>CM059435.1:86710320-87029358 GCA_030390025.1 Squalus acanthias
CTGCAGCCCTGTCTGTCAGCAAGTGATTTGTGCAGAAGCCTTGAAGTCAGGAAAAAGTCCTTCAGCACGTGCCAAACCACTCCCTGTAGACTTTAGCAAGTTTACACAACTATAGAAAGCACCAAACACTTGTAGAATTGTAGCAACAGGCAGTAGAATTTAATCAGCAACTAACATGTAAGTAGGTGATGATCCCTTTAAGTAGTGCTGGTGGGGGATCCTTTCTGTTACTGAACGCGTATTCAGCTGTGCGAGCTTAAGAGAGGGCGTTAGCTGGAGCGTTTAACTCCAAAATGGCAGTGCTGGCGCCAAATCAGCATTACACGCTGATTGATGTCATGATCTGCCAACTCTGCATACTTCAGGCAGACGTTCACTGCAGTGCGCTAACGCCCTCACCAATATGGCGCCTGGCTCGACACACACCATAAGGGTGCGTGCGTGCCACGGACGCCATTTTGGACTTCTAAGGGCACTCTTTGTGCCCAAACAATGGGCGTTACGGATCCGAATTTTGGGCCCAGAGATATGTGAGGCTGTGGAATTCATTTCCAGGGTTTGTGGTTGAGGTAGAAACTATGTCAACATTAAAAGTTAGATTGGACGCCTGACCAAGCCTGACACCTGACATCAGTCATCGGGAAAATGCTGGAATCCATTATTATGGAAGTGGTAACAGGGCACTTAGAAAATCATAATATGATTCGGCAGTGTCAACATGGTTTTATGAAAGGGAAACCGTATTTAACAAATTTATTAGAGTTTTTTGAGGATGTAACGAGCAGGGTAGATAAAGGGGAACCAGTGGCTGTAGTATATTTGGATTTCCAAAAGGAATTCAATAAAGTGCCACATAAAAGGTTGCTACGTAAGATAAGGGCTCATGGGGTTGGGGGTAATATATTAGCATGGATAGAGGATTGGTTAACAGACAGAAAACAGAGAGTTGGGATAAACAAGTCATTTTCGGGTTGGCAGGCTGTAACTAGTGGAGTGCCGCAAGGATCAGTGCTTGGGCCTTAGCTACTTACAATCTATATTAATGACTTAGATGAAGGGACTGAGTGCAAAGTATCCAAGTTTGCTGACGATACAAAGCTAGGTGGGAAAGTAAGCTGTGAGGAGGACACAAAGAGGCTGCAAAGGGATATAAACAAGTTAAGTGAGTGGGCAATAAGGTGGCAGATGGAGTATAATGTGGGGAAATGTGAGGTTATTCACTTTGGTAGGAAGAATAGAAAAACAATATTTTTTAAATGGTGAGAAACTATTAAATGTTGGTGTTCAGAGAGATTTAGGTGTCCTTGCACACGAAACACAGAAAGTTAACATGGAGGTACAGCAAGCAATTAGAAAGGCAAATGGCCTTTATTGCAATGGTGTTGGAGTACAAGAGTAAGGACATCTTTACTACAATTGTACAGGGCTTTGGTAAGACCATACCTGGAGTACTGTGCATAGTTTTGGTCTCCTTATTTGAGGAAGGATATACTTGCCTTAGAGGCAGTGCAATGGAGGTTCACTAGATTGATCCCTTGGATGAGAGGGTTGTCCTATGAGGAGAGATTGAGTAGATGGACCTAAACTCTCTGGAGTTTAGAAGAATGAAAGGTGATCTCATTGAAACGTATAAGCTTCTGAGGGGGATTGACAGGATAGATGCTGAGAGATTGTTTCCCCTGGATGGAGAGTCTAGAACTAGGGGGCATAGTGTCAGGATAAGAGGTGGACCATTTAAGACTGAGATGAGGAGGAATTTCTTCACTCAGAGGGCTGTGAATCATTGGAATTCTCTACCCCAAAGGGCTGTGGACGCTGAGTTGTTGAGTATATTCAAGGCTGAAATCGATAGATTTTTGGACTCTAGAGGAATCAAGGGATATGGGGATCGGGCGGGAAAGTGGAGTTGAGGTCGAAGATCAGCCAGGATCTTATTGAATAGTGGAGCAGGCTCGAAGGGCTGTATAGCCTACTCCTGCTCCTAATTCTTATGTTCTTATACTCTTATGTTCTTATGGAAAGGGGTTGAAGGGATATGGGCACAAGGTGGGTAAATGTGATTAGAACTATTTGCCAACACATATTTGCCAAATGGCCTGTTTCTATGTTATAACTTCTGTGTATTATGATGTAAACACTCATATAATTACTGCTCAGTGACTTGGTCTCAAACAATAATTTGCTTGATAACTGGGTTCCTCACTAGACGCCTCATGAATGACTAAACCCCATAATAATCCTTTGCATTGATCAGATCTCTCACAGTAAACACTAATCAATGACCACATTCCTCACACTATCATTACACTAGTACTCAGTATCTCACAGTCACTATCTCCAATGATCGGGATCCCTCAAACTATTACTCCTCTATCAATGGAATTCTAACACTGACCTTTCTGAATGACCTTTCCCACAGATTCACCATTCCCAGTGAATTGATCCCTCACAGTAAACATTCTAAATGGTTTTCTCCCTTGCACCTCAATGACTTTGTACCTAATGGTAACAGAGTGTGATGACCAAAACCTTTACAGTGAACCTTCTCAGTGGCATGTGCCTTTACACCATTATTCCTCAATTTCCCCCACAATAGCCCTCCCTAAAAATAACCCCCTTCCCCATTACTTGGTCACTCATTTATCCTCTTGGCTATTGTAATCTGTCACAGTGTCCCTCCTTATTGACTGGGTTTCTCACAACTTTGCTATTCATTGATTAGTTCTCTGATAGTAATACTCCTGAATGAATTGAAATGCCCCAAGATAAGAAGATAGCAGCACAGGCATACCTCAGCAAACTATACACACTGAAATCCAAGCTTCAATCCTTTAGAATTATGTCAAGTATTATAAAAATAAAGATTAATTCTTTGAAGTTCAAATGACATCATACATGATTCCTCTGCCTGTTATTCAGTATTTGCCATGATAGCTTTACAGACATTGTGCACCCAGGTTTTACAGCCTTTTTAGGTTTGTGTTTTTTCTGCATGACCATTTTAGATCCATTTTCATGGTTTGCCTAGATGGAGAGATCTTTTTGCCTTTGGTGATGTAGGATTTGGTATGTGTCCAATCCCTGCCAATCTAGTCATAGTATTGGGTGTGGGGGGAGGGGAGTTTCTGTCTAAGTATTTAGTAATTCAGAGAATACTGCTTTTGCAATATGTACTGACCTCAACTTCTGCAATTCAAAGGATCTCAATACTGGATCACCTGAATCCAAACCCAGAGTATAAAATTAATTCAAACACCCACGGCTGCTCGCCAGTCCATGGCACTATATCCAAGATTGTTTCTCTCTCCACAGATAGTGATTCAAACACTGCTTTTAATTTCTAGATTTTTTTTTCTTTGTTCATGCTGGAGTAAAATTTCTCAGGTTCTGGATGCTCTCCAGCACTTTGCCAAATTAACCATTCTTCATGTGTGAGCTTAGCCAGTGAAGTTAAGCAGACTATTCAACTATGGAAGGTGGGGTGGGGGGGGGGGGGGGGGGTGGAGGGGAGGGGGGGACCACAGCTGAATTCAATCCTGTCCTTGTTCGAAGTTCAAAGATTTTAATTTCTAGAAATCACTGACTAGTTATCAGGAGTGAGAGTCCTGACTGCTTTTGCGCTTACCCCCTATCTAGCCCAAGGACACTCAGATCGATTGTCGGCCCCTTATTGGTCCTTACTGAGATTAACTAACTAGGCACAGACCAAGAATCAAATCTCACACTTCATTGGTTTATGTGGTTCAGTTTCATACTGCTATAGAGTTTGGAAAAGGGGATCTGTGTAGATTGTTCTCATTCTTTTAAAACTCCTAAACGATTGACTGTGTTTTCCATGGTACTAATTATCTGTCATTTTTATTACATTTTTATATTTGTTTTCTACATTTCTAGTTTCTTCTGGGTGGGCTGAACATAGATGACAACTTCAAATGCACCCTGAAGGATGAAGAGCTTGCATCAATGAGAGCAGCAAAGAAGTTTAATGTTATTGTCAATAACATCATCCCCAAGAAAATTGTTGACATCCGAAAGCTTACTTACAGACTATCCAACTACTCTGGATATCTCAAGCCTGAGGACTTTGAGAGAACACTGTTGACCTTGGTGTTCACAGCTTATCAGGCATCAAGATCTCAGGGGCATCAACAGGACACCTGGGCGGAATCACTTGTGAACATCTTTCAGGCTTTAAGACGTGATTTGATGTTTTAATAATTCTGATTTTGAGGGCACCGGAGGAAAATAAGCTCATAAGTGTTTAACTCTTGAATATTTAACTCTCTCCTACTTCTAGTGATTTTTCAATGGTTTCTCTAGTTTCCTGAACATACACCAAGCTTTTCAAAGTAACTTTTTGCAGAACCTGCACTGGAATGCAGCCTTATTTTTTGCCCATTTCACAAAAAATGGCACAGACTGTGTGTAGCTCAAACCTCTCCAGTGATGGATGAAATGCAGCTATTTTGAATATTGGGCCCTTAATGTATAACAAACATCAGGAGATCCAACCACAAATGTTTCTTGTTCAAATAAAACTGGCCCACAACTGTTTGTGGGCACGACTCCCAGCAGAGGACACATCAATTTTCAAACATTTATCTTGAGCCCCTTCCTCTTTACTGAATTGGCACAACAAAGCTTGAAACAAGTCCATTGAAGGTTAATGAGTCTAAGATTCACTCATTTTAATAAATTAAAGGGGTTTATTTAGAATGCATTATTGATTCTTTATTCTAGTTTGGGATTTAAAGTATATCAATTAAATATTTCACTCAGTCCACTGCAACCTGCCCTCAAAACCAACTCATGGGGAACTGAGTGCATTTCAACACTGTTTTTTCCCCGCTGGGCCCTTAGTTCAAATGCAAGCCAGATTAATAGGATGAAGGTCTCCTTCTATGCAGGCTACAAGGGTCCCAGGGAAGTGGATGTGGGTCCATGTCATAAAAGTATCAATAATCTGGCACTAAATTGCAATTCTCACTGCTAGGGGCTGTTGTGGAAGGTGGAAATGTCATACTGGTGCAATAGTGAGTGTTCTTCTGAGGGTGGGGTCGAGTGGTGGGAACTTTATTCTGTAGTTGGCTGTGCTATACCTGAACTAGGATGCTTCCCACGCATACAGAATGCCTGAAAGGATTTCAATTCCCAGCACTAACATCCCTCATCTTAATGAGCACAAAAATAAAAAATAACTTGTGATACAAGCTGATGACCAAATAAGATTAGTCAGCCATTCTTAAAATGGTAGTAGGCATTCTGTTGAGTAATGGATCCCGATGCATTTCCTGCATATACTATTATTTGCACATAATTAACCAGAATAACATACTTTTATTACAGATTTAGAAGTATAAACAGCTGTTCTATTTAAAATGCAACATGAAAATATGATGGAATTGGATGTTTTTAGATAAATATGTTGAATTCTTTGTTTCAATGATACCAGGTGGAGGGGCAATTTTCTGGGCATCAGAGATGCCGATGTGCATAAAATACAACCTTACCCCCAACATCTCAGACGGGCTGTGTGGGTGCTTGTTTCCATTTGCCGGTGTGGGTTTAAAACAGTGGTAACAGTTTTCTGCTGGTGACTTGAAAATAGCAATTAAGAGCATTATTGGGTGGGTAAATCCAATTATGCATCCTGTACATATTAAGATATAAGTCACATTCAAAGCAGAACAGAAGAGGCCAGAAAAGGATAGCAAGATGAAATTTGCTCCTATTACAATGGCTCGAATCCTTTGGGAGGAGGAGCAAGAAGAATGGGAGATTAGGGAGAATCTGACTATTTTACATTTCAGTTAAAGGAATCTCCTGTCTCAATTGGAGGAATATCATTACTCAAACCCGGCTGATACCTGAGTCACACATATGGACCCATCATACCAGCCTTGCATCCGCCGGATACATTAAACATACGTGTATGTAATTGCAGGATAAAATAAATCATCTGCCACAGGACATGTTGTCTGGATTCTGTTGTTGCATCAACATCCATTACCATTACCTGAAAGTTTTCTTTCTGTACATCTGGTCAAAACATCGGGGGGGAAAAAGTAAAATTGCTGATTTAAAAATTAAATTCATTGTCTTCATTGAAATAGTGCTAAATGTGCCTGGTGTTTAATCTTCACCCATGAAACCCAAGTATTGCTTCTCGTTCTGTGCCTGTTTACCATCTGTGCTCCCTTCTCATCGTGATTTCATTAGTGGAATGGAGCGGGGGGGCTTGTCCAATTGAGAACTCCTCAATTTTGCAAAGAGAAGGGTAGAGGAATCAGTGACACTCCCTGATAGTAAACTATCATTGTTACAAACGCCTTAAATAGTTGCAGTGCAGAATTTACTGTGTTAGAGTGAAGTATCCAAAGATATTTGGCTAGGCCTCTCTCATATTAGACTGCAGACCTAAGTTCTAATATTCAGGTTCTGAAGTTCCCCAATCGCTGGTAGTTAGTATCTGCTCATGGCTGCCAGTGAACTATTTGACAGATCAATGTACATCGGTTGGGTCAAAGAAGTCCCTTATGGTTGACTGCAACTTCTCTTCAAGAATGTTCTGTCTGACCACTGGATTCCTTGGCGATTGTTTGATTTCTTGACATTATTGAATAGTCTTTGGACTTCCTAGTTTGGTGAAGTTGGCATTCGCCTGCCTTATTATCTTCTCTCAGATCTATCTCCTGGCCAGTACATTGGGATGGGGCAGGGTGTTACCATGCTCAAGGTCACTGCACTTGCCAACAGTACCTCCTTAATGATTTGAGTCACTTTTCAGTCAGTAAAACGTAACCTTTGTGTTTTCTGCACTGTTTTGTAATTTTTGAAATTTCATTTTTGCTTTAAAGGTGTCTCCTAGGGGCTTGAAGGCTGATTTCCTACTTGATAAGGTACCAAACTGTGACTATCATAACTGAACTTGGATTTGGTGGTTTAACTTCCCAGCAGACAGGAGTCATGGTGCTGCTAACTGGAAAATGCCATGTTCCCACTTGGGCAGCAGTAGAGTACATTACATGGAAAATAATTGCATAAAGGAGTTGTAATGACTGCTTATGTTTTTATTAAGTGATGAGATGTTAATGAGACTTTAATTACTTTAAGGAACTGTTCAATAAATGTCCAATTAAGGTAAACATGATTTAAATAGATCTTTTCTAGTCCCTTATGTTAATAAATACTAATGGCTAAGAAATGGCAATTAGTTTAACTGGAAACATTCTCATCTCTGGACCAGAAAGGACAAGGCATCAAACTTTGCCTTAGGGAGTTGGCTACAATCCTAGGGTTGTATTGCAGGATAGTGCTCTCTCTCAAAACAATCTGAGCGATTTGATCCGTACTTTCCCCTTCCAGTGTTCTTGGGATGGGGGGATTGTCCTGTGAGGAGAGATTAAGTAGACTAGGCCTATATTCTCTAGAGTTTAGAAGAATGAGAGGTGATCTCATTGAAACATACAAAATTCTTACAGGACTTGACAGGGTAGATGCAGGGAGGATGTTTCCCCAGTATGGGGGATCTAGAACCAGGGGTCACAGTCTCAGAATAAGGGGTTGGCCATTTAGGACTGAGATGAGGAGAAATTTCTTCACTCAGAGGGTGGTGAATCTTTGGAATTCTCTACCCCAGAGGGCTGTGGAGGCTCAGTCGTTGAGTATATTCAAGACAGAGATCGATAGATTTTTGAATATTAAGGGAATCAAGGATATGGGGATAGTGCAGAAAAGTGGAGATGAGGTAGAAGATCAGCCATGATCTTATTGAATGGCGGAGCAGGCTCGAAGTGCCAAATGGCCTACTCCTGCTCCTATTTCTTATGTTCTTATGTTCTTGGGCAAGTGTCCCATTTGCCCAAGCCCCCAATCTAAGGAAGACTTAACTCCAGCATTGGGATATCCTCCATGAAATACATTTGAAATAAAAGGAAAAAAAGATGTTGCTATATTATAAAATAGCTTAAACCTTTCCCCCAGAGCCTGTGGTGTCCAACTCTAGTTGGACATATTCCTGGAGCTTTAATCACATGACACTTGATCACGTGACATTTGCCCACAGTTATCAAATGTTATTGCATTTGCCTTAGAAATATTGGGTCCCCTGTAGTTGAGCAGCATTGCTCTCCGTGTGTCTATAAAAAATGTTTTTACTCACTGGCAGGGTATTGGGAAATCAGAAACCGAGTGTCCTCATAAATGGTTCCCTACCACCCCTGGGAGGTGTGTTCTCTGATTCCCCCATCACCCAAGAGTTGAGCTCTCTGATCCCCCACCACCTCTGAGAAATTAAAGGTGGTCAATTCTTCATAATCTCAAACAAAAGCAGAAAATGTTGGAAACACTCAGCAAGTCAGGCAGCAGAGGAACTTAGAAACAGAAGTAGGCCATTTAGCCCCTCGAGCCTGTTCCGCCATTCATGAGGTCATGACTGATCGGTGACCTAACTCCATATACCCGCTTTTTCTCCATATCCCTTAATTGCTTTGGTTAACAGAAATCTATCAATCTCAGATTTAAAATTAATAACTAACCCAGCATCATCTGCCGTTTGCGGAAAAGAGTTCCAAACTTTTGTGGATTTCAAAAGGGAAAGTCTTGCTTAACGAACCTTATTGAATTTTTTGAAGAGGTAACAGAGAGAGTAGACAATGGTAATGTAGTAGATGTAATTTATCTGGATTTTCAAAAGGCCATCGATAAGGTATCCCATAATAGACTGATGAACAAGGTCAGAGAATGCAGAGTCAGGGGACAAGTAGCAGAATAGATTGCTGGCTGGCTTCAGGACAGAAAGCAGAGAGTAGGAGTAAAGGGTAGCTATTCACAGTGGCAGAAGGTGGGTAGTGGTGTTCCACAAGGATCAGTGCTGGGACCACTGCTGTTCACAATTTACATTAACGATTCAGACTTAGGAATCAAAAACACAATTTCTAAATTGGGGGAATAATCAATACTGAGGAGGACTGCAACAAGTTACAGGAGGACATTAATAAACTTGCAGAATGGGCATATAATTGGCAAATTAAGTTCAACACAGATAAATGTGAGGTATTATATTTTGGTAGGAAGAATAGGGAGGTCACTTATCACTTGGAGGGTGCGAGTCTAGGTGGGGTAGAGAACAAATACACAAATCACTAAAAGTTGTGCCACAGGTTAGCAAGGCCATAAAAAAGCAAACCAAGTACTAGGGTTTATTTCTAGAGAGATAGAATTGAAAAGTAGGAAAGTTATGCTAAACCTGTAGCGAACCTTGGTTAGACCACACTTAAGAGTACTGCGTACAGTTCTGGTTGCCATATTATAAAAAGGATATAGAGGTATTGGAGAGGGTGCAGAGAAGATTTACAAGGATGATACCAGAAATGCGAGGGTATACATATCAGGAAAGGATGAACAGGCTGGGTCTCTTTTCTCTTGAAAAAAGAAGGCTGAGGGGTGACCTAATAGAGGTCTTTAAAATTATGAAAAATTTTGATAGAGTGGATACAGAGAGAATGTTTGCACTTGTGGGGAAGAGCATAACTAGAGGCCATCAATATAAGATAGTCACCAAGAAATCCAATAGGGAATTCAGAAGAAACTTTTTTACCCAAAGAGTGGTGAGAATGTAGAACTCGCTACCACAGGGAGTGGTTGAAGCGAATAGTATAGATGCATTTAAGGGGAGGCTAGACAAGCATATGAGGGAGAAGGGAATAGAGGATTATGCTGATAGATTTAGATGAGGAAAGACGGGAGGAGGCTCGTGTGGAGCATAAACGCCGGCATGGACTGGTTGGGCCGAATGGCCTGTTTCTGTGCCGTATATCCTATGTAAGTTTGTGTGTAGAAGTGCTTCCTAACTTCACTCCTGAAAGGCCTGGCTCTAATTTTTAGGCTATGTCCCCTAGTCCTAGATTCCCCAACCAGCGGAAATAGTTTCTCTATTTAGCCTATCAGTTCCCCTTAATATCTTGAAAACTTCGATCAAATCACCTCTTAATCTTCTAAATGCATCTGTAATCGAGGAGGGTTGGCAACCTTGCCACACATGCAGAGACTGGGAGCTGATGGGTGGAAATTTAAATGCCATTTCACCCTCACTATTGAAAAATGACAGGGGGAATAAAAGCCCAGCAGTGGTTTCCAACCACTGCAGTCCCAAATTGATCTGATAATTATCTCACAGGTAGGCTACAGACTTAGGAAAAGATGGGGGGGAGGCGAATGGAAAAGGGAACTGATTGGAATAACAAAGTTATGACAAGTACTGACTTAAACTCATTACTGCTGCAGCCAAAATACAAACAGCTATAATCGCTTATGGTGCTCTCCAGAGCAGCCTAACTTGCTAATGGAACTTGCCCTGCCCCGTGCTGATTGGCCTCCATGCCTGCCTGTCAAAGCTTTGCCTCTTCCCATTGGTGCCCATAAAGTCCATTTCCTATTTTCTCCAGGGTTGCTAGCAGCAGTGCCTGGGTGATTTATTTTCAATTCCAGGAGACTCCCGGAAAATCCGGGGGGGTTGACAACCCTTGCAGTCAACAAGTAACTTAGATATCCCCATTAACACCTATGACTCAACATTATAGCATTGTAATTCTCATTTAACCCTATCAGATAGATTTAAGGCTTCTGTTCAATTAAAAGCAATTCTTCAGTTCTTTATTTTCATTGGGAGTTCTATGGTACCATTGATGACCTAAATTAAAAATTATGTAACTATGCTGGAAGATTTCCTCAGTGCTCTTTATTGCACCAAAATTGTAAACCCACATTTAAAAAATGGGTTTATGATTTCATTACATAAAGGAGATCTCCCCCTATAATTAAATACAACTCCTGATTTTACTGTTAGAATTTAATAGATTCATTTCTTTATGTGTTCTCAGGATATAGGTGACATTTGTGATGTGGGCAAGGTTGTATTTATTGCCAGCCCCTAGTTGCTTTGATCATAGTAATCATTTATATAACTCAGTGCTTTGTTCGGGTATTAAGAGTCAACCATGTAGTATGGACTAGAGTCACATGTAGACCAGACCAGGTAGAGGTGGCAAGATCCCATCACTAGTGAACCAGTTGGGTTTTTACGACCATCTGCGCTAGCCCACTGATTACCACATTTATTAAATTCACAAGTTGTCATATTGGGATTTGCACTAATGATCCCTGGGTTGTTAGTTCAGTACTGTAACTACCTGAGCCACGTGCAAATTGGCGTAGGGATAAGCTGATTAGGGAAATGAACATGTGGCTAAAGGAGTGGTGTGGGAAAGAGGGGTTCCGTTTCATGGGGCACTGCCACCAGTATTGGGACAGGAAGGAACTGTACCATTGGGACGGGCACCACCTGAACCGGTCTGGGACCAGGGACCTAGCAGAAAGGATAAATAGGGCAGTCACAAGGACTTTAAACTAGTAAATGGGGGGGGAGAACTCAAGTGGAAATTAGAGTACAAATAGTAGTTCAAAAACAAACAAAAGGGAAGAGAGTAGAGTAACAGTCAGAAATTGTGATTTATGTAAAGGGAAAACTAAAAGATGTAAAGTGATTAAACCATGAGAAAAAAATAAGAAACAAGTGAGTAAGACATTAGAGCTGGAGGACAGGCTAGGGTGTGTGGCCCAAATAAGTGTTCTTTATACAAACGCACAGAGTATAAGGAATAAATTGAATGAACTACAGGCACGAATTCAACTTGAAGGGTATGACATGGTAGCCATGGCTGCAAGACAGTCAGGACTGGGAACTAAATATAACAGGTTATAAGGTCGACAGGAAAGATAGGAAAAATGGCAGAGAGGGGGAGGAGTAGCCTTAGTGATTAAGGATGAAATCACTTCAATGATAAGAGAGGATCTAACGATCGGTAAGCAGGCAATGGAGACTTTATGGGTAGAATTAAGAAATCGGAAAGGATTTAAGACTATAGTGGGAATTGTGTATAGGCCCCCTGGTAGCAGCTGTGAAGTGCTAGATTGTATAAATGCAGAGATTAGGCAAGCATGTAGTAAAGGCAGAGTGGTTTTAATGGGGGATTTTAACTTGCATATAGATTGGGATAAGCAGACTAGCACCTATCAGAAAGGTAGTGAATTTCTTGAGTGTGTCCGGGATAGTTTTCTACAAAAATATGTCCTAGAGGCAACAAGGAGGCACGCCATATTAGATTTAGTAATGAGTAATGAGCCAACTGTGCGTGAACATTTATCCAATAGCGATCATAACATGATCGAGTTCAACGCAGGGGGTAATTTTTCGGGGGGTCAGTGGGCGCGTTTGGTGGCGGGTCAGGTGGGGAATTTTTTTTTTGACAGCAGGTAGGGAACCCGCTGCCAGCCCACCTCCACACTAGTCTCCCAGATGTCAGGTCTGTCATCGTTGAATAGACCCGACACCAAGCGGCGGGGGAGGCAATTTAGATTATGAAGAGCTTGTTAACAGGCACTTCAAAACTATTTTAAGCTCACCTTTCGATTTTAAGATTTTGCCCATGGCTTCCCCGCTGCTCGGGGATCACGTCAGGTAAGGAGGTCGGGAGTTGTGTCAGCATGGGATGATTTCTTATCTTGACAGCTGCAAATGGTCTATAAAAGCTCCCATTTCATAGCTTTTCACTTTCCAAGGTTAGAAGCTGTTGCTTACTGCATTTGGAAGATAGATTGAGCTTTATACAGCTTGCAAGTGTTTGGAGCAAACTCTCTATCCAGTGTCACCTCATTGGAACAACCTCTCTCACCATTGACAGATCGCTTCTGTCATCTCAACCTCACCTGCCATCTATTCCATCAGCATCAGTGCCCTTGAAAATATTTCACCTTGGTCCTCAGAATCCCACCACGATCAGCTCCAACACCAGCAGCACCAGGCACACCAGCAGCACCAACAACAACATCAACCTTCTCCACAATCAACTGATGCTGCACAGGACACAAGGCATCAGTACCCGACCACATTGCTGCCCGGGACACCAGGGATGGCCTCACCATAGCCAGATTTACTTCACTTGACGCTGTACACCCTGGCTGTCACATGATGCACCAGGTTGGCACCACCCCAATGCCATAAAGCATCCCTACAATGCCCAAGCCATTCCTTTCACACTCATTGCCATTGCGGGAGGGGGGTACCATTATGTCTCACCATTCACTGCAACTCACTAAGCCACTTCCAAAGGTGCACACAAATCTGTCCAAGAATGCAAAGTGTTGAAAATAAAGATTTCAATGTTTGACAGCACATTAACAAAAACTTCACATGAACATTGGCTAAAACACCCAAGTGCCTACCCTTGTGTGTTGTTAGTTGGTATGATTGGACTTGGATGAGGGTGAGTGTGAGGGGTGGCTAGTGAGATGGGGAAGTGATACTGTAGATAGAGAGGGATGGGTGGAGGTGCAAGGTAAGTTGGTGTGAGTAAGGATGTGCAGGAGTAGGGTAGAGAAGGCAGAGTGATGTGATGAGAGGCACAGCAGGATGAGGCTGAGTGTGACTTTGCAATAACGTTTCGTGATCTACTGAGATCATTGAAAGGTTTGCACCACTGCAGCCTGGTCCTCCTAACAACAGCCCTGCTTGTGTCCTCCTGTGCAATGTGCAACCAGGCTGCGTTGATCTCCTGGGGAGGTCTCTTCCACCCATGGAAGGGAAGAGAACCTCCCTGCGTGCTGTGACTCCCAACAAAAGATATGGAGGGAGTCATGGGAGAGCCTGGGTGCAGCTGTGCACCTTTGTGCAGTGCTTGTCAGTGTTTGCAGCACCTCAATGCTGTAGAACACTGACAGCAGAACTGTCAAAATCAATCTGCGCATGGTCCCCTTAAGGAAACCGGCTGACGACGCGTCATCAAATGACATCATCAGACCCGCTTCCTTCAATTGGCCGGGAAACGCACTGGGCGGGCTTAACAAGCCCAATCAGGGGAAAATCATTTCACAGAGCGGGCTGGAGCCAGCAGCGGGGTCGCACACCGCCACCGACCCCAGCCAGACTGGACCCGCCGAGGTAGGCAAAATCGCAGCCGTAGTGTTTGAAAGGGAGAAACATGAAACAGCTACTAAGATTCTAAATTTAGGTAAGGCCAACTTCCATGGGATGAGACAGAGACTGTCCACAGTAAACTGGGCAAAGCTGTTAATGGGTAAAATGACAGAAGATCAGTGGGAGATGTTCAAAAAAAGAATTTAAGGTGATATTTATACCCCCGAGGGGCAAGAGCTCTACTTGCCAAAAAAAAAGCCATGGATGACTAAGGGACAGCATAAGACGAAAAGCATATAAAAATGCAAAAATAGCACAGATCCTGGTGAATGGGAAAGATACGAAGAACAACAAATGGTCACAAAACAGATAGTAAGAGCTACAAAAAGGGAGTAAGAAAAGAAACTTGCAAGGGATATCAAAATCAACACTTTTTGCAGTTACATTAGGAAAAAATGGTAGCCAGGAGCAATGTTGGCTCCTTAAAAACTGTCAATGATAATAAGGAAATGGTGGACATGTTGAATAATTATTTTGCGTCAGGTTTTACAGAAGAGGAAAAGAATAGCATGCCAGAAATCGCAAGGAAACTAATATTAAATCAGGGACAGGGGCTCAATAAAATTAACGCAAGTAAAATAACAGTAATGAAGAAAATAATGGCACTAAAGAGTAAAAAATCCCCAAGACCAGAGGGTTTCCATCCCAGGGTTTTAAAGGAAGTAGGTGAGCACATTGCAGATGCCCTAACTATAATCTTCCAAAGTTCTCTCGATTCAGGAACCGTTCCTTTAGATTGGAAAATTACGCATGTCATTCCGCTATTTAAGAATGGCGAGAGTGGGAAACTGGGGAATTATAGACCAGTTAGCCCAACATCTGTTGTCGGGAAATTGCTAGAGACTATAATTAAGGATAGGGTGACTGAAATCCTCGAACATTTTCAGTTGATCAGAGAGAGCCAGCATGGATTTGTGAAAGGTAGGTCATGCCTGACAAACCTGATTGAATTTTTTGAGGAGGTAACTAAAATAGTGGACCGGGGAATGTCTATGGATGTTATTTATATGGACTTCCAGAAGGCATTTTATAAAGTCCCACATAAGAGACTGTTTACTAAGGTAGAAGCCCACAGAATTGAGAGCAAATTATTGACCTGGTTAGGAAATTGGCTGAGCGGCAGGAGACAGAGAGTAGGGATAATGGGCAGGTACTCAAATTGGCAGGATGTGACTAGTGGTGTCCCGCAGGGATCTGTGTTGGGGCCTCAACTATTCACAGTATTTATTAATGACTCAGATGATGGCAGAGAAAGTCATGTATTCAAATTTGCTGATGACACAAAGATAGGTGGAATTGTAGGCAGTGTAGATGAAAGCATAAAAGTACAAAAGGATATCGAAAGATTAAGTGAATGGGCAAAACTGTGGCAAATGGATTTCAATGTAGGCAAATGTGAGGTCATCCACTTTGGACCTAAAAAGGATAGGACAGAATACCTTCTAAATGGTGAAAAGCTAAAAACAATGGAGGTCCAAAGAGATTTGGGGGTCCAGGTACATAGATCATTAAAATGTCATGAACAGGTACAGAAAATAATTAAAAAGGCTAATGGAATGCTGGCCTTTATATCTAGAGGACTAGAATACAAGGTGGTAGAAGTTATGCTGCAGCTATACAAAGCCCTGGTTAGGCCACACCTGGAGTACTGTGAGCAGTTCTGGGCACCACACCTTAGGAAGGATATATTGGCCTTGGAGGGAGTGCAGTGTAGGATTACCAGAATGATACCCGACTTCAAGGGTTAAATTACGAGGAAAGATTACAAAATTAGGGTTGTATTCCCTAGAATTTAGAAGGTTCAGGGGTGATCTAATCGAAGTTTTCAAGATATTAAGCAGAACAGATAGAGTAGATAGAGAGAAACTATTTCCGCTGGTTGGGGAGTCTAGGACTAGGGGGCATAGTCCAAAAACTGGATCCAAACCTTTCAGGAGTGAAATTAGGAAATACTTCTACACACAAAGGGTGGTAGAAGTTTGGAACTCTCTTCCCCAAATGGCAAAATTGATGCTAGATCAATTGTTAATTTTAAATCTGAGATTGATAGCTTTTTGTTAACTAAAGGTATTAAGGGATATGGGCCAAAGGCGGGTATATATTTTTAATTCGTTCTTGGGATGTGGGCATCGCTGGCAAGGCCAGCATTTATTGCCCATTCCTAATTGCCCTTGAGAAGGTGGTGGTGAGCTGCCTTCTTGAACTGCTGCAGTCCGTGTGGTGAAGGTACTCCCACAGTGCTGTTAGGGAGGGAGTTCCTGCATTTTGACTCAGCTACGATGAAGGAACGTCGATATATTTCCAAGTTAGGATAGTGTGTAACTTGGAGGGGAACTTGCAGGTGATGGTGTTCCCATGCGCCTGCTTAGCTTGTCCTTCTGGTGGTAGAGGACACGGGTTTGGGAAGTGCTGTTGAAGAAGCCTTGGCGAGTTGCTGCAGTGCATCTTGTAGATGGTACACACTGCAGCCACGGTGCGCCGGTGGTGGAGGGAGTGAATGTTTAAGGTGGTGGATGGGGTGCCAATCAAGCGGGCTGCTTTGTCCTGGATGGTGTTGAGCTTCTTGAGTGTTGTTGGAGCTGCACTCATCCAGGCAAGTGGAGAGTATTCCATCACACTCTTGACTTGTGCCTTTTAGATGCTGGAAAGGCTCTGGGGAGTCAGGAGGTGAGACACTCGCCGCAGAATCCCCAGCCTCTGACCTGCTCTTGTAGCCACAGTATTTATGTGGCGGGTCCAGTTAAGTTTCTGGTCAATGGTGACCCCCAGGATGTTGATGGGGGGGTGGGATTCGGCGATGGTAATGCCGTTGAATGTCAATGGGTAGTGGTTAGACTCTCTCTTGTTGGAGATAGTCATTGCCTGGCACTTGTGTGGCTCGAATGTTACTTGCCACTTATCAGCCCAAACCTGAATGTTGTTTAGCTCTTGTTGCATGCGGGCATGGACTGCTTCATTATCTGTTGAGTAGCAAATTGAACTGAACACTATGCAATCATCAGCTAACATCCCCACTTCTGACCTTATGATGGAGGGAAGGTCATTGATGAAGCAACTGAAGATGGTTGGGCCTAGGGCACTGCCCTGAGGAACTCCTGCATCAATGTCCTGGGGCTGAGATGATTGATCTCCAACAATCTCAACCATCTTCCTTTGTGCTAGGTATGACTCCAGCCAGTGGAGAGTTTTCCCCTGATTCCCATTGACTTCAATTTTACTAGGGCTCCTTGATGCCACACTCGGTCAAATGCTGCCTTGATGTCAAGGGCAGACATGCTGCTTTCGCTGTTTAGCATGCATGTAGTCATGTGTTGCAGCTTCCCCAGGTTGGCACCTCATTTTTAGGTACACCTGGTGCTGCTCCTGGCATGCTCTTCTGCACTCCTTGCTGAACCAGGGTTCGTTACCTGGCTTGATGGTAATGGTAGAGTGAGGGATTTGCCAGGCCATGAGGTTACAGATTGTGATAGAGTAAATTCTGCCACTGATGATGGCCCATACCACCTCATGGATGCCCAGGTGTGAGCTGTTCTGAATCTGTCCCATTTAGCACGGTGGTAATGCCACACAACACGATGGAGATTGTCCTCAGTGTGAAGACGGGTCTTTGTCTCCACAAGGACTGTGCAGGAGGAATCAGCAGGAGGTTTCCTTGCCCATGCTTGATCTGAAGCCATGAGACTTCATGGGGTCCGGAATCAATGTTGAGGACTCCCAGGGCCACTCCCTCCCGACTATATACCACTGTACCACCACCTCTGGTGGGTCTGTCCTGTCGGTGGGACAGGATATGCCTAGGGATGGTGATGGAGGAGTCTGGGACATTGGCTGAAAGGTATGATTCTGTGACTATGACAATGTCAGGCTGTTGCTTGACTAGTCTGTGTGACAGCTCTCCCAATTTTGACACAAGTCCCCAGATGTTAGTGAAGAGGACTTTGCAGGGTCAACTGGGCTGGGTGTGCCACCATCGTGCCTGAAGTCGGTGCCAAGGTCGATGCTGGGTTGTCCATCTGGTTTTATTCTTATTATTGTTTTCGATAGTGGTTTGTTACAAATGAGTGGCTTGCTAGGCCATTTCAGAGGGTTAAAGACTCAGTTAAGAGTCAACCAGATTGCGGAGTTAGTTCGCAGATCAGCCATGATCTCATTGATTGGCAGAACAGACTCGAGGGGCTCAATGGCCTCCTCCTCTTCCTATGTTCCTAGGTTCCTATAACCACTATGATACAAACAATAAACAGCAGCTTCAAGAGTTGAATCACATACCTGAATCCTCAATCATTCTTAAAGGGAGGTTTCTATTGATTAAATACAAAACAATGTTATAGTTGTAAGGTATGAGAATGGCACACAGTGACCCATCAGGCCTCTATCCTACTTCTCAGTTTGTTGATACTTGGTGATCACAGTGTCTTTAGATTCAATACTATGACACAGTCTGGAACGAAGAGCATTAAAAGTAACAGCTCAGATTTCAGAGGAACTACCTGGAAGACAACAAGAGAGAAACTGATGAAGATAACGAAAGAAATGGAACTGAGATGAAACATCAAGCACAAATGGAATATCCTTTGCTCCAGATTGTTTCACTGTATTGAATGCTTTTAAAATGCTGTTATTATGGCACTTTTGCATCAATATCAAGGGGGTTTTGTGTGTGTGTCAATTGAAAACTGGCATTATAACTTTG
This sequence comes from Squalus acanthias, assembly GCA_030390025.1. Lineage (NCBI taxonomy): Eukaryota > Metazoa > Chordata > Chondrichthyes > Squaliformes > Squalidae > Squalus > Squalus acanthias. The sequence continues at coordinate 86,729,046 of CM059435.1, forward strand.
GAGACCATCTCACGTTGGTTTAAATTCCACAGAGTGAAGTATAAATGCAGCCTGAAAAGCTCCAAGTGTGATGTAGAGAAAATAGAAGTGGGAAGGATAGAACTTTGAACAAGAACTAAAAACAGGATCAATGAAAAACAAAAATCTTTGATACAGTAAAGAAATGAGATTCTATCATCAGCACAGGGAAAAGGTGCTCCACTGGTGGCTTAGAAAAGGACTGTTCAAGCTTTTTGTCTTCACATAGATATGTACCATGGAACCTAGGAGAACCAGATAGAAAGTTGAAATCCATGTTCCCATTAATCTGCACACCTGCAGATCTTGGCATTCTGAATCAGGATTTATCCATCAATGAGGCAGCAGTGCTAAAAACAACTTCTACATCCACAAAATCAAAGCAGGACAAATCAGCAAACAAAAAACATAAACGTAAATACGATTGAGTTGCCTGGGCTTCAAGAACCAGACTGCCAGGATTTATAGGCTGCAGCTTGATGCTCATGGCTTAATGGGTAAATGCACTGTGTTGTGTGGTATTAGACCACAAAGAGCAAGGTTTAAAGTTGGATCACAGGATTGTGTTTAGTTAGATGTGTTGCTCAGGCTGGCATGAGAAGTATCTCACAAACATTGAAATTTGTACTAGTTAAAAAAAAATTGCCAACAGTATTCTGTCAAACAAAAGATAAAAAGGTGAGCGTGTGCTTTATTTTGTTTCAAAAGGTTTTAGTTGGCTTTGTTCTAAGGAAACTAGTTCAGTTAATTAGGTTAACGTGCTCAGCGTAAATGTCAAGCCTTGTGTTTTTCAGGTGTTAATGGGATAGAACTTGTAAATTGGTTCAATTCAGCATCAGGAACGATTTATATATGAATTTGGTAATTGTATAAAGTCAGACTGTAACGTAGTTTTATTGTGGTTGCTTGTTGAAACTGGCTTACTGGTATGTTTGGAAGTGCCTGTGGATGACTACTATAATAATGATATTATATTGTACTTTTGCTTGGGAATATCATTTTTCAAAGAGGTGAAGTAGGTAACACCAATGTTTACCTGCAGATTTTTTAGCCTTTGCTGTATTTTGAAGCTTTTTCAGACAAAAGGATGTGGCTTATGTATTTCATGTAAAACCCTATCCCTGAGTGATATCAATTGGGACAACAATCAGTTACAACAGTGCACACGAAAACTGGATTATGCCAGTTCTCAGAACTTTCGACATTATTTTTGTGGGGGTTCACTCAAACATCTGTCAAAAGATCTGTGGAAATTCCAGCGAAACAGCTGCAGACACATTGAGCAAAAGGGAAAATCCCAAAGAAATGCAACCCCTTTGTCTTATTCCAAAGGGACCATTCTAACACACTAAATGTATCAATTCCAGAGTCTAATTTTCTATATTTTATAAATCTATTTGATGTTGTAAACAAATTTGATTAGTTGTTTTAGCCTGTCAAATTGCTGTTGTCATATTTTCACTTAGACTGAAAATGTAGTGGGAATCCTACATAGTTTCATAATTGTTAATCCAAGGGTCCATGCTCTCCACAGAGACAGAAAGAAAAAGAACACAGATTTCAGACTGCGAAGGATAAGGTCTACTATATGGAAAATGTCATCGGGCCATTGAATGAGAAGTTGGTGCAGAACAGCCCAAAACCAGAACTGTCAGTTTATTTTCAAGTTTGCCACTTGGGCGGTAGCCTGATGGAGTGGATCATCCACCCTTTATAGAACCACCCAATTTTGATCCAGTTGCTTTCAATGGCATGAAAATCAGGTGGGTTCTACAGCGGGTGAGTGATCTGCTGTCAGGATACCTCAAATATCTCTTGGGTTGGTGAGAAAGCAAATAACACACTGCTTAGGCTCACACTCAAAAAATGTCAGATGAGAACACTTAATTGATAAGTTGTGTTCTAATGCCCCTTGCAGCAATCACTGAGAAGTCCTTGGAGTGATAGTCATTCTGATGCTCTCCTCCATGTTGTTCTGCCTCCAAAGCAGCTATGGCCACTTCCCAGGAATGTCCAGGCCTTTTTTGGATGGCAAAGTTGTGCAAGGCACAGAAAGCAGCAACTATGCAGGGCAAGTGATCTGGAGCATAATGGAGAGCCCCTCCTGACCTATTAAGGCAGCAAAAGAGTCCTTTTAGACCCAATGATCTGCTCAGTGACCACTCTGGAAGAAACATGTGACTCATTGTAGTGCTCCTCATGTGCTGCTCTTGTAACTCTTGGAGAGGTCATATCAATGGCAGCAAGGGGTATGTCTTATCACCTACAACCCAACTGTTCACATGATTAGCTTCCTTGATCAGAGCAGGGAAGGCAGATTTCCTAAGGACAAATCTCATATTGCTTTGGAGGATACTTTGCATGTGCTCATAGACAAGCTAGGCATTTTGCAAGTGTTAGCCTTTTCTGTTAAGGACCTTACGGGGTAGCTCACAATGCTACATGCCATCTATTGCACCTGCATTTTGGAGAAGCCAGCAATGCCATAAAACAGTATGTGCCTATCATTCTGCTGTCTTGCTGTGATGTCAAATTAGATGAATTCTCCAGTCAGCTGCCGAATATATGCCCAGATGGCACCATGGATAATATTACACAGATCCCCATGTCTGCTTGAAAGGAATTGAGAGGTCACACAACACCAGGTTATAGTCCAACAGTTTTACTTGAAATCACAAGCTTTCGGAGCTTACTACTCCTTCGTCGACTTCACCCGACGAAGGAGTAGTAAGCTCCGAAAGCTTGTGATTTCAAATAAAACTGTTGGACTATAACCTGGTGTTGTGCGACCTCTCAATTTTGTCCACCCCAGTCCAACACCGGCATCTCCGCATGCTTGAAAGGACCCAGTGAGCTAAAAATTGAGTGCAGCCATCATTTTTACAACCAAAAGTAGAGTTGTCAGGGCCAATGACCATGGCCATATACAGTTGGGTGCACAGCTGTCCTATTGCCTCGTTTTGCTGCACACACTTTGAACATGGAACTCCTCACTGAGGCTTCCATATGATCTGCGTGACCTGTAAGTTCTTTGGGGGTGGTGGGGGGAGGTATTAACTTGAAGGGTACATATTCCTCATGTGCTGTCTCACTCGTCTCCTCCTCCTCTTCCTTTATAACGACAAAGGAATGCCCAGTGGGAATCCTATAACTATTCTCCAGAACCTCACTGGGTGAGTGCAAAAATATCTTGGTGGTTTCAGTCCCTCGGACAGTTAGTGGCACATCCAGGGCTGTCCAGATGAGAAGTCAAACGAAAAGCTCCAAAGTTCTGTCCCACCTTCAAAGTTTCCACAAACTTCCAGCTCAAAAGGTCCTCACTTCTGCCAATCTCAGCTTTTACTGGCAACAGGTACGACCCATTTATCTCGCTCTAAATTACTCTGATGCATTGCAAACGTAACTTCTGGAATTTTGGTGCACCAATGCCCATGATCCTCATTTAAATGAGTTCTATGGGAACTCAGCGGGCAGATTGAGATAAGGCTCAAACAAGCATCAGAAACTGGAGCGCACCGATGTTTGAGGTAAAAAAGGCAAAATATCAAAGTATTCCAATTGTTTGCATACTTTCACTGAATGGTCTGATGTTTCTTAAGTGGAGCATGCCTCAGCCCGCACAGAGTTCAATTTCACCACAGTGCCAAGGGAAATATGATCAGAACAGATGAACTGAAGAAATAGAAATAACTTGCAGAATGTGTTCCTGCATCACCAGACCCTTCACTTGATAATTGTCAGTCAATCCAAATCAAACATACAATGCTGGGTGGGAGGTGTTTACATTCTATGTTAATGAGCACTGTCTTCATGACATAAGTGAGAAGTCGCACAACACCAGGTTATAGTCCAACAGCTTTATTTGAAATCACTTGTGATTTCAAATAAAGCTGTTGGACTATAACCCGGTGTTGTGCGACTTCTCACTTTTGTCCACCTCAGTCCAACACCGGCATCTCCGCTTCATGACATAGGAATTGCTACATGCTACAGATCATCCTCTTCTGAACACAGCCCTCTAGTATGCTTTTCTGTAGGCTCCAGTCTCAGCTTGTAGTCTAGAAAAACAGCTTCTATGTAACTTCAGTTAGTTCAAAAACAGCAAGTTTTTTTTTGTTTGTTGCTGGGATGTGGGCGTTGCTGGCAAGGCCAGCATTTATTGCCCGTCCCTACATTATACTATATATAATTAAATTCATAAAAGAATAAAACCAAATACTATCACAACTCCATAATTTGCAGTAGGACATAGCTTAGCTTTCATCACGCCCCTATTCGGCGAATAAGAAATAGAACAAGGACTAGCGACTCTCCTATAAAAACTCCAATGACTGGATACCCCTTCCTCTATAATAGAACACCAAGGATCGGACACTCTTGAAGAAAGGGACACTTTTCCTATTAAGCCAACAAGAATTGGACACCTTCCCACTCAACCACAAATCAGTGGATAATTTCCCACCCAACCACTGAGGATAGACATTTTCCCAGTAGGGTAATAAGAGTTAAATATTGTCCCAGTAGGCCACAAAAAATTGGATATTATTCCACGAGGAACACAAGGAATTGGACACCATCCCACGGGGGTTGTAAAATAAATATATACAGAGATCATTAGATGATGCAAACGCTGTCAACAATGTTTAGATTCCCTTCTCCCATCTACTAGCTCATGTAGCAATGTAAATTTGCAAAAATTATTGAACAATTAAAAAAAACCTTTGTTGGTGTGGCTTTAGCTACAAACACCTTTTAGAAGGGAAACGTATTGGTGAAATACTGCTCATGCACAACATAGGAAGTTTTGTTCTGGCTTACTTGCCTATAAAGAAAGAACTTACAATTATGTAGAACCTTCAATACATCAAGATGTCTCATGGTGCTATATAGGTAATTATGTGCTTTTGAAGTGTAGTCACTGTTGTAATGTAGCGAAACACGGCAGTAAATTTGCACACAGCAATGTCCAACAAACAGCAATGAGACAAACGACTAGATAATCTGTTTTTATTTTGAGTTGTGTTAGTTGAGGGATAAATATTGGCCAGGACAACTCTGCTGCACTTCTTTAAATAGTTCCACAGAATCTTTTATATCCACTTGCGAAGCCAGACAGGATCTCAGTTTAACATTTAAGTTACAAGATGAAACTGCCGACAGTGCAGTACTCCCTCAATACTACACTGAAATGTCAGCCTAGATTATATGCTCAAATTTCTGGAGAAGGGCTTGAATCCACAACCTACCATGTGTGAGAGTGGGCCAAAGCTGACACTTTCTCTTAAAAGGGACAGGAACATCTGAACCTAAAGTGGATCAATGTAGACAGTTCTAGTATTTATTGAATTAACATGAAATAATGCTCCACAAAGTTTGTTGCTTTTGCCTGATGTCCTCCTCCATCTCTATTTACTCTTTCCCCTTTCAAAGATTTTTTGCTGCTGTTATCAGCGACTACCTTTCCTCCTTCAGCCGTAATGTTAAATGATTTAGCTCAGAATAAGCCATCTTCCTTGGTGACTCAATACAGGAACTGAAACATAGCTTTAGCAGGCTGCATGGAAACAAAGTTTAAAAGAACTGTGCACCTAGAAAGCATAGTACCATTATAATATTTTTTTATTTCAGCTTAGTACTTGGTTCTTGATGAGAAGTTGGTGGAGTCATGACCCAACATCATGATCCCATGTTGTGCTCCGTCATCATTGAGCATCATATCATTCTGAAAATGAGGGTGGGAATAGCCTACTAATGGTATTTCTCCTGACATTAAGGAGAACTGCTTGTGAATTAAAAGCTAAAATTTCAAGCACATGTTACATTTAATTGACTTTTCATGTAAGGAGCTGACACTGGGTGAACGCTGAAATAAAAACAGAAAATGCTGGAAATACTCAGCAGGTCAGGCAGCTCTGTGGAGAGAGAAACAGAGTTAACGTTTCAGGTCGATGACCCTTCGTCAGAACTGGAAAAAGTTAGCGATGTAACAGATTTTTAAGCAAGTGCAGGGGCAGGGAAAGGGGGGAGGGTGGAAAGAACAAAGGGAAGGTCTGTGACAGGATGGAAGGCAGGAGAGATTGAAAGACAAAAGGGATGATGGTGCAAGGTAAAAGGAGATGGTAATGGGACAAGTTAAGAAACAAAAGATGAGTCTAGATGAGGTGTAAATGGCAATGGCAGAATCATCAACAGCTGCCATGTGAAAAGAAAATAGGGGCAGAGGTTATGGTCTGAAATTGTTGAACTCAATGTTGAGTCTAGAAGGCTGTAAAGTGCCTAATCGAAAGATGAGGTGCTGTTCCTCGAGCTTACGCTGAGCTTCCGTGGAACAGTGTAAGAGAATATAAGAACATAAGAAATAGGAGCAGGAGTAGGTCATTTGGCCCTTCGAGCTTGCTCCGCCATTCATTAAGATCATGGCTGATCTTTTACCTCATCTCCACTTTCCTGCACTATCCCCAAATCCCTTGATTCCCTTAATATTCAAAAATCTATCAAAGAGGCCAAGGACAGAGCGGTCAGATTGGGAGTGGATCGGAGAATTAAAGTGACAGGCAACCGGAAGCTCGGGGTTACACTTATGGACTGAATAGAGGTATTCCGCAAAGTGGTCACCCCATTTGCGCTTGGTCTTCCCAATGTAGAGGAGACCTCATTGTGAGCAGCGAATACTGTATACTAAATTGCAAGAAGTACAAGTAAATTGCTGTTTCACCTGGAAGGAGTGTTTGGGGCCCTGGACAGTGGGAAGGGAGGAGGTAAAAGGGCAGGAGTTGCATCTCCTGCGCTTGCACTGGAAGGTGCCGTGGGAAGGGGAAGGTGTGTTGGGGATGATTGAGGAGGGTGAAAGCTGCTAGATAACCAAACAGAGACAGGTGATGAGGTTTACACTTTTAAGTTTTGATGCTTTCTTTATTGCTGGTGAAAATTCATTGAAAACCTTAATAACTAATGGCTCCATATAGTATCATACAGAAGTAAATCTGCCTCGAATATTCCCATTAAAAAAAAAACTTACAAGTTGATTTGGGAAGTTCTAATTCATGTGAATCATGAGAAGATGTTATCTCCGCGTTATGGTAAATAGCTCACCTGGAAAGATGAATATAAGCAGGGCCACTGATTCATGGTGAACAAATAAGTCGCATTTTGTTTATATTACTTGAGCTTCCAGGATTTTTATCAGTGTTTTGGGGCGGGCAGTCCATAATTTTGTCTGTTATATGTGAAAAATGGGAGCCAGTTTCCTTGGTCATTCTACTGTCTGAATTCTGTGGCTTATGATTTATTTCATTTTACGTGCTGATGGGATTGATATTTGTGGGGTTACCACCTGTCTGGTTTTGGACTAGACCACCCAGTGCATGAGCAGCTTGCCTGTAAATTCCAGTTTGCAAAATGGGACTTCATTATGTTCAACTTGCTTATATGTGTTATGATATGGGGGCATTAGTTAATAAGGTTCTCAGTTAATTTTCACCAACAGTTAAACCCCAAGCTCCCTTTTAAAGGTGTCTCTTTAAATTTATCAGGGATCTCAAGCAGGTAAATGAGAAGAAGCGACACTGAGCTCCTCACTGTGCTTAGGGTTAGGATAGATCCTAGAGTTAAAGGGCAGGAGTATTAACTTAGCCCTGTGTCATTGGGTGCAAATCGCTGCCGATCACTGAAGGAACTTGACAACTTTACACACGCCCATTTTTCAAGCGCTACAATCTGATTGGCAGGAAGAGGTGTTTGTTATACACTGATTGGCGGGGATTCCCCGCTTGTGGGCAGGTCCTGTCAAGGCTGAAATTAACTTTACTTTTGAAAAAACAAAACGTTCTGGGGAGAAGTTTGAGGGGTCGAGAGAAGCATAGGGACAGGGTAAAGGACAGGCAGAGAAAGAGACGCGGGAAAGAGCTGCAGTTATCCTGGCACAGCTCAACCCAAGAAAGTCACCGGTAGAACCCAAGTCGATCACAACTAAAGAGGTCCCAGAGAGGGAAAGCGTCTGCACCGGCACCGAGACTCAACTGACACTCTGAAACTGCACGGAGGAAATCAATGCATTGCACACTGACTTTGGACTGAGCAACACATCGTAAAGTGCATTCCTTAAGCAAGGCGAAAATTTGGAAAGAAGGTGTTGAGGAATTATCACTAGATACTAGAGACACGAGGGATCCGCGGAAAGTTGGAGCGGAATTACTGGTTAAAAAATTCTTGAAGCAGCTGGGGAAAAAATCGCATATCAGGAACTGGACAGGTGTGTTCGAATCGTTTCCCAACTCCAGAGCAGGCGCTACCAAGTTCCAGGAGGTTCCCATCTCTCTCAGAGGCCAGGCTTCAACACCCACTACCACCTTTGACTCCAAGGAGAAAGCCCATCATTCAATAATACCAGAAGGCTTGCGGTTTAAACACTATGGGAATGTTCAGGAACATCTGGAGAGCTCGGAAGCTGTTGCTGGTCATCTTGATCCCTCTTCTGTTATTGCCCCTGCCTGTCCTCTACCCTGACAGTGTAAGTACACTATTTCATTCAATGTTAACATGCAGCTTTTAAAAACTCTGCGGCTTGGGGTTCAGGTAATGCCTCCAGTTGCTGTAAAACACCTATTAGAGGACTAGCACCATAGTAATCCGGTAATGCCTTATTACTCAAGATCCTTAATTGATGAGGGAATAGAGATTCTAAATTTTAAGCAATAGTGAAAATTAGATTGTGAGGTGACGGCTAATTTAAAAGTATCTCCAGATCTTGTAGGACTAGTGATGTTTGGTAGCAGGGATAGCAATTCTTCAGGATGAATGAACTGCACAGATTCCAGAGCTGCCATTCAGTGTGAGGCTGGAAAGTTTGGATATTACAATAACAACTTACATTTATAAAATGCCAAAAGTGCTTCACAGAGAAAAAAATAGATGCTGAGCCAAAGAAAGAGGAGGAATCTTGGTTAAAGAGATGGGTTTTAAGGAGCGTCATAAAGGATGAGAGGGAGGTGGAGAGGTGGATGAGTTTAGGGTGGGAATTCCAGAGCATAAGGCCTATGCAGCTGAAGGCACAGCTGCCTATTGTGGGAATGGCCAAGAGGCTGGAGTCAGAGGAATGGAGAGTATTTGGGGATGTTGTAATACAGGAGAAGGTTACAGAGATAGAGAGGGGCAAGGCAGAGAGGGATTTAAACATGAGGATGAGAATTTTAAATTTGAGGCTTTGGGCAACTGGGATCCATTACTGATTGAAACCACCCCTACCCCTGTTTGTGCAATGCCCAGAATGTGTGAATTTGAACATCATTTCCTTCAACGGTGCCCAGGGTCAGGATAGAGTAATAAAGGACAAAAGGTATTAAAACCATGGGATGTGTCTTGTCCCTGCCCCAGTTTTACTCCTCTCCACAGGATGGTGAATCACACAGGGGTCTCTGAAGGCATCCCTTCACTACCTTGCCCAAGTTGTCTTTTTTAATGTGAGTCCAGAAAATGAGTTTTAGTGGGCTATTCCACTTTTGAGGCATCACAAATGAATCCAAGCTTCTCCTCAACACACATCTACCTTCAGCAACAGCTATTAGATAGTGATCTTGAGAAGGAACTCTGGCTGATTTTTTTCCTCCTTAGCATAACGTGTCTGAGGTGAATTGTAGTATCCCGGCTAAGGTCACAGAAAGAAAGAAAGAACTGTTATTATATAGCTTCCTATTATGTCTCTCAGAGATGTCCCAAAGTGCTTCTTACAGAATAAATTACTTTGAAGTGCAATCACTGTGTGAACACAACAGCCATTGTGTGTACTTGTGTCCCTTAAATAGCAGTGTCCCATAAACAGCAATGGGGTGAATGATCAGTTAATCTATTTCTGGTGGTAAAGATTGAGAGAAGAAATTTGGTCAAGATACCAGGTGAATTTCCTGTTCTTCTTTGAAAAGTGCCTTGAGATCTTTAACATTCACCTAAATCACAGAAGCAGGCAGACGGGATCTCAGTTTAACCTTTCACCTGAAAGACAGCACCTCTGACAATGTAGCACTTCTTCAGTATTGCACTGTAAGTGTCGGCCTGAGCTTTGTGTTCAAGTGCTGCAGTCAGACTTGTAGCTGCATTTTTCTGAATCAGTGGCAAGAATGCTACCAACTTTTGAATCTGGGACCTTTCAAGTCTTTATGCTTCATAATTACACTGAGCCATCGGAGGAGCTCACATCATGGATGTTAACCTATCATTGACTCTAATTTCTACCCCATAACACTTTCAAAGGAAACTGTATGCAGAATAAGGCTCTGCCCACGTTTTCAGAGTAAAGTTGGGCCACAACCGTCTCTGTGCCCAGCTTCTGAAGCTACTTTCAGTGATGTTATTCCGCAAGGTAAACCCAACCCAAAAGGCCATCTCTTCATTCTTGCCCTAGGGTATTTTTTCAGACATTGGGGATATAATCACAGTACTGTGCATTATTGGGTGGGTTCTGCAGTACAATACCTTGATTTTACTCAAAGGGCAACAGTTATAGCACAAAGAGCACATCTGTCATTTACAAATTTCAAAAATGCATGGGATATTTCAGTGAGATTGAGAAAACAGCCCTTAGTGGTTAGCTATCTAGGCTCTGATAATATGCACTTATCCCACAATGCATAACCGTTTTTTTAAAGGTGAGCCCTTGTCTTTCAGGACCCCTTTGAAATTAAACAGTTACAAAAAGAATTACGATGAACTTTGGTATCGGTAAGATGCAAATTTACAGACAGATGTAATTAAAAAGAACGCGCTGATGGAGGAATAAATCACATCAAGGGCAGTGGGTATCTGATCTAATTACACAATGTTGATGGGGTCATGTCTCAGTGCACTTTACATATTGTAATCTGTATCAGTTTTTTTTTCAGGATTACATTCAAAAACAAAGATAACAGGAGATACGTTTCTTCAACTTACACACTCCATCTCTAATAAAGAGGTAAATGAGTAAACGGGATGAAGCAAAGGATTAGCATGCAGCCACGCGCTGCATCCATCATATCCCCTATCTGTTGGAATTCCTGTATTCTGCAGGAAAGTTTGCTGGTAGACGGGCATCCCGTTAATGATTGCTGTGTTTTTAAAAAGTGGGATATGCGTACCATGGAAATCTATACTACGGACACCTCGGGGATCTAACAAGCCAGCAATTTTAAATATACTGGGCTCATTGCTGGAGTGCTACTTGTGGGTTAATGAAATCCATCAGTCTCATCCAAATGAAACTATTGCATTCCTTTTACTATTTAGCAAAATTACGGAACAATTTAATTTTTGATTCCTTTTTTTTTTGCTGTGTCCTTGTATACATACAGAGAAAAGTACGAGAAAAACAATGGGCATCCTGAAGTAAAGGTCCACTTGTGACCTGGGAGCACTCGATGTGCTGACTAAATGTTTAATTCGAAATCTTTGTGAAACTGGTTTCGTATTCACCAATAGTTCTGTACGGCTAATGAAAAGTAATCTGCTCCGAGCAGGCCACTTGTGTCACTGCTGCTGTCTTTTATGTTTTTTAATGTTTGGTCCACAAGTAGAACATGTTTCCTGATATATCCTGAATGGAGGTATCAACAAAATGTACCCTAGCCAATTTATCCGGAATCAGTCCTCCCAAAGTGATTCCCTTGTACATTTCCAAAGGTAGGCGAATTGCAGTACCTTGTGTTTAAGTCTGGCCCTGAGCATATCCCACTTTTAAAAACACAGCAATCATTAACAGTATGGTCTCCCCGTCTCCTATCAAACTTTCCTTCAGAATACAGGAATTCCGTCTATTCCCCGTCTACTAGTCTGATGTAATTTAACATATTCAGAGGAGTGTTATTTTAGACTTTATGTTAACGAAAACAAGAATATTGCACTGGAAATAGAAAGTATATACTTTCACTAACTCATTTCTGTCAATCAACTACAAATTCAACATTTAAACCATCCACCCATTTAGTGTGGTAGGGGTATAATAAATATCAGCATGAAGCAACAGGGAGTTTGAATCTGTTTTGGAGGAATCTGATTACATGTCATCTTTACTGGAGTAGTGAAACTGGTTGGGGGTGGGGGTGGTGAGTGCACATTCCCTTCTCTCAAGAGCATCTTATTTTGGATTAAACATATAGCTGTCAGGTTCAGTCCCGGGTTTGTAATGAAATAGTTGTTCCCTGCAGGAGCAGGAATTGTTAGCTACAATTGGATGTGGTGCTCCTGGGCGGGGGGGGGGGGGGGGGGGGGAATTCCAGCAAGGATTCATGCTCTTCATCACCATCCAGCGACTCAGGCTTGAAAGTGCCCATGTTTGGCCATTGGATGAGGATAGGATTGGGTTTTGGCTGTGATGCTCATCATGCTCAAATAGCCTACCAACACATGCCATCTGGGCTGAGACAGTGGCCACTTGGGCAATGATCCAGAGAGTTGATGGTACTCATGGAACCATATCCAGGTCACCACCTTCAGGAGAGGGGACAGATCTTAAAAAGTATGTGTAAATTCATCCCTTTTCAATTTACTTTGAAGTTTAATTTAATGTAATATCAACATCACAATAATTGGATACCCTGGAGGGACTGTGGACTGTTTGTCAAGGGAGCTGCGTGCATTCGGAAGCACACACATCAGTTTGTGACAAGCAGTCCACATATATAACAAGAACTAACTGGTGGTGGCTGGTCTTACAATAAAGATGGGTTTATACAATGGCCACGTTCTTGGGGAACTCTGATAACACGAATGTAAAGAAACATTTTGTCATGGATTGTTTTAATCATCAAAACTTGACAAGGCTTTCTTGCAAGTTGTTGTGGAGTCAGATGTCAGTTTAAAAATACACAAACTATGAAGCACAACCATTATAACCCAGAAATATTTGAATAAAATTAAACATGGGAATATTATACAGAAATATTAGACACCCACACATCGCATGTGCACCGACCAAATCATCACGGGCTCCATGTCATTGCTCTAAGACTGTACATGTAGATTCTCCATTTATTTCATTTCCCTTTGTTTGTGTCAGTGCTTTTCATTCCTTCAATCACAATTTATGAATGAATATGTTGTCATCCACTGTGCCATATGAAACATTTTTTGTAAGGTGCTCTTCCCCAGCCTTTAGTAAATAAGCAATGGACAGGAGGCCACCGTGATCTAATTGTGAGTTGGCAACCAATGACGTTAGAATTAATGTGAATTCCAGTTCCAGGAGAATATCACAGCTTCCACGTGTTGTACCCACGTGGGTCCCGGTGTGAAATGAGTAGAAGTAGCACACACTTGCAATTTCATTGTTCATGTGCTGGAGGAGGAAAAAAATAGAGGGGCAGTGATCCACAAATCATTCGTTTGCACCTTCTTGCAAGTGGTTCAGACCAAACATTGACCAAGGTTTTGAAGCAAGTCAACTGTAGCCAGCATGTGGCCTGGGGAGACCAGAAAGTATTGAAGAGAAATTAGAGGATTCATGCCCCTCAAGTATTAGTGATGCAATGGTGTCACTGCATCACCAATTTATTCATGTATACAAATCAATAAAAGCTAGTGCACAGGTAGAGAAAGTAATCAAAAAGGCCAATGGAATGTTGGCCATTATCTCAATGGGGCTGGATTACAAAGATGAGGAAGTGATGCTTTAGTTGTACAAAACCTTGATCAGATCCCACCTGGAATACTGCATTCATTTCTGGGCACCGCACCTAAGGAAGGATATATTGGCCTTGGACGAGACAAAGCACAGATTCATCAGAATTATACCAGGGCTTAAAATGTAAAATTATTAGGGCGGGTTGCTCCCCCTCCACCACGCTCACCCGTCCTGATGTTCCGATCGACCCCCATCCAATGTTCCCTTAAAGCCACATGGCCACGCAGCCGCACAGCGCATTAGGAATCCTACGCAGCCGGCTTTTCAATGAAAAAACCCCGCATGCATGATATTTTGAATGGCCTGGGCAGCCCCTTAAAGGGGCCATGCGGCGCCAAAAAAAATTAGAGGAAACATTGCCCCCATCCCTAATCAACCCCCTCCCGGTTCTCCCCCCCCCCCTTTAAGACCTACCTGCAGGCTGCTGTAGTGGCCCGAAATTCAAGAGGTCTTCACCGGCTAGCTGCCCGAGGGCACCCAGTAGGTGTGTACAACTTGCCGGTCTGATTTTAATGAGGCCCGTGGCCCAATATCGGGTTGTTCTAGGCTGTTGTGTTTTAAAGTATAGTGTATTCATGCAAGTTACCAAAAAATGGCACTGAGACAATGCGTAGTTAAGATGCTAATGAGCTGGTTTTGATGTTATTTCCTCACAGACTTTGGATAATGAGTAATTTATTAGTCTGTCTCAGTAAATGATAAACCACTCATTGTGCTAGTCCCAAGCACTGGCCTTTTCTTTCTGGCTGGGAAAAGTGAGGAAAAAAACAGAGACAGACACAGGCAGGGAGGCTATTTAAACAGAATGTTGAGCAGTGAAGCAGGTCATTAAAACAGAAAGCTGTGAGGTAGACAGGCCACTGACTGCTGCGTGAAAGTTAGAATGTTGGGGAGATATTTTGTTTAGGTCAAGCAAGATGACCCACCAATGTGGGGCAGTGTGTTGTGTTCTTTATTTTGTATTAGTACATAACGATATGTTGCAGAATTAAATTAAATAAGTCCTGGCTGTGAAATAAAGCAGCTTTTTGATTTGTATCAAGCCTTGTCTCACCAAAGGGTCACTTGTACCACCTTTAGAGAGACTTTAGAAGCACATGTGCAAAAGACACAAATAACCAGTTCACTGCTAGTTTATGTTCTCATACAAGTAAATATATAGCACTGTAAGTCAAATCCCACAAAAGTAAGATGCTCAAACCAATTATGGGAGTGGGACTGAAGCCAGTTAACTTGAGAAGGTATCTACAGCAGACCCAAATTTGTACCACTTCTTCATGACTACAATGCTCAAGAGGTGAATGAAATGAGTAATGAGATGAGATTTTTATTGGGACTTTGGCAAAAGATAACCTTGTTAATGAAGATCTGCCTGATGAAGTCAGAGATCTTAACAATCTTGACTTGAACTTGTAAACTCCATGCTTATAGCTTACAAAGAGCAACCGATGCCTCCCAACTATGGTTGCTAATTTTAACAATTCTAAAACTGAATTGGGGCAGAATGGGGGTGGAATAATGACTTGAGTTCTGATGTTTTCTTTGCTGATGAAAATTCATTGAAAGCATTAATAACTATTCTGTATTGCAGTATACAGATTTAATTATGAATGAATATTCTACCCCATAATAGACTGAAGAACAAGGTCAGAGAATGCGGAGTCAGGGTACAAGTAGCAGAATGGATTGCTGGCTGGCTTCAGGACAGAAAGCAGAGAGTAGGAGTAAATGGTAGCTATTCACTGTGGCAGAAGGTGGATAGTGGTGTTCCACAAGGATCAGTGCTGGGACCACTGCTGTTCACAATTTACATTAACGATTTAGACTTAGGAATCAAAAACATAATTTCTAAATTTGTAGATGATACCAAATTGGGGGGGATAGTCAATACTGAGGAGGACTGCAATAAGTTACAGGAGGACATTAATAAACTTGCAGAATGGGCATATAATTGGCAAATGAAGTTCAACACAGATAAATGTGAGGTATTACATTTTGGTAGGAAGGAAAAGGAGATCACTTATCACTTGGAGGGTGCGAGTCTTGGTGGGGTAGAGGAACAAAGAGATCTAGGAGTACAAATACACAAATCACTAAAAGAATGACACAGGTTAGCAAGGCCATAAAAAAGCAAACCAAGCACTAGGGTTTATTTCTAGAGGAATAGAATTGAAAAGTAGGGAAGTTATGCTAAACCTGTATCAAACCTTGGTTAGACCACACTTAGAGTACTGCATACAGTTCTGGTTGCCATATTATAAAACGGATATAGAGGCACTGGAGAGGGTGCAGAGAAGATTTACAAGGATGATACCAGAAATGCAAGGGTATACATATCAGGAAAGGATGAACAGGCTGGGTCTCTTTTCTCTTGAAAAAAGAAGGCTGAGGGGTGACCTAATAGAGGTCTTTAAAATTATGAAAAATTTTGATAGAGTGGATACAGAGAGAATGTTTCCACTTGTGGGGAAGAGCATAACTAGAGGCCATCAATATAAGATAGTCACCAAGAAATCCAATAGGGAATTCAGAAGAAACTTCTTTACCCAAAGATTGGTGAGAATGTGGAACTCGCTACCACAGGGAGTGGTTGAAGCGAATAGTATAGATGCATTTAAGGGGAGGCTAGACAAGCATATGAGGGAGAAGGGAATAGAGGGTTATGCTGATAGATTTAGATGAGGAAAGATGGGAGGAGGCTCGTGTGGAGCATAAACGCCGGTATGGACTGTTTCTGTGCCGTATATCCTATGTAATCCTATGCAAGTCGA
This sequence comes from Squalus acanthias, assembly GCA_030390025.1. Lineage (NCBI taxonomy): Eukaryota > Metazoa > Chordata > Chondrichthyes > Squaliformes > Squalidae > Squalus > Squalus acanthias. The sequence continues at coordinate 86,745,483 of CM059435.1, forward strand.
CAGATTTCATATTTTTATTAACCGTCTTAATTGTGGTGTCTACACACAAAAATTATCCATTAGCTGCCTCAGATGTTCTGGGAGTTTATAGAATGCAAAGGGTAAGCCATCAAACCGTAACAGACCCTGATGCAGTCTGCTGTCACAACCCCATTCTGGGCTCATGCAGAAAAATTTAATTTGTTATATGTTCTTGAGATGTGGATGATGTTGGCATGGATGCATTTATCTCTCATCCCTAGTTACCCAAAGAAGGTGGCGGTGGACCTTCTATTTTGTCTCAGTAAATTTGTTCTGATGTATCTGGGACACCAATGTTGGTGATACAGAAGGCTCAATTTGGGAGCAGTTCTGAGAAGGGAAGAATTGTATTTTGTACAAGGTAAAGTTTAGTAGGAATCAATCCTGATTCACAGCAGAAAATTACCATTTGGCTCACACCACTTGCAATCAACTCATAGTTCTGCTCTTTCACTTCTGACTTTATTGAGATTAATGGATACATTCAGTGACAAGCGTGTATGATGTAAATACTGGGTTAGCAGTGCCCATTAAATAGTGCACCAGTATATCCAAGGCCTGTAGCATCTATAGGCACCACACTTAATGCACCTGTGACTATTTCTTTGAGTGTATTGTGTGCTGGGGAACCTGTTAATATTACATTGAGTGCGTCCAGTACTGCAGCATCCATAAGAACGGAGAAGGGAGGGTGGGAGAGAAGATTATGCATTAGTGGTCAGGAACTGAAAGTAGCTGGACATTGAGTATAGTGATTGCTACCGGAGACAAGTGCTCTCACAGGTCTGTAGTGTGTGGAGGAATTAGAAAGAAAGAACCTGCATTCATATAGTGCCTTTCACATCTTCGGGATGTCCACAGCTCATGAAATATTTTTGAAGTGTCATTGCTATTGTTTTGTAGGAAAACACAGCAGCCAATTTGCACACAGCAAGGTCCTACAAACAGCAACAATAGATAACCAGATGCACTGTTTTTGTGGTGCTGATTGAGAGATAAATATTGGGCAGGACACCTGGAGAGCTCCCCAACTCTTCTTTGAATAGTACCATGGGACCTTTCACTTCCACTTGAGCAGGCAGATATGTCCTTGCTTTAACGGCTCATCCAAATGACGGCACCTCCAGCAATGCAGCACTCCCCCAGTATTGCCCTGAATTGTCAACTCTGATTATGTGCTTAAGTCTCTAGTGTGGCTTGAACCCACAACCTTTTGATTCAGAGGTAAGAGTGTTGCTACTGAACCCAGGCTAATACTATAGTGGCATGTAGTTTTAGATTATAGTTGTAGTATAAATACAATGGCCCGAAAATTAAACCTAATACGCGAGAGTACGCACTGTGTACTCTCGCGTATTAGATCCCGAATTGCTGGTTTCCTGCATGCACTGCGCATGCGTGGGAAACCGGCACTTCGCGAATTGCAAAGGGGGCGGTTCCTAAGTGAACCACGTGCGCGCTACAGGCTGTGCGCACGCAGTGCACTTAGTTTTTTTTTCAGCTTTGAATGCGCAGGTAAGTGGTGAAGATTTTACACATAAAGAAAGCAGGCGTAGGACCCCCTTTTAACAAGGTAAGTAGTTAATTAAGTGTTATTTTAAATTTTTTTCAACAGGTTTATCTTTTTTAGAGACTTTAAAGAAAGGCAAGTTTATTTTTATAACTTTTAAAAAGATTTTAAATTTTTCAAAAATTTAATTTTTTGTTTAAAGTGGTTAATTTATTTAACTATACTTATTTTATTAATGTGATGGCTTTTTTTAAAAATTTAATTGAGGTTTAGCTGTTCTTTTGGGGGGATGTAGTATTCATAGCTTTGACAGCTCTTGCCGTCAAAACTATGAATGAAAGATGGTGTGCTGCCATTGGCTCTAACTGAATCACGTGATCCCAGAGCTCGCACGAACTAATTGCGCCTCTGGGATACGCACACACTGCACGGTTGCAACAGGGAGAGGCTTTGAAACTAAAGTTCGTGTGGGCCCGGAGCAAAAAGGTAGGCGCGGAGTGCGATATCGCGGGGAATCCTTACCCCCGCGGGAACCATCCATGTTTAATTTCTGGGCCAATATGTCAGGGTATGTGCACATTTAAATTTATCAAAGAATGTGATAAGGGTCCAATCATGTATTAAGTGTTTTGATGATGGGAAATGTCATAGATCACATGGTGTAAGCCTACACTGTACAAAGTAGGTCACCTGTTATCACACAATGGTTTCATCATTAAAATGATCAAGTTTTTCTTTTTGACCTGTACTGTACATTTGGCAAAAAAAATCTTGTGGAGCAAATCCGTTTCTGTAAATTATTTATTTTTAAATGTGCACTTTGCTGACAGAATTTTACAATTGAATTACAAATAATAGTCACCATAATAACCACATTCTGTGTTATCTGAGCAGGTTTTAAAATTGACCCCTTTCTGTTCTACCAGATTGCAAAGCTTTAAAGATTTAACCGTCTATCCCAAATGCAGTAAAGTGTTTTGCTGATTGAACGACAATGAGCTCTTCTTGTCACCAGGGGGAATGTGCTACTGCCATAGTGCAAACTGCCCAAGGCAGATATTGTGATGACATTTGGGCAAAGTTTCTGAATGAGTGGATCCTGGAGAGTTAGAAGCATTAATAACTATGGCGGGATATGATACAATAATTATAACAAACATGTGACTTAGATTTAGCCCTGATTAACATTTTTTTGGAGAGATAGGGAGGGGAAAAGGGGTGTTGGATGGCAATGTTAGTGAGGATTCTATCAGAACGCTAGACTGTGCGTAACTCTCTCAAGAATCCAAAGATGAGGAAGTTCTGCTTCAGTTGTACAGAGCCCTGGTCAGACCTCATCTGGGGTATTATGTTCAGTTCTGGGCACCGCTCCTCAGGAAGGATATATTGGCCTTCGAGGCAGGCACAGAGCAGATTTGCCAAAATGATACTGAGGCTTAAAGGGTAAATTATGAAGACAGGTTGCATAAACTTGGCTTGTATTCCCTTGAGTTTAGAAGGTTGAAAGGTGATCTAATTGAGCAGTTAAAATGATTAAATGATTTGATAGAGTAGATACAGAGAAGCTATTTCTTCTGGTGGAAGAATCCAGAACAAGGGGCCACAATCAGTAAGTACATTTTCACCCAAAGGTTAGTGAAAATGTGGAATTCTCTTGTCCAAAAGGTTGTAGATGCTGGATCAATTGAAATTTTCAAGACTGAGATCGATAGATTTTTACTAGGTAAGGGTATCAAGGGATTTGGATCAAAGGCGGGTAAATGGGGCTGAAGTACAGATTGGCCAAGATCTAATTAAATAGCATAACAGGCTCGAGGGGCTGAATGGCCTACACCTGTACCTATGTTCTTATGTTCCAATGTAAGGATACTCTAGGGGGTTATATTAAGACAGAATCTATATGGAAAGACTTAACGAATATGAACAGCATTGCAGGCCATCAAACAGTGAAAATGAGATAGAGGTGGAGATCTGCAGACAGATCTGAGAGATATGTAAAAACAGGGCAATAATTTTAAATGATTTTAACTATCCCAAGATAGACTTGAATAAAGGTAGTCAAAGTGGGGATGCTTTTTAGAATGCTTTCAGGACTGCTTCCCAGATCAGTATGTTTCTAGTTCAACAAGGAAAGAAGCTATGCTTGATTTAGTTCTGGGAAATGAAGTGGGACAAATAATTAATGTGAGAGTAGGTGAACAATTGGGAAATAGTGACCACAACATTGTTAGGCTCAATGTAAAAATAGAAAAGACAATGAAGAGTTAAAGATAAGGGTGCTGGGCTGGAAAAGGGCAAAGTTCAATTAGATAAATTAACTGGGCAGAAAAGTTAACAAACAGGACAACAGATGAAATTGCAAGAGTAGGAAAAGGGGCTACAGGTTCAAACTTGTGAGAGGTAAATTAAGGTCTGATACCAGAAAGTTCTTCTTCGCATAGTGATCAACATATGGAATGAATTTCTGAATAGAGTAGTAAGAGGCAAAAACCCTGGAATCACTTAAGAACCAATTACAAGCAGCAATGGGGATATTAGGATCATTCTGGCTGGATGAACTTTGATAGGCCAAATAGCCTTCCTCATCCTAATTATCATGATCAGCAGTGGGAAATCTTCAAATAGGAGATGGATAACGTATAAAATAGATATATTCCTATGAGGCAGAAAAAGGGGGTTGCTCAAAGAATAGAGTTGTGTGAATAAATAGAGACTAAAGCTAAATTGAAACTTAAAGGGGAGGTATGTGATAAAACTAGGGCGAACAATACTAAAGATAGTCAAAAGGGATATAGAAAGTGTGGTAGGAAACCAAAATGAGATTAGGAGAGCTAAAAGAGAATATAGTAAAGACAGGCAGAAATGTAAAAAAGAAATAGTGACAGATTTTTATCGGCTTGTTACACAAATTTAGGCATATAAGAAGAAATGTAGCAGCATGGATAGAAAGTTGGTTGAAAGACGTGAAACAAAGAGTTGGAGTAAATGGATTGTGCTTGGATTTGAGAAGGGTAGGAAGTAGTTTACACAATGGGTCAATGCTATATCCACTTTTGTTTTTGGTATACATAGATGATTTGGACTTAGCCATAAGAAACACAATGGGCCAGAAATTCGGCTTTCCGGCTTCCTGCGGGTGCAAGCATCGCGCGCGTACTTGCCTGTTGTTGTGCTTTGGGCCCACGAGGACTTCGGCTCCTGGGCCTCCTGCAGCTGCCGGTGTGCAGTGCTTGCGTATCCCAGGGGCGCAGTTAGTTCGAAGCGTCCCCTGGGATCACGTGGGCCATGGAGAGCCAATCCTAACAGGGCATTTTCATTCATAGATTTGACAGGAAGACCTGTCAAATCTATGAATAGAGATCGGCCCCAAAACCACACTTAAACTTCAAATAATTAAAAAAAAAAATCACATTGTTAAAATAACTATAAGTTACATAAATTAACTACTTTAAACAAAAATTTAAATTTTTGAAAAAATTTATTATACTTTTTAACGGTGCTAAAAATAAACTTACCTTTCTTTAAAGTATCTGAAAAAGATAAACCTGTTGAAAAAATGTTTAAATTGTAATTAATTAACCACTTACCTTGTTAAAAACAAGCCTTGCGCCTCCTTTTTAAAAGTGCAGCTTCTCCATACTTACCCTCCCGGAGAAACCTGAAAAAAAACCTGAAGATTGCTGCGTGCACGCAGCCTCTCCCGCGCACGTGTTCGACTTCTGAACCCCTCCCTTCAGGGAAACGGAAGTTCCGGTTTCCCGCGCATGCGCAGTGCATGCAGGAAACCGGCACTTCAGGTGGCCTTACGGGTGAGTACACAGTGTGTACTCACCCGACAAGAGCCGAATTTCTGGCCCATTAATATTGACATTTGCAGATGACAAAAAAGTAAGAGGTTTGGCAAACTGCAAAGAAAACTGTAAAAAAAAACTTCAGGAGGACATAGACAGGTTAGCACAGTGAGCAGACAGGTGGCAGATGCAATTTAATGTGGAAAAGTGTGATGTAATACATTATGGGATGAAAATTAACAAATGGAAGTATACATTCAGTGGAAGGAAGTGGGTGAACAGAGAGACCTAAGGATTCAAATAATTAAGGCTGGAATTTTCCGGGGTGTTAGCGGATGGGATCGGTGGCGGGTCGGGTGGAAACGCGCCTTTCCCAATGTTGGGTTTGTCAGCGCTAAGCAGACCGGACAGGCAGTGGCGGGCAACCCAATTAAACTCATATATAATGTACTTACCAGACCCTTAACAGCCTTTTTTACCTTACTTTTGAACTTAAACTTCATGGCCATGGGAACCACGCTATTCGGTGACCACGTCTGTCAACCTGAGGTGGGAGTTCGGTGGCCATTTAAAAAAAAATTTGTTCCTGGGATGTGGGCGTCACTGACAAGGCCAGCATTTATTGCCCATCCCTAATTGCCCTTGAGAAGGTGGCGGTGAGCCATCTTCTTCAACCACTGCAGTCCGTGTGGTGAAGGTACTCCCACAGTGCTGTTAGGTAGGGAGTTCCAGGATTTTGACCCAGCGACGATGAAGGAATGGTGATGTACTTCTAAGTCAGGATGGTGTGTGACTTGGGGGGGAACTTGGAGGTGGTGGTGTTCCCATGCGCCTGCTGCCCTTGTCCTTCTAGGTGGAAGAGGCCACGGGTTTGGGAGGTGCTGCCGAAGAAGCCATGGCGAGTTGCTGCAGTGCAAGAAGTAAAGGGCATTAAGGGTTACGGGGAGCGGGCAGGAATTTGGACATGAGTCTAGGTTCGGATCGGTCATGGCCCTGTGGGTAGTGGAGCGGGCCCAGGGACTGTGTAGCCTGATTCTGCTCCTATTTCGTGTGTGCAATTCTGTTAGATGCAGGAGATGGTTCTGTGATAGATAGTAGATTGGCGGTTAGGATCAGATCAGCCATGATCTTATTGAATGGCGGAGCAGGCTCGAGGGGCCGATTGGCCTACTCCTGCTCCTATTTCTTATGTTCTTATGTTCTTATCTTGTAGATGGTACAGTACGCCAGTGATGGAGGAAGTGAATGTTTAAGGTGGTAGAGGGGGTGCCAATCAAGCAGGCTGCTTTGTCCTGGATGGTGTCGAGCTTCTTGAGTGTTGTTGGAGCTGCACTCATCCAGGCAAGTGAAAGGTATTCCATCACACTCCTTACTTGTGCCTTGTAGATGGTAAAAAGGCTTTGGGGAGTTAGAAGGTGAGACACTCGCCGCAGAATACCTAGCCTCTGACCTGCTCTTATTGCCACAGTATTTATGTGGCTGGTCCAGTTAAGTTTCTGGTCAATGGTGACCCCCAGGATGTTGATGGTGGGGGATTTGGCCATTGAATGTCAAGGGGCGATGGTTAGACTCTCGCTTGTTGGAGATAGTCATTGCCTGGCACTTGTGTGGCGCGAATGTTACCTGCCACTTATCAGCCCAAGCCTGAACGTCGTCCAGGTCTTGTTGCATGCGGGCATGGACTGCTTCATTATCTGACGGGTTGTGAATGGCACTGAACACTGTGCAGTCATCAGTGAACATCCCCATTTCTGACCTTCTGTTGGAGGGAAGGTCATTGATGAAGCAGCTGAAGATGGTTGGGCCTAGGACACTGCCCTGAGGAACAGTGATGTCCTGGGGCTGTGATGATTGACCTTCAATCACCACAACCATCTTCCTTTGTGCTAGGTATGACTCCAGCCAGTGGAGAGTTTTCCCCCCGATTCCCATTAACTTCAGGTTTATTAGGACTCCTTGATGCCACACTCGGTCAAATGCTGCCTTGATGTCAATGGCAGTCACTCTTACCTCACCTCTGGTATTCAGCTCCTTTGTCCATGTTTGGACCAAGGCTGTAATGAGGTCGGAGCAGAGTGGTCTTGGAGGAACCCAAACTGGGCATCAGTGAGCAGGTTATTGGTGAGTAAGTGCCACTTGATAGCACTGTCGATGACACCTTCCATCACTTTGCTGATGATTGAGAGTAGACTGATGGGGCGGTAATTGGCCGGATTGGATTTGTCCTGCTTTTTGTAAACAGGACATACTTGGGCAGTTTTCCACATTGTCGGATAGATGCCAGTGTTGTAGCTGTACTGGAGCAGCTTGGATAGAGGCACGGTAGTTCTGGAGCACAAGTCTTTAGCACGATAGCCGGGATGTTGTCATTGCTCCAGCTGATTCCTTGACAGCTTCAAATGTACAGTAAAAGCTCCCAACTGACAGAGATCACTTTCCTCAGCCACAAGCTGTTCCTCACTGCATATCCACAACAGATTCACCATGCTGCAAGTCTTTCCACAAGTCTCCATCCAGTCTCACCTCATTATCTCTCTCACCATTGACAGATCGCTTCTGTCATCTTTATTTCACCTGCCATCTATTCCATCAACATGGGTGCCCTTTATACTGTCTCACCTTGGTCCTCAGAATCGGATCACAATGAGCCCCAACACCAGCAGCACTAGGCAAACCAGCAGCACCAACAACAACACCACCAACCTTCTCCGCAATCAACTGATGCTACACAGGACACAGGGCATCAGCATCCGACCGCATTGCAGCCCGAGAGGCCAGGGATGACCTTGCCATGGCCAGATTTACTTCACTTTATGCTGTACATCCTGGCTGCCACATGATACACCAGGTTGGCACCACCCCACACCAACACCATAAAGCATTCCTACAATGCCCAAGCCATTCCTTTCACACTCATCACTGTTGTGTCTCACCATTCACTGCAACTCACTAAGCCACTTCCAAAGGTGCACACAAATCTGTCCAAGACCAGAAAGTGTTGAAAATAAAGATTTCAATGTTTGACACCACATTCATAGAAACTTTACATGAAGATTGGATAAAACGCCCAAGTGGCTACCCTTGTGTGCTGTTAGTTGGTATGATTACACTAGGATGAGGGTGAGTGTGAGGGGTGGCTAGTGAGATGGGGATGTGATAATGTAGATAGAGAGGGACGGGTGGACATGCAAGATAAGTTGGTGTGAGTAAGGATGTGCAGGAGTAGGGTAGGGAAGGCAGAGTGATGGGGATGTGATGAGTGGCACAGCAGGATGTGATTGAGTGTGGCTTTGTACTAACGTTTTGTGATCTAATGAGATCATTGAAAGGTTTGCGCCACTGCACCAAGGTTCTCTTGACCACATCCCTGCTTGTGCCCTCTTGTGCAATGTGCAACCAGGCTGTTTTGGTCTCCTGGGGAGGCCTCTGCCACCCATGGGAAGGGAAGAGGACCTCCCTGTGTGCTCTGACTCCCTCCATAAGCATATGGAGGGAGTCATGGGAGAACCTGGGTGCAGCCAAACAAAATGCGGCGAGTGTCTCACCTCCTGACTCACCAAAGCCTTTCTACCATCTACAAGGCACAAGTAAGGAGTGTGATGGAATAATCTCCACTTGCTTGGATGAGTGCAGCTGCAACAACACTCAAGAAGCTCGACACCATCCAGGACAAAGCAGCCCACTTGATTGGCACCCCCTCTACCACCTTAAATATTCACTCCCTCCACCATCGGCGCACCGTGGTTGCAGTGTGTACCATCTACAAGATGCACTGCAGCAACTCACCAAGGCTTCTTCGGCAGCACCTCCCAAACCCGCAACCTCTTCCACCTAGAAGGACAAGGGCAGCAGACGCATGGGAACACCACCACCTCCAATTTCCCCTCCAAGTCACACATCATCCTGACTTAGAAGTATATCCCCGATCCTTCATCGTCGCTGGGTCAAAATCCTGGAACTCCCTACCCAACAGCACTGTGGGAGTACCTTCACCACACGGACTGCAGCGGTTCAAGAAGGCGGCTCACCACCACCTTCTCAAGAGCAATTAGGGATGGGCAATAAATGCTGGCTTTGCCAGCGAAGCCCACATCCCATAAAAACGAATTGAAAAACAAATGGGCCAAATGGCTTCCTTCTGTGCTGTAAACTTCTCGGGGGCGATTTTCCCCAGATACTTTAGGCATTGAAGAGCTCCTGAGGTGATCAAGATGGGGTCTTAAGCTGAAATGCTGGTTTAGCCCTCGATTAGCGCAAGACATCATCTTGGTAAAGGAGTTGAAGCTTGCACTAGAATCGGCCGCCCGGAGGATTGTTAAGGGGCTAATTGCCATTTAAAGCACTCATTAAGGAGGCTGCACGATATTTTGGTGGATAGTGCTTGACCTAACGCCCTCTCCTAACAGCGACCAGCTGATTGGGAGTAAACAAGTCGTTGCAGAGGATTTCGAGCGCTACTTAACGACATATCACCTTTTACTGTTCACTTGCTGCTGGAGGTTTGAAGAGGACTTTTGAAACACATTAGGGAGACTTTCTGGAACACTTTGCCAAGACTTCACCAACACTCTCAACATTTATTCCAGAAATTCTCTGAGGACTTCACCTAAAAATAATAAGTGCTGTGCTACTCCACCTTGTTGGACACCTTATAGGAGTCACTAAGAGAAAGGAAGTGCTTGATCATCGGCATCTTACTCAGGGTCCCCCTTGGACTGCAGGAGGAATGGGAGGAGAGCAGCACCAGCTGCTGCAAGAGCGAGGGACAGGAGGTACAGGAGGGTGAGGTGGACTCCTTCCCCCCCCCACCCCCCTCCGCCCTCCCTCGGCAGGTACAGGACATCCCTCCTCCTCTGGACCTCCTCCACCAGGACCTCCAGTGCCGCGTCCGAGAACCTGTGCGCCCTCTCCCTCGGTCCCTGAGCCATCCTGAAACCTGCCGCTTTATGTCAGCCAGCCCACTGCACACCTTCAGTGGAAGTGAGTGCATGGAGCCCACATATACAGCTCCACAAAAAATCCTTCTAATCAGCGCTTGAGTGCTAAACCTGCAGGTGTCTGTTTTAGCACCTCCAGGCAAGTTCAAATTATGGTAATCAATTGTGTGCTATAACCAGACTTTCAAACGGGTGTGCCTTATTAACACAGCACCCATTTATAGCCTGTTTTCACCCTTTCACCAAAATAACCTCCCTATAGTTTAATGGTTTTGCACTGACTCTGTAGAAGTGGGATATGGCAATGACAAGTGTATATCTGCAATTACAGAAACAATTCTTCTGTTTAATTATTGTCTAAATCATTCTGACTGCTGACATTGGGCGGCAGTGACCTAATACTGACCTCTTTGAGTCACCAACCTTCACAGCAGCACACACCGCCCTTTATTGTCCTTCCTGACTCTGAATTGTCATATTCCTTGACTCTTCTCCAGCTCTGCCATTGAGGCATTGAGAAGACCTTTAGATTGTTATTGATCCTTAGAGTACTCCTTGGATGGAAGAAAACCCAGATTCAGCCCATCTCTTAAACCAACTCAATGCATCTTCCTAATGTATTCTTTTTAAACCATCAGTTAAAAATAAATCTGGCATAGACATTAAAAAGGCGATATTTAATGATACTGTGCAGCTGGAGGCAGTGTGGGTGCTGACTATTGTTATATGGTGTTAAATTCCAAATGAAAAACAGCCTTAATAATTAGGATGTGATTCTTTCTTTCTTTCTTTCTTTCTTTCTTTCTTTCTTTCTTTCCTTCTTTCCTTCTTCCTTTCTTTCTCTCTCTAAAACCAACAATCTACTCCTTGTTCCTAAACTAATGGTAATCTAAAGGTTTTCTCTTGTTCTTGCACTCAGTGGCCTTATTAATAATGTAACTCTATGATAGCCAATGCATTATTCTATTGACTGCCAATCCTCCTTAGAAACGGGGGTGATGCTAGAGGACTGGAAAATTGCAAATGTTACACCCTTGTTCAAAAAATGGGTGTAAGGATAAATCCAGCAACTACAGGCCAATCGGTTTAACCTCGGTAGTGGGGAAGCTTTTAGAAACGATAATCAGGGACAAAGTTAACAGTCACTTGGACAAGTGTGGATTAATTAAGGAAAGCCAGAACAGATTTGTTAAAGGCAAATCGTGTTTAATTAACTTGATCCGAGTTTTTTGATGAGGTAACACAGAGGGTTGATGAGGACAATGTGGTTGACGTGGTGTACATGGACTTCCAAAAGGCGTTTGATAAAGTGCCACATAATAGGCTTGCCAGCAAAGTTGAAGCCCGTGGAATAAAAGGGACAGTGGCAGCATGGATATGAAATTGGCTAAGTGACAGGAAACAGAGAGTTGTGGTGAATGGTTGTTTTTCGGAACGGAAGGAAGGTATACGGTGGTGTTCCCCAGGGGTCGGTACTAGGACCACTGCTTTTCTTGATATATATTAAAGATTTTGACTTGGGTTTACCGGGCACAATTTCAAAATTTGCAGATGACACAAAACTTGGAAGTATAGTGAACAGTGAGGAGGATAGTGATAGACTTCAAGAAGACATAGACAGGCTGGTGAAATGGGTGGACACGAGGCAGATGAAATTTAACGCAGAAAAATGCGAAGTGATATATTTTGGTAGGAAGAATGAGGAGAGGCAATATAAACTAAGGGTACAATCCTAAAGTGGGTGCATGAACATAGAAATCTGGATGTATATGTGCACAAATCATTGAAGGTGGAAGGGCAGGTTGAGAAAGTGGTTAAAAAAGCATACAGGATCCTGGGCTTCATAAATAGAGACTTAGGACTGGATTTTCATTGACCCGTGGAGGTGGGTTTGGAGGCGTGTGGGGAGTTAAAATTGCGAAAACTGGCGGGCGGGCACAAGTCCGCCTCCATCCCGCCTCCACGCAATTTTCATTAAATCATGTCTGCTGGTCCCGACTCCGTCCCGCCTCTAAGAGGCGGGATAGATAGGCTGTTAAGGCCCTTAACAAGCACTAAATTGCCTCTATAATGCCATTTTGAAAGGCCTTTGTGATTTTAACCCTTTTTCTACGTGAAGCACGCCTGTTCTGAACCACGAATGTGAAACCTGGCGCGAGCACATTTGGATAGCTGACTATCAGTGGCTGGCTGGCTGGCAGGGGAGGAGACATATATGGATGGATGGAATATGTGGGAGTGGTGGTGGATGGGAGACATATCTTGGAGTGGTGGTGCAAAAATATCTGGGAGCAGACTTAGGGCTGCTGCTGCTCATTTTGCATCCAGGTCCTCTCACAGCAAAGGCCAGGCAGTCTTTGCAGACCTTCAATGCAGCAGCAATGATGACATCATCAGAGGCGACTTTCAGACTGAAAACACTAATTGGGTCATGGGTTCCCACATGCTGGAACTCAATTGCCCAATTAGGTAAAAATCGCATCAATCTCCCACATCCAATTGCAGTCGGGTGGATAACACGAAAAGTGGATGACACGACCCCAACCCACCCCAGTATCAAAATCCAGCCCTTAGAGTACAAAAGCAAGGAAGTTATGATGAACCTTTATAAAACACTGGTTCGGCCTCAACTGGAGTATTGTGTCCAATTCTGGGCACCGCACTTTAGGAAGGATGTGAAGGCCTTAGAGAGGGTGCAGAAAAGATTTACGAGAATGATTCCAAGGATGAGGGACTTCAGTTACGTGGATAGACTGGAGAAGCTGGGGTTGTTCTCCTTAGAGCAGAGAAGGTTGAGAGGAGATTTGATAGATGTGTTCAAAATCATGAGGGGTCTAGACAGAGTAGATAGAGAGAAACTGTTCCCATTGGTGGAAGGGTCGAGAACCAGAGGACACAGATTTAAGGTGATTGGCAAAAGAACCAAAGGCGGCATAAGGAAAAACTTTTTTACGCAGCGAGTGGTTAGGATCTGGAATGCACTGCCTGAAAGGGTGGTGGAGGCAGACTCAATCGTGGCTTTCAAAAGGGAATTGGATAAATACCTGAAAGAAAAGAAATTGCAGGGCTACGGGGAAAGGGCGGGGTATTGGGACTAGCTGAAGTGCTCTTGCAGAGAGCCGGCACGGACTCGACGGGCCGAATGGCCTCTTTCTGTGCTGTAACCATTCTATGACTCTATGCATCTCTCACTCATTTTTCTTAAATTCAGACTTGTTATCGTAGTGGTACAGCATGGTTTGGAGGGTCGGGGCCCGATCATGGTGGGTCGGAGAGATATCGGAGCAGTGATCACGGTTGGTGATCATGGGGAGGAGGGTGTCGGTGATCACGGGAAGGGGGTCAGTGATCAGGGGGGTTGGACTAATCACATGGCATGGGAAACAGGTTTGCTTGGTGGGTTGTTGCCCTGGCCCACAAGCAGTGCTGGAAAAGCACTTACCTCTTCCACACAGCAGTCCTCGCTTCCCTTGAGCTGCCAGTTTTCCCGAGTCAGAATTAAAGCTGGAAGGGAGATAAAATCTGAGGCACACAGCCTCATTAAGATAATTAAATAAGTGACCCACCTCCTGGGAAAGGGTTGGTTGCCCACACACCGTCCCGCCTCCATTAAAACCGGAAGTGGGAGGGTTGGAGACGGGTGGAGTTCAAGTTTGAGATTTTCTACATTTTAACATCCCACCCGACCCAAACCCACCTGTTTTGGGGGGTTAAAATTACTCCCTCTGTTTCTCTCACTGCGACGTTATCAGCTCACACTTTCAGCAACTTGCCACGCAAAAAAATTAAAAACCGAAATGTGCAAGGACAAGTCTAACTAACGGCAGAAGCCATTAGATGCCCTGCCAAAGCAAATTATGACCTATAGTCTGAAGAAATAGGGCAAAGACAGTTTTGAGTTCTTATTCTGATATAAGACCAAAACCATGAACTGCGAAGCTGTCCTTTTTTACCTGAGAAATCATGGTGAAGGGTCAAGGCCCACAGTGCAGGATAAAAGAGGAGGTAAATCACAAGACTGTGAATCAGCCTTCTAATTGCTCTACAATCAGGTGTGTGGGATCTGATGACGAAAATATACTGAGTCTTTCGGATGAGAGGCTAAACCGAGCCCCCGTCTGCCCTCTCAGTATTTAAAAGATCCCACAGCACTATTGGAAGTAGAGCAGGTGAGTTCTCTATGGTGTCCTGGCCCAACATTTATCCCTCAACCAATATCACCAAACAGATGATTTGGTCATTTATCTCATTGCTGTTTGTGGAATCTTGCTGTGTGTAAATTGACTGCATCGTTTCCTACATTACAGCAGTGACTACTGTTCAAAAGTACTTAATTGGCTGTAAAGCACTTTGGGATGTCCTGAGGTCATAAAAGGCGCGATATAAATGCAAGTCTTTTCCTTTCCTTTTGCTTCTGAATAGATTGTTTTCTAAAGATATATGATAGAGAATAAACACAGTATCCTAGTTTATAAATATGGGGCCGTATTTTCTGATCGGAGGCCTCCTGCGTGCGGAGGCCTCCGATCTGGAAAAATCTATGAACTTACCTGAGGGCTCCCGGGGCACCTATACTTCCGATCCTGGGCCTCTCCAAACTCCAAGTGCGCAGGGCCTACATATCCCAGAGGCACAAGCGTCCCTGGGATCACGTGGGCCAGGCCAGCCAATAGAAGAAGGGAATCTCCCTTCATACACTTGACAGATAGATCTGTCAAATATATGAATGGATATCAATGAAAAAACATAGTAAAACTTAAAATAATTTTTTTTTAAAAATCACCTTTTTAAAATTAGTTGAAATTACAATAAATTAAATATTTTAAACAAAAATTTAATTTTTTGAAAAAGTAATTAAAGTTTTTTACGGGGCTAAAAATAAACTTACCTTTTTAAAGTATTTTTAAATGATAAATGACTGAATTTTTTTTTTTTTAAATACTTTTTTCAACTCTTATCCTGGTAAAAGCAGGCCGTATGCCTGTTTTTACCAGGCGTAAGAATTGTAAGGGTTTTCTGCAGGCGGAGCGTGTCCAAAAAGCGGAACTATCCGCCCGCAGAGGCCCTTCTCCAGGGCAGGCGGAGGATCTGTCAAGAGCATTCTTGACAGATCGGAAATGCCAGTTTTCAGCGCATACGCTGTGCATGACTGAAACCGGCATTTCCGATGTCCCTACGGGTGGGTACACAGCGCGTACCCACCCGTAGGGATCGGAATATCCGAGCCATTATTTTGTAGTTATCTTGTTGTTGTTCGTTTGTCGTGACTTCAAACCAGCTTCTGTAACTGTGGAGATGTCACATGTACATGTTTCAATACAAGAATTAGAAAATGAGCCCTTATATGTTCACTCTAATTTTTCATTAAGGTTATCCAACTACATTATCTGAACATAGGATTGTACAGGACTGGAAAAAACCCCACTGTTATCCATCTGCCTGGTTCCAATGTCTAGGAAATATCATATTCCCATAATACTCTCATACCCCTAAATACTTATCCAAATGTCTCTTAAATTTGCTAATATAATCAGCCCCCACTACCTGCCATGACAGTCCATTCCATACATTTACCACCCTCTGGATAAAGCAGTTAAATGTAATCTGTCTTTTCACAGTCTCTCTTTTAAGTTTAAGCCTATGCCCTCTTGTTGTACAATCTATAACTATGTTAAAAATCTTGTTGATAACCTTTAGGATCTTGAATACTTCAATAAGATCACCCATGAGCCTTCTGTAGTCTAAACATCCCCAGCTTCTGCAACCTCTCCTCATAACTCAGGTGCCTTATTCCAGCTATCAATTTAGTTTCTCTTTACTGCACTCTCCCCAATATACAGTCCTCCAGGTGGGGCCAGGGCCAATGCCCTGTACTCACTCAGAATTATTTCCTGAGATCTGTACTCTACTCCTCTGGCTATACAGCCCAAGATCCTTTTCTCTCTCTTTACAGCTGTGCTAGTGGCATCAGTGATCTATCCACCAGTACTCCCAGATCTCCCTCCTGTGTCATGTTCTGTAGAGTAATACCATTTAACTTATATCACCAATGCTTTCTTTTTCAATTTCATGGCTTTGCACTTCCACATTAAATGATGTCTTCTGCCCATTAGCCCATCTTCCCAATCTCTCAAGGACCCCTGTTGCTGGCACTCTCTCTCTCTCTGAAATTAAATATCCCACAAGATTGTTAGGTCTCCTAAATTCTATAACTTAATTCAAATAAGGGAAAAGTTGTTAATAAACTGCCACAGGTTCCAGTATTGTAGCCTATAACATTATATCCACGATGAAAAAATGTACCTTTTCCCTAATCATTGCCTATATGAAACTTTCCATCAGGTAACTTCCCTACTGCTTCTCCCATTCCCACTTATACGTGCATACTATAAAGACAGAAAACATACTCATTACCCATTTGTTCAGATAAATTCATTAGGTCAAAATGTGTTTGATATTAATACTGTGTTTTGTTGAGGAACGCCCTCCCCTTTTTTCCTTCCTTTGCTTAAGGCACTGACAATAATCAATAAGGGTTATCAGATAATAATCAGTAGCGGGAACCATGGCTGATTATTTTCCCTTCCTCAGGCCAGGGTAACTGAGGCCAATTGCAGTGACTCCTAATGCTACGTTGGATGAGATGACCTAATGACAGCATTGGCAAGTGGCCAAGTCTGGGATATTCCTGTTCTGTATGCTTCAGTGCTACACCACATGGTACATATACCCAGTTAGCCATTGGAGAACCCATGACTTCCCTATTCTTTTTTGAGTGACTTATAACTAAAGTTTGTCAGACATGACGTAGAATACAGAGTGAACCAAGAATCTAAGCAGAAACCATTGACAGAAACACAGATAGTCCTGTACACTCTGGAGGATGTTAAGTGGTATTCTGACTTGGATCAACTGCTTTTTGGTGGTTTGATATCTTACAGCAAGGAACATACAGCTGTTTGTCATTGAGTATCTTGTATGTATTTAATGAGTCAAGTAGCTGTGACTTGCATTCAAGTAAACATAGTAGGTCTTGGAATAGACTTGTTTATATGTGGTGGCTCTCTGAAAATATCATCCTTCCACAGGGATCACAGAGTTCGAGTAAACTGCTTTAGCCTTCTTAACAGAATAGGAGGCCCACATTCCCCCTATTAAGGTGCTATTAAAGGCACTATACTGATCCCAAGTATAATCAATCATGCATTATCATAAGGAGAAAAATTGAAAATGATGGAAAGAATGGAGAGGATTTGGTGGCACTCTGACTGAGTAAACAACTTGCGGGTGAAATTCAACTTTGCAAAACAAGAGTTAGCAGATCGGTTGCCCGTTATACACCCCTCCCGATTTATCTTTCCATTGACTTCAATGTGTCCTCAGTGAATGTTGAGCGAGACTGTGTAATAGTCCTTGGGTGAATAAGCAGGACTCTGTAATAAAGCTTTTGGGCAATGCTCTCTGTAATAGTGAGAAGTCGCACAACACCAAGTTATAGTCCCAACAGTTTTATTTAAAATTACGAGCTTTCGGAGCGCTGCTCCTTCTTCAGGTACAGGTACAGTGAGGGAATCGATTACACAGTATATATACACAGAGAATATACTGTGTAATCGATTCCCTCACTGTACCTGTACCTGAAGAAGGAGCGGAGCTCCGAAAGCTCGTAATTTTAAATAAAACTGTTGGACTATAACCTGGTGTTGTGCGACTTCTCATTTTTGTCCACCCCAGTCCAACACCGGCATCTCCGCATCATGACCTCTGTAATAGTGTCCTTGAAGGAATGTTCAGCGAGGCTGTATAATACTGTCCTCAATGATTGTTCAGCAGGGTCTGTGTAATAATGTTCTCAGTGTTTTGTTCAGCAGGGTCTGTGTAATAATGGCCCAAAAATTCGGCCGAGAACGGGTGAGTACTCAGTGCGTACTCACCCGTATTCGTTCCCGAAGTGCCGGTTTCCTGCATGCACTGCGCATGCGCGGGAAACCGGCACTTCCGGTATGGCGAAGGGGGCGGTTCCTAGGTGAACCGTGTGCGCACTAGAGGCTGCGCGCACGCAGCACACTTAGGTTTTTTTTCAGGTTTCAACGCAAGGGTAAGTATGGAAGATTCTACACAAGTAAAAAGGAGGCGTAAGACCCCTTTTGAACAAGGTAAGTAGTTAATTAAGTATAATTTTTAATTTTTTTCAACAGGTTTATCTTTTTTAGAGACTTTAAAGAAAGGTAAGTTTATTTTTATAACTTTTAAATTTTTTTTAAATTTTTTTCAAAAATTAAAATTTTTGTTTAAAGTGGTTAATTTATTTAACTATAGTTATTTTATTAGTGTGATGGTTTTAAAAAAAAAATATTTGAGGTTTAGCTGTTCTTTGGGGTCTCTTTCAATTCACAGATTTGACAGGTCTCCTGTCAAATCTATGAATGAAAGATGGTCTGCTGCCATTGGCTCTCCATGGCCCACGTGGTCCCAGAGGTCGCATCGCACTAACTGTGCCCCTGGGACACGCACACACTGCGCGCCGGCACTAGGGAGAGGCCCAGGACCCGAAGTTCCTGTGGGCCCAAAACACAACGGCCGGCGCGGTGTGTGATATCATGCGCGATCCTTACCCCCGCGGCAAGCCTCCGAGTCAAATTTCTGGGCCAATGTTCTCAGTGTTTCGTTTAGCAGGGTCTGTGTACAAGTGTCCACAGTGATTGTTCACCAGGGGCTGTATAATAGTGTCCTCGGCGATTGTTCACCAGGGGCTGTGTAATATTGTCCGCAGGTTCCCTAACAGATGTGCTCTCCGACTCGCCTGACTATGATATTCGCTGCAGTCAGATGATCTAGCCTGCTTGGGTGCAGACACAGGAAAATCTTCTCTTTTTATGCTTTGCCTTTCTGACCTGGATTAACTCTGCTCTACTGTTGTACTCTTGTACTGCTCTACTGGCTTGACTGAACTCTGCTATTTGGTACCACCCAGCTGTTCTAGAGACTGTGACGACAGATGTGTTCTCTGACATGCATGATTTTCTGATATTCAAACCAGAATTAGTTAACAATTTGATGGTAAGGGAACATCTTGCGAATAGTAACCATGGTATTACCGAAATTGATATTAGGTTTGAGATAGAGAAGGGAGAGTCGCAAACCAAGGCTTTAAATTTAAGTAAGGTAAACTTCGGAGGGATGAGAAATACATTGACCACAGTAAACTGAGCTGAGCTGTTAATGGATAGACCTACAGATAAACAGTGAGAAGTATTGAAAGAATTATTTTGTACAATATAAAACCAGTACATACCCCTAAAGCCAAAAGCTCCACTTGTGCAGTTAAGCAACCATGATCAACAAAGGAGGTAAGAGGCAGTATCAAGCTAAAAGAAAAGGTTTACACAAATGTAACGTAAGGTGGAAATCCTGCGGACTGGGTAAGCTATAAAAACCAACAAAGAGTTACTAGGAAAGTAATAAGAGGAGCTAAAAAAATGAAAAAAAAACTCGCAAGGGATATCCAAGCTAACAGTATTTTTTAAAATAAATATATTACGAGAAAGAGAGTGGTAAGGGGGAATGTGGGCCCATTAAAGATAAATGCAGATGATACTATAATTGACAATAAGGAAACGACAGACTTGTTAAGTGAGTACTTTGTATCCATTTTCATTATAGAGGAAGAGGACAAAATACCAGTGGTATAAGCGAACCTAAAAATAAGTTAAGGGGATGAACTTATTGGATTTAATATAAATAAAAAAAGGTAATGGAGGAAATAATGGGACTTAAAATATATAAATCTCCAGGATCTGATGATTTCTAAATAGGTGAGGAAATTGCAGTTGCATTAGTTATAATTTTCCAAAGTGCTCTACAATCAGGAATTGTGCCTTTGCAAATGTCACTCCATTATTTAAGAAGGGATGGAGGAAGAAATCAGGAAACTACAGACCTGTCAGCGTAACATCTGTTCGGGGGAAGTTAGGAATCTATCTTCAGGGACAGAGTGACTGAGTACTTGGACAAGAATGAACTTATCAAAGAGAGCCAGCATGATTTTGTGAAATGTAGGTCATGTCTGACTAATCTAGTTGAATTTTTTGAGGAGGTCACCCACATGGTGATAGCAGAGTGTCTATGGATGTTGTCTATATGGACTTTCAGAAGACAGTTGATAAGGTTCCACACAAGATGATATTGGTAAAGTTGAATGCACATGTAATTAGAGGTAATCTTGTGACATGGATTAGTAGTTGGTGGGAGGTAGGAGAAGGAGATTAAGGGAACATTCTCTGATTGGTGGGATGTGACAAGTGGTGTTCCCCAGGTATCTGTACTGGGGCCTCCGCTTTTCATCAAATATATTATTGACTTGGACGATGGAATACAGAGATGTATATCCAAGTTTGCAGATGATATTGGATGTTACGGGGCCTGTGACTGCTATCGTAAGTGCCCCGCAAGATCCGGGTTTCCCCGTGCGATGCGCATGCGTGAAAACCCCAAACTTGTGATCTGTCAAGTTTCTCCTTGACAGATCGTACGCATCTGCTATAAATTCACTTTCACTGGTGCAGGGTTGGGCTATTTGCCCAACTACTGCCCAGCGAATATCCACCAAACCCTTATGCCTGTTAAAAGCAGGTGTAAGGCCTTCTATTACCAGCGTAAGGGTTAAAATAAATGTTAAAATAAAATTTTCAAAATGATTTAAACATTCACTTACATTTAAAATTAGTTTAGGTAAATTTTGTCCCGGTTAAAAATATTTAAATTTATTTTTCAAAAAAGTAAATCTTTATTTGAAATGTTTAATTAAATGGTATTTTAATTAATTTTGAACCTGTGATTATTTATTTTTATTTCAGTGTTTTTAGGTGATTTTTTTTATGCTTATGGGGATTCTGTACGTAAATGGAATCCCCCATAAGCATAATAAGAATCCCCCTTTGTCATTGGTTGGCCTGTCCCACGTGATCCCAAGGATGCTTGCGAACCGCATGCGCCTCTGGGATCCGTGGGCCTTTACGCAGGCGTACACCTGCAGGCCCAGGACCACAAGAGTCTGAAGCTCTGGAGCCATCAGGTAAGTACGTACTTTTCTTGCGGTTCGAAGGCGTACACGGGTGGCAAGCCTCCAACCGCAATTTCCAGGCCATTAAGTTAGGAGGCATAGTAAGCTGTGTAGATGGGAGCAGGAAGTTACAAAGGGACATGTAATATATTATCACATGGTTTGGTATGAGCATGCTCAGTTCGCTCTGGCCTAATAAAGCAAGTACATGGACTAGCAACTCATCGTGTCTCTGTCCTTCATTTGTTCTACCCACATATATTACATTTTGGCGACGAAGATGGGATCCCAAAGCCATTTTTAGAGATCATGGAAGAACCCAATGTTCAACCTTCAAGTGGACAAGTTTAAGGTGAATTTGTGACACCTAAACTGAATTTTTGTGATGTTTTATCATCTGTGCTTCGCCTTTGTGTGTATGTATACATAGCAACAGCGGCGTTGATTCTCACAGGTACACAGATAACGTGCTGAGCCACTGTTCAACAGGATCGGGACAATCATGGCCTTGGGATTAATTGGAAGCTTCGGCATGTACGACCGAGTTCGTGAACTATTCAGTTCTTACACTGAGCTGACGGAGATGTTTTTTAAGGCCAATAACATTATTGAGACCAAAGGTGCAGATGAGAATGTTCAAGCTCAAAATAAAGTAATTCATGAATGGAAGAAAACAATTTTTCTAACGGAGATCGGGCCAGATGTCTACGGAACGTTGACAAACCTACTCGCGCCAGGGAAAGCGAAGGATGCGTCGTTTGAAGACATTGTCAAGAAACTCGAGGACCATTTTGACCCAAAGCCGTTAGAAATAGCAGAGAGCTCTAAGTTTGGTACCAGAAACCAAAAACAAAGTGAAACCATCAGTGAGTACATTGTAGCTCTTAAGAACCTGTCTTTGCATTGTAACGGCAACACATTTTTGGATTGTGCGTTGTGAGATAAATTTGTGAGTGGACTGGTGGATGAGCGCATACAGTCCAAGTTACTGAACACTCCGAACCTAATATTTGACATAGCCTGCAAAAGTGCCCTTACTATGGAAATGGCATCTAAGAATGCTAGGGAGCTACGGCCAACTCAAGTGACTAGTGCAGCTGAGATCTACAGTCACAAAGCCATTGCCAAACCTAAAGCTGTGAGACTGAGTCAAAAGCATGTCGGTGAGAGCAGTTCAGTGAATTGTTATCGCTGGAATGGAAATCATTCACCACAGTCCTGCCAATACAGAAATGCAAAGTGTTTTTACTGCCAGAAGCAAGGCCATATTTCAACAGCTTGCAGATCTAGATCGAAAGCAGGAAGTAAGAACCATTCTAGTGGCAATGCAAAGCAGCAACAACAAAAGGGAGGAATTCACAATATTGAAGTGAACACACCTGATGTTGAAGAACTAGGCATCTACAGTATCTATGCTAATAACAGCAACACTAGCAGTTGTGAGAAAGATTTCTGTACAAAACTTTTGATCAATGAGCAATATATTGATATGTGTATCGACACAGCGGCAGACTGCTCTATCATGAGTAAGGACACATATGAGAGTAAGTTTAATCAAGTACCACTTACAAAGACTACGGTAGAGCTAAAAACCTACTCCAGAGAAATCCTAGAGACATGTGGACAAATGGTATGTACAGTTCAGCACAATGGCCAGTTAGTAAAGCTGCCTATTATTGTAGCGAGCTATAACAACAGGCCAACCCTCATGAGCAAAAACTGGTTGAGAAAGTTAAAACTAGACTGGAAAAACATCTTCAGTGTAGATGCTTCAAAGAAGCAATTCGACACAATGCTGAACAAGTACAAAAGCATGTTCACAGACAGTTATGAGGGCATTACTGGGTATGATGCGCATATCTGCATCAAGTCCAACGCGAAGCCTGCCTATTGTAAGGCAAGGCCGGTCCCCTATGCATTGAAAAGTCAGGTGGAGGAATAGCTAGAGAAGCTCAGAGAGAACAGAGTGCTAGTAAAAACTGACAAAAGTGAATGGGCTACCCCGATTGTGGTAGTGCCCAAAGCAGACAAAACTGTACGCTTGTGCGGTGACTACAAAGTTACTATCAACCAAGCAGTTGATGATGAGCAGTACCCGTTACCTACATCGCAAGATTTGTATGCAGCACTCTCTGGGTCAAACGTTTTCTCCAAGCTTGACTTGTTGTATGCTTACGCTCAGCTGAATGTTGACAAAGAGAGTCAACAGTATCTCACTATCAACACACACAAGGGACTGTACTCATACACCAAGCTGCCGTATGGTGTAAAGTCCTCCCCCAAAATCTTCCAAGCTATGATGGATAGGATTTTGCAAGGAATTCCAAATTGCTTATGCAATAAAGACGATGTGTTGATTGCAACAAGCAGTGAGGAAGAAAATCTAGAAGTGTTAGATATAGTGCTTCAAAGATTGAATGCCCACAATGTCAAATTGAAAAGGAGCAAATGTGCTTTTGTGCAGCCCGAGGTTGTGTACCTTGGTCTGAAAGTTGATGCAAATGGCTTGCAACCAGTGAAGGAAAAGGTTGATGCTGTCATCAATGCTCCAAAGCCACGGAACGTGTCTGAGTTAAGATCTTTCCTTGGAATGGTCCAGTACTACACATGTTTCTTACCTGAGTTAGCGACCATGTTAGCTCCATTGCACAAGTTCCTCAAGAAGGATGTCCAGTGAAAGTGGACAAAAGCCCAACAGGAAGTTTACGACGCTTGTAAGAGAAGTCTCTCTGGTGATGCTCTACTTGTGCACTATGACACAGAGCGTGAGCTTAAGTTAGCGTGTGATGCTTCCAGCTTTGGTGTGAGAGCTGTCATAAGCCACGTAATGGATGATGGCCAAGAGAAACCAATCGCATTTGCATCGCAAACTCTCACTAAAAGCGAAAGAAACTATGCGCAAATTGAAAAGGAAGCACTCGCCATAGTGTTTGGAATCAAGAAATTCCAACAGTTCCTGATCGGCAGAAACTTTACCCTGATAACTGATCACAAACTGCTTCTAGCAATATTGGGGCCCAAATCTGCCATCCCTGCAATGGCCGCATTAAGAATGCAACACTTCAAAGCAAAACGCAATCGCAGATGCCTTGTCCAGGTTACCACATGAGCACTCGTGTGTTAAGAGTGAAGGTGCGATTTTCTCATTAGGTGCAGTTGACAAAGACTTTCCCGTGAATGCAACTGAGGTTGCAGATGAGATTCAAAAGGACTCAGTACTGAAAAGAGTGTATGAAAACACCTTGAATGGATGGACTGATCAGTGTATGGACACAGAATTGAAACCATTCCATAACCGTTGTACTGAATTGTCTTGTGAACAAGGTTGTATCAAGTGGGGAAACAGAGTGGTGGTACCTACTTCTTTGAGAGATAGAATTCTGGTCGAATTTCATACTGAACATTCAGGGATCGAAGTATGAAATCAATTGCAAGAAGCTTTGTTTGCTGGCCTGGATTGGACAGTGATCTTGAATCACTTGTCAGCAAATGCAGCATTTGCCAAAATTGCAGAAACAAACCACCCAAAACTCCACTACAACCCTGGTCATGGCCAAGTAGACCTTTTCAGAGAGTACATGTAGACTTCTGTGAGAAAGCAAATGATTATTTCCTGGTACTTGTTAAGTGGATTGAAGTGAAACATATCGGTTCAAACAAGTCTGAGATAGAAACAGGATCATTTTTGAGTTCGGAACCAAAACAAAACAGCCCGAAAATTGGTTCAACACCAAAACCTTCTTTAAGGAGATCAGGAAGGCTCCGCAAACCTGTTATTAAACTGGATTTGTAGTTTATTTAAAAGAAAAAAAGCCAAGAGTTTTTGTTATGTGGTACATGTAATGCTGGGAAAGGTGGGATCATAGTTTTGTTGTATTTGAGAGAGGAATACATATAGTTTTTTTTAAGGGGGAAAGCAGTGTAATATATTATCACATGGTTTGGTATGAGCATGCTCAGTTCGCTCTGGCCTAATAAAGCAAGCACATGGACTAGCAACGCATCGTGTCTCTGTCCTTCATTTGTTCTACCCACATATATTACAAGACATAGGTAGATTAAGTGAGTGAGCAAAACTATGGCAGATGAAATTTAATGTGGGGAAGTATGAGCTCATCCATTTTGGATCCAAGAAAGATAAATTGGCACTTTTTTTTAATGGTGAGAGACTAGGAACTATGGAGGAGCAAAGGGATTTGGGTGTCCAGGTACACCAATCAATAAAACCTAGTGCACAGGTACAAATAGTAATCAAAAAAGCTAATGGAACCTTGGTCACTGTCTCAAGGGGGCTGGAGTACAATGGGAATGATGTTATGCTTCAGTTGTACAGAGCACTACTCAGACATTTGGCGTACTATGCTCAGTTTTGGACACCACACCTAAGGAAGAATATATTGGCCTTGGAGTGGGTACAGCACAGATGCACCAGAATGATACTGGGGTTTAAAGGTTTAAATTATGAGGACAGGTTGCATAAACTTGATTTGTATTTGATTGAGTTTAGAAGATTGAACGGTGATCTAATCAAAGTGTTTAAAATGACAAAATTATTTGTTAGGGGAGATATAGAGAAACTATTTCCTCTGGTGGGGGAATCCAGAACAAGACGGCACAATCTTAAAATTAGAGGTAAGCCATTCAGGAGTGAAATCAGGAAGCACTTTTTCACCCAAAGGGTAGTGGAAATATGGAACTCTCTCAAAAACAACAACAACAACAACTTGTATTTATATAGCGCCTTTAACATAGTAAAACGTCCCAAGGAGCTTCAGAGGAGTATTAAGAACATAAGAACATAAGAAATAAGAGCTGGAATAGGCCACTTGGCCCCTCGAGCCTGCTCCGCCATTCAATAAGATCATGGCTGATCTTGGGCTCAAAGCCACTTCCCCGCCCGTTCCCCATAACCCTTCACTCCCTTATCTTGCAAAAATCTGTCTATCTCCACCTTAAATGTATTCAATGACCCAGCCTCCACAGCTCTCTGGGGCAGAGAATTCCACAGATTTACGACCCTCTGAGAGAAGAAATTCCTCCTCATCTCAGTTCTAAAAGGGCGACCCTTTATTCTAAAACTGTGCCCTCGTGTTCTAGATTTCCCCACGAGGGGAAACATCCTCTCTGCATCTACCTTGTCGAGCCCACTCAGTATCTTATATGTTTCAATAAGATCACCTCTCATTCTTCTAAATTCCTGCTCAACCTTTCCTCATAAGTCAACCTCCTCATCTGTGGAATTAACCGAGTGAATCATCTCTGAACTGCCTCCAATGCAAATATATCCTTCCTTAAATAAGGAGACCAAAACTCTACGCAGTACTCAAGGTGTGGTCTCACCAATACCCTGTACAGTTGTAATGTTCTCCCTCAAAAAATGTTCTCCCTCAAAAGCCTGTGGATGCTGAGTCAATTGAAATTTGCATGACTGAGATTGATAAATTTTTGTTATGTAAGGGTGTCAAGGGATATGGATAAAAGATGCGTAAATGGAATTAAGATACAGGTCAGTCCTGATGTTATTGAATAATGGAACAGATTCAAGGGGCTGAATGGCTTACTCCTGTTCCTATGTTCTTACTTGCAGTTCCCTTTACAGGAAACCAAAGGATATTTTTTTAAATCTAAAGTCTCACTGAGACAAACCCCTTCACACCTCAATGTCCAGTTAAGAAAGGTTGATACGGTCATATGAGTCCCTTCCAATATGTCAGACAATTTTGATAGGCATATGCCAAAAATTCTGGAGGGTCAATTTTCGCACAAGCTAATCATTCCAGATCTTTTGGTCAGTTTTTATTTCAGCCCATAGTACTTTAGCCACACCTAGAGCCATTTAATTGACTTTGATGTTCTCTCAAAAGCTTTTCCAGTTGATCTGAGCATTGTGTCCACAAACAACTTTATCCCATTCTTCAGCATCTTAGACTGGCTATTGAACAGTTTTATGATGCTTGTGGTTCCAGTGCTTTCCAAGTCAGCCATTTGTTGGTCTCAGTACCGAAGTATCTCACCTCCAGTTTTCTAATGGGAGCTGGCTTTCCCAGAATTCCAATATTAACCCTTCAGGTTCTCCCAGAATTCAGAGAGCCCACTATCTTAATAAATTCACTAATATGGTTCAGGAAACTCATTATGCTACAGTTGCTGGCATGCTCTGCAGGTTCTGAGATTGTGAGTTTGGTTGCCTGAGCACACGGTGCAGTTGCTTTGGTTATACAGATCATAACCACTGCTCCCATTTTTTCAGACAACAGGTGCTGGTAATGGTTCTGATGTTGCTATTTACAGTTCCTCTATCTTTTGTTTCTTTGCTTGTCCCATTATCACCCCCTTTTGCCGAGCACCATCATCCCTTTTGTCATTTAATCACTCCTGCCTTCCACCCTATCCAGACCTTCCCTTTTGTTCTTTCCTCATCTCCACCCATTTCACTGTCTCTGTACTTGCTTAAAAACTGTTAATTCTCTAACTTTTTCCAGTTCTGATGAAAAGTCATCAACCTGAAATGTTAACTCTATTTCTCCACAGATGCTGCCTGATCTGCTGAGTATATCCAGCATTTTCTGTTTTATTTCAGATTTCCAGCATCCACAGTTTTTCGCTTTTGCTTTGGTTATATGTTTGTTGCCCGGGCACACAGTCCAGATGCTTTGGTTATATGTTTGCTGCCCGGGCACACAGTCCAGATGCTTTGGTTATATGTTTGCTGCCCGGGCACACTGTCCAGATGCTTTGGTTATATGTTTGTTGCCCGGGCACACAGTCCAGATGCTTTGGTTATATGTTTGTTGCCCGGGCACACTGTCCAGATGCTTTGGTTATATGTTTGTTGCCCGGGCACACTGTCCAGATGCTTTGGTTATATGTTTGTTGCCCGGGCACACAGTCCAGATGCTTTGGTTATATGTTTGCTGCCCGGGCACACAGTCCAGATGCTTTGGTTATATGTTTGCTGCCCGGGCACACTGTCCAGATGCTTTGGTTATATGTTTGTTGCCCGGGCACACTGTCCAGATGCTTTGGTTATATGTTTGTTGCCCGGGCACACTGTCCAGATGCTTTGGTTATATGTTTGTTGCCCGGGCACACTGTCCAGATGCTTTGGTTATATGTTTGTTGCCCGGGCACACTGTCCAGATGCTTTGGTTATATGTTTGTTGCCCGGGTACACTGTGCTTTGATGGTGCACAGAATTTCTCGGTGCACTGTTCCTGTCAGCATTCATGGGGATATGAAGCTCATAGTCCATTGAGTAAATTTTCTGTTTCTGTCTTTCAGCCGGAGGCTCAATGTGCGTACGTCCTGATAGTCACCGCTGTATATTGGGTCTCTGAGGCCGTCCCACTCGGTGCAGCAGCAATGGTACCTGCCTTCCTCTTTCCGTTGTTTGGAGTCTTGAAGGCCAGTGAAGTAAGAAAAGAATCAATCTATATATTATGCATTTATATATGTATATATTTTATTTCATTTTTGCAATGAGTACCGATGAAAGCAACTAAGTAAGTTTAGCACAGGCCACTTGTAGCAATGGGTTTCCCATTGATTATCCCAGAATCGCATGTCAACCCTAAAAAAGCTATTCTCACCATTTAAAGAGAACATAGAGTGGCGTGAGTGAAAGAAAAAATGATTCTATGCTGATCAATTTCCTAATCAGTGATAGAGCCGTGAACAAGAGAGGCATGTGAGCCATGTCAGAGTGATACACTTGGGGTAGTGAGGTATCTGAGACAATGCTGGCTGAGGGCTAGGTGAAAGAGTTTCACACAGAGGGTTGTGAGGTATATTAGAGATTGTTCCAATAAGGGGAATGAGGTATGTCAGAGAATATTACCGAGAGGAATATGAAATACATCAGGCAGTGTTATGCTGAGGAGTATATAGGAAAGTGTTGCACTGAGGAGTGGGGAGAATATCACATCCCTCAGTGTACCACTCTCTCATATACAGTGAGGGGAGTGAGGTATGTCAGAGAATGTTACAATTGGATATAACCGGAAGTTTTACAGTTAAAGTATATCGGAGATTGTTATAGCGAGGGATGGAGGTATATCAGAAAGTGCCATGGTGAATGGAATGGGGTACATCAGTGTTATAGTGAGGCATGTGGGGTATACCAGAAATATTATAATAAGGGATGTGGGTATATCAGACTGTTACTTTGAGGGATGCGCAGTGTATCTTTCAAAGAGCCAGCACAGGCATGACGGACCGAATGGCCTCCTTCTGTGCTGTAAGTTTCTATGATTCTAATATTACAGCAATAGATGTGAGGTATATGAGACATTGTTACAGTAAGGGATTTAGGATACATCAAGCAGTTTTACAGTGAGGGATGTGGGTTATATCAGAAAGTGTTACAGTGAGAGATGAGGGGTATATCAGTGTTACACTGAGATGTTGGGTATACCCTACAGTGTTACAATGAGGGGTGTGGAGTATATCAAAGAGTTAGGGATATGAACAGATAATAGCAGAACAATTGTAATAGTGATAAGGGCGAGTTTAATGAAATGAGTGAAAAGGCTGGAAAATTGAAGACACCAAAATAAGAGTCAAAAGAATGGTACAGGCAGGGTTAAAGGTCACATAGGTCTTTCAAGGGAGGTGTGTAACAGAAATGAAGAATGAGGAAGTGCCACAATGGTAAATTAATCTTAAAATCAAACTTCGCCATTGAAGACTGTAGGCAAATTTCACATCCAGTTATTTGAAATATTATAAAAGTTGCTATTGACCCCACATTTTGTGGCCAAGTGAAGAGTATAAGAGCAATTGATAGCATTCAGAGGGGTCTGAAACCAATGGTGGATGGGCTAAAGAATGGCAAATTGACTTTAATACGTATAAGTGTAATGCATATTGAAACAACAAACATGAAGTCTGTGCATGACCAAGTGATGTTCATTAGCAAAGGTGGAAAAGGAAAATGCATTTGAGTGTGATTGCTGATGATTCCCTGAAAATCCCCAATCAGTGTGAAGCTACATTATTGTAAGCCTCTGTAGATTATTGGTGAGCCTACATCTTGAATGTTGTGTGGAATTTTGTGGAACCTATTTTCAAAATGACATTGATGTGTTGGTGCAGCTTCGGACAAGAATGATTCTGACATATAGTACCCTAAATTATGAAGAGAAGCTTGCAAACTGAACTCTTTCCCTTTGAGAAAAAATGATTTGAGGAGACATTATCCATGTTTTAAATGCTGCCATTTACTGATGGGAATGCTGACAGGAATGGATATTTCCATGTAGACAGCATTATAACTTGGCACAGCGATGCAGGACAGAAGTATAAAATTAACAATTTTCAAGAAGGACAAGAAATTCCAAGGAATCTTTCGCCAAGCAGTGAATGTCTGATTAGAGATTGGACTAAGGATTACATGGATAATACAGAGTGGTCAAATGATGGTTCCTGAGTTACATGTGATATTGAGAATCTCATGCCAAGGAAAGGATTGATCTAGGATGTACTTGCTTTTGGAGGGCATGTAAAAAATGTGGAGACTGAATGGGTCATGGTGTGTAGATGGGTCATGGTGGGCTTAACATGCCAAATGTTTCACCCACTGCATGAGCAATTCATTTTATGCCTTCAAAATGGCCTCAAGTAATTTGTCTTCACCTTTTCCATAAGAGCAGGCCTTATCCATTTTCTCACATTTGTGCAATCATCATTAGCTGGAGGGTCTCGAGGTGTCATCCTGAGAGTAGCATCATTCATGCATATTCCATGCATGCCTTTGATCCTGAGCACAGCCTCAGCATTGCCACTGATCTGTGTGGCAGAAGACCCAATGAGATTGTTGAAGTCCCAATCAACAGCTTTCTGCGTGTGATTAGTAAGCCTGTACAAGGAGGAAGAGAGAATCTGTTGCACATTGGAACTTATAGCCTCTATGAAAGTAGTAGGAGCATTCATAAAGGGTGCAAAATTTGTCTGTAGGGTCTCAGTCACGTGAGACCCCATCGCAGATGTCCCTAAAGTTGTTAGATGCTTCATAGTGGACTGCTGTGTTCTGATACTGTGCATCAACACAGTGCGGATGTGGGTAGTGGCCTTCTTCACACTATCTGTCAGCTGCTTCAGGCTTGACACTATCTCCAATGACTGTAACAATCCTTCCTGCTCCGAAAGCATCCTTCTTCTAAAAGCACGTTTCCTAAGGTCTGGATCCCTGTCCTCGTCAGCTAAGGAGGATTGCATGCTGGCTCTCCAGATGGCAGGCTCTTGCTCCTCCCCTATCATCAACACCTACTGCTACTCACAGTTACTCTCTGCATCAGCTACTATACTCTCTTCAAACCCACTTTCCAGATCCCATGGGATAGATGTGCAGTGAAGTTCAAGGTGTCTCTGGATCCCTGTTTCCTGACTGTTCTTGTGGGAGATCTAGAGAAAGTGAAGAGGAACATATGTCATAATGCAGATTTCCTATGTATGAGTGACATGGAAATTTCCTTCAGTGCATGCCTTGGTGCTACTGAGCTGTGCCTGGACTTCTGATATTTATGGCCTCTCTGTCCTTAATCTCTGTGGTAGTATTCTCAAAGGAGGTCAGAAGGCATCAGTTAGGGGACCTCTTGGCTTGTGACTTCTACCCCTTTTGTTACGCATGATCTTTTCCTGCAAATATAGCCCAACAGTCAATAATTTGGAATCACTGGGAGCACAGACAGTGATATCCATGTGTCTGTGTGCATCCCTTGGTGAGTGTGAGTACAGAAACAGGCATAATGCACAGACTATAGATGGAAGGATTTGCCAGGGGAATTACATGTAAGGATGCTAGAGAAGGAGCACTTGGAGATTAAGGGAGCTGATACAAAGATCACCCTGCAGCATACTGGGTGTTCATGGGGAGCCTTCAAAGTACTTTAAGACTGTATGGCTGTGAAGTTACTGTACATATCACACATGCTTCATATATATCACTCTGACAATGTCTCCTACCTTAGTGTCTCCTACCTTAGTGCATCTGATGAGTTCATTAAACATCTTGTGGAACTGCAGGCACTTCTGTCGAGTGGTGCCACTTGCATTTACATGTAGGATACCTCTTGACACACAGTCTGAGACACTCCTGTTAAGACCAGATGAGCATCTGCAAAGCACCAGCAGAGAAACATCCATCCTAGGGGATCTGGAGAGTGAGGTTGAAGTGTAGTAGGTAATGCACAGAACATCATGATCTCCATCCACTGGCTCACTTGCTCCAGCCTTTGGAAAACCATTGATTTCTGCTCCTTCCACATCTAGTTGCTGGCATCCTTTCCAATTTCAGCGTTTCTGTGATTGTGCTTTGAACAAAAAAATAACTGCAGCATTGTGCGATTTCAGACCCAGTAATGGACGAGCTCGCACACTATGTAAATGAGGCTGACTCCAGAAACAGACACGGTGCTGTGCACTAATGGCTGGGTGCACACACTAATTGATTTATGCCCCAACATAGGCTCCACATGAAAATCGGGACTAATGTAGATCTGGCAATTACTGTTTCCATTGACCATTGTGGCTCAATCACAAATTAACTGCTGACTTCTCACCTGATCAGATGAAACAGCTTCACTCATTAGTGCTGTGTATGTGTTTGTGTATTGCAAGGATAATGAAACAATCAGTTCTTTGTAAGTTAACCAGCTCATGAACGTAGAGTGTTAGGAGCTTGTGGCGATGATATGATTAATTTAATCTGAGTAGGAATGAGTTACAGACTATGACATAGGCCGGAATTTTCCGGGGTGGTAGTG
Source organism: Squalus acanthias (assembly GCA_030390025.1). Lineage (NCBI taxonomy): Eukaryota > Metazoa > Chordata > Chondrichthyes > Squaliformes > Squalidae > Squalus > Squalus acanthias. The sequence continues at coordinate 86,778,566 of CM059435.1, forward strand.
GGCACGATCGGTGGCGGGTCGGGTGCGAAAGTTGTTATTTTTGACAACGGGTTGGGAATCCGCTGTCATCTCGCTCCCACGAGCCTTTCCCCCAGGCGCGTTTGTCAACGCGGAGCCGACCTGACCGGCAGCGGCGGGCGACCCCATTGAAATCATTGTCAGGTAGTTTACAGGCACTTAAGAGCCTTTTTTCCCCCAACTTTTTAAATTTCCCTGCATGCCCACGCAATTCACTTAGCTCCGGAAGCACGTCTGTCAACCTAAGGCAGGAGTTCTGTGGCCATTGCTCCAGCTGATTACTTGAGAGCATCAAATGTACAGTAAAAGCTCCCACCTGAGTGATGATCACTTTCCTCAGGCAGAAGCTGTTGCTCAGTCCATTTCCAGCACAGATTCTGCAGGCTGCAAGTCTTTCCAGTAAAGTCTCCATCCAGTGTCACCTCATTGGAAGAACTCTCTCACCATTGACAGAATGCTTCTATCATCTGTACTTCACCTGTCATCTATTCCATCAACATGGGTGCCTTGATACTGTCTCACCTTGGTCCTCAGAATCGGACCATAATGGGCCCCAACACCAGCAGCACCAGGAACACCAGCAGCACCAACAACAACACCAACCTTCTCTGCAATCACCTGATGCTGCACAGGACAGAGGGCATCAGCACCCGAGCACATTGCTGCCCGGGAGGCCAGGGATGGCCTCATCATGGCCAGATTTACTTCACTTGACGCTGTACACCCTGGCTGCCACATGATGCGCCAGGTTGGCGCCATCAACACCATAAAGCATCCCTACAATGCCCAATCCATTCCTTTCACACTCATCACCATTGCGGGGGCATACCGTTATGTCTCACCATTCACTGCAACTCACTAAGCCACTTCCAAAGGTGCACACAAATCTGTCCAAGACCGGAAAGTGCTGAAAATAAAGATTTTTATGTTTGACACCATATTAACAGAAACTTTACATAAACATTGGATAAAACACCCAAATGGCTACCCTTGTGTGCTGTTAGTTGATATGTTTGCACTAGGATGAGGGTGACTGTGAGGGGTGGCTCGTGAGATGGGGATGTGATAATGTAGATAGAGAGAGAGGGATGTGTGGAGGTGCAAGGTATGTTGGTGTGAGTAAGGATGTGCAGGAGTAGGGTAGGGAAGGCAGAGTGATGGGGATGTGATGAGAGGCACAGCAGGATGAGGTTGAGTGTGGCTTTGTACTAACGTTTCCTGATCTAATGAGATCATTGAAACGTTTGCGGCACTCCACCCAGGTCCTCCTGAACACATCGCTGCTTGTGTCCTCTGCAATCTGCAACCAGGCTGTCTTGGTCTCCTGGGGAGGTCTCTTCCGCCCATGGGAAGGGAAGAGGACCTCCCTGCGTGCACTGACTCCCTCCATAAGCATATGGAGGGAGTCATCGGAGAACCTGGGTGCAGCCCTCTGCCTCTGTGCAGTTATTGTCAGTGTTTGCAGCACTCCAATGCTATAGAACACTGACAGCACTATGTTAGATGAAACTTCAAATCTAATGTGGCCAGGGACCCACCCAGGTAGGCAAAATTCCGGACATATTGACGGTGCCCTATACTGAGAGCAAAACTTGAGCAATGGAACTGAATCTCAGGCGCTGTGTATAACGGGCGGCCGATCCGATACCGCACGTTTTGTACCCCCGCCCGAGACAAATTTCCAGGGCTTAGTTTTCAGAGCCCTTCTGTCATTTCCACCGTGCATCTGCACTAATACCTTCCAACTGCCACATTCGTGACTCCATAAATGTTCTGCAGAATATAATTTTGTGTTTAAATAAGATAGCTAATTTATGTTTTAATTAACTTTTGTTTAAATCAATCTGTAATGAACCCAATGTTAAACGTGGATTATGTTTTAATACCAAACAGTTTTAAACTGTGGGCCAATTTTCCGCTGGCTCATGCGCTGTGAGCACTTGATTCTGAGGGGCTAGGAATACTTTCAATGTAAATTGCTGTTAACCCAATATCTTTCAGATTGTACAGTCCTGTTCAAATGATTTGGGTTAAAGCAACAATTTCATTTATAAAACAAATGAATCAATTCTGTTTCAGTGGCTATGCTAATCTGCAATGTAAAATGGTTTGGAGATGGGGGGAGAAATTCGGTTTCTTTGCGCCTCCCGTTAGCGCCCTAAGAGGGCGCTAACAGGGCGCAAAGCAACTAGCACCCGGGCATGGCGCCGCCAACGCCTCCCGTGAAATTCAGCAGGAAGTTAGCGGCAGCGGTAACCGTTAACGCCCCGCGCCGCTGCGCCGCCGGCAATGACATCATCGCCGTGCGCAGCGCCCCGCTCGCGCCCCAGACGCGATCTTCGGTAGCGCCCCCTGACTTACCGCCAGACGCTATGTCCGACGGGGTCAGAGGGGCCTACCTGCGGCTGGGGCAGTGCTAATTAAAGGCAAGGTGCCGGGCGGCCATTTTTGTTGCTGGCCACCTGCCAGCACCTGCCCCCGTTGCCGTCCCCGGCCTCCTGAGCAGCCCCCCCGCGGAGTGCTGGCTGCGCTCCGTGAGCCCGGCACTCCTCTTGAGTGCTGGGCTCTTTTGCCGGCACTGCGATCCCTGGTGGCCCAGCTGGGTCCCGGGTCGCACTGCGCTAGGCCCCTCCCCTTTCCCTCTTGGGGCGCTACTGATGAATTTTGGCCATGGGGGTGCTAATTTTTTCAGGGCGCTAAAAGTAGCGCCCCAAGGGGGCGTGACTCAATTTTTCCCCCAGGATCTTTAATTTTGATCTTTTCATGGGGTTTGTTGCTGACCATCCATGGAATCTCTCTCTGGTGTATCTATCTCTCTTTGATGGCTTCAGATGGGCTATCAAATTTTACCAACACAGACTGTGAGAATACTTTTCAAAATAAATGACTGGGGTAAAGAAAATTTAAATAAATGTTTCTAAAACTCAAAAAGAGCTGCCAATCAACATATTTACAGCCAAAACCCGGAAGATGCTTGTATTTGAATTGAATGGCTTGGCCTATCCCTCAGATATACCGGCCTGGTCTGAAACTTTTGCTGAGAAAAAGTGCTGATGCACGATGTATGGCCATTGTAGTTTCCAGAGCCAGCCTAATCCCAAAATGATTGCGAGCTCTCAGTGTTAGAAATGCCACTCATTGGGTGGTTGTCGCTTGGGAAATGGGAACTAGCATGGTGCTGAGGATTTAAGAGCCTGGAGCAGCTTAAAGGGGACACCACACCTACAATTGTTTTGGTAGCAGATTTTAAACTTTGGTACTGAAAGCATGTTTGTGAGGTCCCTAGGAGGCCAGAAAAACCTACAATGCACAGATGAAGCTGTATGAATGCTTCTGGATTAAGTTAGAAAGAGAAGGGCAGTACTGTTTACTTTGACACAGACCCCCCAAGGAAAGCAACAATAGTGGTGAGCAGGCAATCAGTGCCAATATGACCACCACATGTTCTAATGAAGGTTTGATGGTTTATCAGAGCAGACAAGGTAAGAGGAGTCAACCAGACTTTCCAAGAATACACTGCAGTGAGCATGTCACGCCACTTACTGACCTTGCCTTATATCGTGTTAAAGTGCTTAAATTGCTTGTCATCAATGCCTAGGAGTCAGTGTGGTGTCCTTTAGGGGAGTATTCTTTCACTAATAGCCTTATATGCAATCACCATACTAAAAGCCTCACATGGAATTTGACTGTTGGTATATACATCTGTCATGACCCCCATATAGGGTTGTTGCTGATACCTGGGTTTTACTATTTCTCACAATAACAAAAGGTGAATTCTCAGTTTTTGCATTGTTTTTAAGAAGAAGGTTTTAACAGCACCTGCAATTGTTTAAGCTACTTCCTTTAAACTCCTGCTTTCAAGGTAGCACCCAGCGACGTTGGACATTCATTTTATACTGGTGTTATGATGAAGGAGCAAAAATTATGGAAAATGGGTCATATGATGCAGAGATGATGGCAGAAAATGGGCCAAGTGCAAAAGTAAGCCCCTAACAGATCCACACCCCATTTTCCGCAGGTGGTAGCAACAGAAACGCCAGGCTAATGTCTATATTCTGATTGCTCTCATTTTTATCGAGCATTTGTCCTTTCCTCTCCCCCTGAGCATATACTGACACGCTTTGGTCCCCATAGTTCATGCTGACACTCTCTCCTCCACCCCCTCTCAGTTAATGCTGGCATTCTCCCCTCCACTCCCTCTCAATTCATGCTGAAACTCTTATTCCTCCACCACCTCAAAGCACCATTTCCAGCTTCTTCCTTCTCTTTCCAAGAGCTGCTTCCAGCTTTTCCCTCCAAGGCAGTGTGCCCCACTTCTGCCCCTTTCCTTATCCCCTTCATTAGCATCCATTTCCCATTCATTCAGTTGCCATCCATTTATCTGCCCCTTCATTGCCTTTGACTTCCCCTTCACTGCTATCTACTCCCCACTCTTTAACTGACAACTACTCTTCTCTTCCCTCCTTAATAACTTCCTCTTTCTCCTCCCTATCCTTTTCCCATTTGCTGTGCATTTTGTCCCTTCTCTGATATGTATTCTGCCACCTCCCCTCCCCATGCCATGCATTCTGCCCCTTCTCTTGCCATAAATAATACCCCCTCCCTTCCTCTTACCATGCATTCTGGCTCCACTTCTATTCTAACTCCTCTTGCATTCTTCCCCCTCCCTTCTCCTCACCATCCATTCGCTCCTCTCCCTTTGGCATCCATTTGCCGCTGCCCATTCCTACTTGCTAATGCACTGGACAGGTCTCCCTCCAGCTCTTCACACATACTGCTAATGGCCTGGATTACTGCCTCTGTACACTATCGGAAGAAGCTGGAGTTCCCGCCAACAGTATATGGAGGCAGCAATCCAGGCCATTAGTGCTGGGAGTGGCAGAAGAAGGAAGAGTGGAACCTGTTCAGTGCACTAGCTACTGGACTTTGGAGCCATGTAATGGGGGCAGAGGAGATTTGGTTGTACTGATTTGTGTCAGCAAAACTCTGTTAGCGTGAAATCCTGATGATTGGCATGTGCGAGGGCATCTTGAATCTATCCCAACCTTTTGCACATTCCAGCATTGTCTTGGATATTGTTAAGAGTAAGCATGTAAGAGGATGAGTCTTTAATAACAGCTAAATTAACAATGTATGCCCTGATCCCTAGACCAGCCCTGCACATCAGTGTACCTCTTTCGGCTCTTATTTTACAGCACTGATGGGCTTTGTCATAAATTGCTGGCTTGTTTATTTGACTTCTCTGGATTTATTCCAATGCTCATTGCCTGAAACTCAAGGAAGCTGTCAAAAAGGAAATTGGGGCTGAGGCAACAACAAAAACTTCTATTTATATAGCGCCTTTAACGTAGTAAAATGTCCCAAGGTGCTTCACAGGAGCATTGTAAAACAAATTTTGACACCGAGCCACATAAGGAGATATTAGGGCAGATGACCATAGGCTTGGTCAAAGAGATAGGTTTTAAGGAACGTCTTAAAGGAGGAAAGAGAGGTAGAGAGGTGGAGAGGTTTAGGGAGGGAATTCCAGAGCCTAGGGCTGAAGGCACGGCCACCAATGGTGGAGCGATTAAAATCATGGATGCTCAAGAGGCCAGAATTAGAGGAGCGCAGATATCTCAAGAGGATTGTGGGGCTGGAGGAGAGTACAGAGATAAGGAGGGGCGAGGCCATGGAGGGGTTTGAAAACAAGGATGAGAATTTTAAAATCGAGGAGTTACTTAACCGGGAGCCACTGTAGGTCAGCGAACACAGGGGTGATGGGTGAATGGGACTTGGTGTGAGTTAGGTCACAGGCAGCAGAGTTTTGGATGACCTCAAGTTTATGGAGGATAGAACGTAAGAGGCCGGTCAGGAGTGCGTTGGAATACTCAATTCTAGAGGTAACAAAGCATGGTTGAGGGTTTCAGCAGCAGATGAGCTGAGGCAGGGGCAGAGTCGGGCGATGTTACGGTGGCGGAAATAGGTGGTCTTAGTGATGGCACAAATATATAGTCGGAAGCTCATCTCGGGGTCAAATATGACACCAAGGTTGCAAAGAGTCTGGTTCAGCCTCAGACGGTTGCCCAGGAGAGGGATGGAGTCGGTGGCTAGGGAATGGAGTTTGTGGCGGGGACCGAAGACAATGGCTTTGGACTTCTCAATATTCAGTTGGAGGAAATTTCTACTCATCCAGTACTGGATGTCGGACAAGCAGTCTGACAATTTAGAGACAGTGGAGGAGTCGAGAGAGGTGGTGGTGAGGTAGAGCTGGGTGTCGTCAGTGTACATGTGGAAACTGACGCTGCATTTTCGCACAGTATAGTATTAGAAGAGGAGCAAAAATGAAGCGCAGCTTTTTTTAGATGGCCTGACTCAGTCATTTCCAATCTGCCTTCCTAGGTTTTGAGATTGGTGTCTGAGGTCCTTAAGGCGTCAAAAGCCTGGCAGTGTCTGCAATGTGTAGCAAGGGCTGTAGTCTACATTGTAATTTACAGTAGCATTCTTGGAAATGCTACTTAAAGGAGAGTGTTGCTGTTTTATGCTTAATCCCTTACGTCTGCTTTCAAATGATGTCTCTGGTTATAAAGAACAGTCTCACATAAAACGAATAATCAGACCTGGCTGTCACTCCACTATTATTTCTCCTTTTTTCCTCCCAGTGTTCTCCTGGAACATGACTATACGGTTGTCTGCAGTCCTCTGATTCTTTGCCCAAGTAGCCATCCTTCATGCCCAGCCTAGACAGTGAGTGTTGACAGGCTATTTGGCAATGGGGACATTGTCATTGAGCTTAATTCTGCCATTATTTGACATCCACATATGTGCACTTTAGAGGAGTAATGACTGGATAATGAACAGGAACTGGAACCCTGGCTGATTTTCCCTTCCTTGGTCTCGGGGTTCTGAGGCCAATTTTAAAACCTCCATTATTGCCCGGTTGTAATCAAATAACTCGGCACAAACCAGTATTGAACCTGTGACCCCCCTGGTTTCTATGCTTCATGCCATATCAGGCAGTGCATGTATGCACTCAGCCATCGGGGCACTTTGTCATGCCTGTTTGTAGGTGCTCATTAAGCTACTTTTCACAGCACATCTACTAAACTCCCCCACTCCATGACCAATATGGATTTACATCAGCATTGGGCAGAAATAAAATGGCTGATCATTTTTAACAGACATGAGAAATTGCAACCACAGGAGAGTAAACCTTGCCTCTTTCCCTTTCGAAGATCTTGGCTTCCTGGAAACATTTGTACTTCAGATAGTAGGAAGGTTTCATCCTAGAAATGGGCAGTGATAGAACTGGCTGCTGTAATATCCTATTATTGCCTGTAGCATCCATAAATATGGCAGGATCATCAAGTCAGATCTGAATCTTTTAATATTAATTATCCCCTGTTTCTTTCTTTGGAATATTTCTTGAGTCAGAGTTCACACTCAAATCTACCCACCATCATCCACCTTTCCTAATGAGTCCCAGTTCTGACCACCTAAATTTGATCTTAATTAAATGGTGGTTTGCTAACCCACTGTGTGAGGAGAGCCATGCAGTATTTTTCAAAGGCTATAATTGCCTTGGCACAGAGCTGTCATGCAGACATAGTGTTAACCTGCTGTAATACTGCATAATTATCAACAGGGAAAGTCTGTACTATGGCAGAAGCTGAATTTATCTTACTGACCGTTTAAATCGACTTGTGAAATGGTTTACCAAACAGCAGCCCCTCTTTAGGGAAGCTGCCTCCCATCTTTATTCAGCTGTTGAAGCGCTCAGTTATTCAGTGTGAAGCAAGCACCAATCTGACGACAGACTGTGCACATTGTGTTCTGTGATGTCAGGGTCTCGGAATGGGCATCATGCCAGCTTTCTAGTGGTGAAGCAGCAGCTGAGGCCTAGTTACAGAAGCAGCATTTAAAACATGTGTTACTGGAGTGCCCTTTGTTCTCTGCGATCAGGAAACTTGGCAAGTGCTCGTCAAAGCAGAATCAGCAAAATAAAATCACAGCAGCTGGGAAAACATTGGTCTTAAAGGTGCACTCCTGCTGACTCTGAAAGAAGCAAACTGCTTTGTAGGCTGGCACTTCAGTGCAGTATGTGATATCTTGAGACACAGCATATATATACAACAGCACAACATGGCTGCACTGCATATGGCTTTATTATTATATACATCAGTAATCCACCAGGTGGCTCTATTACACTTCTCCCTCCTTATTGAAGAAGTTAATCATAGCAAATAATCATTGTACATGACTTGCATGGTATACACAACTCTTGGTATACATTTCTTAAATGGAACCCATTTTATGTTTCCAAATTCTACTATAGAATTCTGTAACACAAACAAAAGATATGAACTTATTTTCCATATTTACAGATTAAACTTAACTACTGGTTTTCAGTTTCGAAGAGGATATCTTCTTTCTTGAACCGATCTTTCAGATCTTGTTGTAGGACTTTGACTCATTCTAGGCTGAGCCTGCGGAGAATTTTTCTCCAAGGGCTGACCTTGATCTACATTTGGACTCTCTACACTTTCAGACTGTTTGTCTGCCTGACTTGGGCTCAGACTTAAATTCTGACTTTGTCTTGGACTTGTTTCTGGTACGTCTGATGTAGGATTTGCTACTGGTACTCTACTTGTAACAAGGCTATCTGACTCATCAGAATAAATTGAATCATCCCAGCTTTCAACTCCTTCCACATCTGTAGGTAAGATATGATCAATGTGAACAAACCTAACCTTTCCATGATCAACCATCTTGACCAAATATGTGCGAGGGCCACATATCTTCACTACTCTTCCTGGTAACAACTTTAACCATTTATGGAGATGGTTCTTCACTCTAACCTTCTGGTTCAACTTCACACTTCTCTCTCTAACTCTACCTTTATCATGACTCTCTTTCTGCCTTGATTGTTTCTCTTCTACAGACTGTGCCAAGTTTGTCTTTAACAACGAGAACCTGGTTCGTGTCTGTCGTTTGAGAAACAACTCTGCTGGTTTTCTACCAGTAGTGGGATGAGGAGTATTCCGATAGGTATTCAGAAAATTTGCCAGTTTGTGGTCCAGCGATAACTGACGTTTCTTTGGATTTGGATCCAACATTTGCTTGATGAGGGCACGTTTGACAATTTGTACTGTGCGCTCTGCTGCACCATTTGAAGCAGGGTGGTACGGTGGAACTTTGGTATGTTTCACACTGTTTCTGCTCATGAACTGTGTGAACACTTCGGAACAAAATCATGGCCCTTTATCAGACACAATTTCTTCTGAGAGGCCGTATGAAGAAAACAATCTTTGCAAATTGTCTAGTGTTTTGCTTGTTGTTGTTATCCATATCGGAAACACCTCTACCCACTTCGAGTGACTATCTATCACTATGAGCAATTGCTGTCCTTCTAGCTCAGCAAAATCTACATGTAACCTTTGCCACACTCTGAGAGGCCATTTCCATGGCTGTAATGGTACTGATGGTGGTTTCTTGCTCACTGATTGGCATGTTGTACACTGACTGACTATGTACTCTATCTCTTTATCTAAACCTGGCCACCATAAGTAACTGCGTGCAAAGCTCTTGGTCAAGCACATTCCCAAGTGCTGGTCATGAAGAGCTCCTAACAATTTAGACCTGAACCTATTTGGGATAACCACTCTTGCTCCCCACATAATACAATCATTATCCACTGACAATTCATTCCTACGAACAAAGTATGGATGGATATCTTCCTCTGATACCTGGTTTGGCCATCCATTTGCTATGTAATCATACACCTTTGACATAATTGGGTCATGTTTGGTTGCCCTACCAGTCTCTTCAGCTGTGACTGGCAGCTCATCAATGTATGAGAAACAGAACACTTCTTCCCTATTGGGTGTAACTTGTGATGGGGATGGCAACCTGGACACAGCATCAGCATTACTGTGATCAGCTGATCGTCTGTACTCAATGTCATACGTATACACTGACAAAATCAAAGCCCATCTCTGCATTCGGGCTGCAGCTAAGGTTGAACTGGGGACTTTGGATGGAGGATTGCTGTCAGGGGCTTATGGTCAGTAACTATGGTAAACTTATGACCAAACAAGTATTTGTGAAACTTCTTGACCCCAAAAATCAATGACAAAGCTTCCCTTTCGATCTGCGCATAATTCCGCTCACTGGCACTGAGAGTGCGTGAAGCAAAAGCAATTGGTCTCTCCTCCCCACTATCTAGTACATGAGAGATCACTGCCCCAACTCCGTACAGAGAGGCGTCACACGCTAGCTTGATCTCCTTAGATACATCATAGTGAACTAATATGGTACTCTCTACTAACTGACTTTTACACTCTTTGAATGCTGTGTCGCATTCTTTTGACCACTTCCAAGGGATCTGTTTTCTCAACAGCTCATTCAGTGGATGTAACAATGTAGCCAAGTTTGGGAGGAACTTTCCGTAATAATTCAAAAGACCCAAAAATGATCGAAGTTCAGAGACATTCTTGGGAGTGGGTGCATTTCTGATTGCATCCAGCTTTCCCTTGGTTGGATGTAAACAATCTTTGTCTACTCTGTGCCCTAAGTACTCCACTGAGTTTTGAAACAACTCACACTTGTGAGCTGTCACTAGTACTCTGTGCTTCTCCAGCCGTTTGAGCATTTCATTCAACACCTCATCATGGATTTGCCTGTTTGGTGCTGAAATGAGTATGTCATCCAAATAACACTCTACCCCTTCAATCCCTTACAAAATTTGGTTCATCACCCGCTGGAATATGTCGGGGGCAGAAGACACTCCAAATGGTAGCCTATTGAACTGATATAGGCCTTGGTGAGTATTTATAGTCAAGCATGACTTGGACTCTTCATCTAATTCAAGTTGTAGGTAGGCGTTTGTTAGATCTAACTTCGAAAAGATCTGGCCACCTGTCAGTGTTGTGAACAAATCTTCCACATTTGGCAACGTATTGTGTAGATTACACTCTAGAACCTGGTTTACGGTTACCTTATAATCACCACACAACCTTACCTTACCATCTGACTTAGGTACAACAACAATGGCTGTAGCCCAATTACTCAGATCTACCTTACAGATAATGTTCTCAGTTTCTAGTCTTCTCAGTTCTTGCTCAACTTTCTCCTTGAGTGCGTATGTATGGGACGTGGCTTGCAGTAAACTGGTCTTGTGTCCTTCTGCACTCTGACACTCGCCTTGAAGTCTTGGATTGAACTGCCCGTTTCGCTGAACACCTTCGGATACTGCTTGATGACATCATCTTTTGATGCAAATTTCGCTTCCACACGAAAAATCTCATTCCAATCCAGCTGCAGTGATCCCAACCAATTTCGACCTATCAAGGCAGGCTTGTCTCCTGCCATTACTATGAGAGGCAAGCTCTGACACTGATCCTTGTATTTCACTGGTATGGTGACACTTCCTACTACAGGGATTTGCTCTCCTGAGTAGCCTCGCAGCTATACCTTCGATTTCTCTAGTCAATAATCACACAACTTGTCGCAAAATAGTGATTCTGGTACAACGCTCACGGATGCACCAGTGTCGATTTCCATGGGTATCCTGGTTCCTGCGACATCTACTTGGACGACGATACCTCGCGAATCGCTCTTAGATACCTTCGTGCTCCTGATGACGAGAATCTCCAGAAACTCCTCGTCCTGCTGCTTCTCTTCAATGGTATGTAGTGTCTGCCGATTTCTACTTCTAGCATTGCCAGTCGGTTTACTCTTCTGTCAGCACGCCTTCGCAAGATGCCCAGTTTTCTTGCAGTAGAAACACTCTGCCTTCACATATGGACAGCTTTGAGTGGTGTTTTGTCCCAGGCACTGATAGCACAACTTCAATGCACTGTTACCTTGGCCAGTTGCTGAGGCCTTGGGGCCCAACTGTCTTTTACTTTCAGCCTGCAGCCGATTCACCTCGGTTGTCTGACGACTGGAAATGGCGCGGAATTCTCAGGAGTATTGGTCGGCCATATCTATCGACATAGCTGTCTGACAAGCTAAGTCAAAAGTCAAGTTGGTGGTTGTCAACAATTTACTTCTGATACGTTCATTTTTCAACCCACAAACAAAGCGGTCACGCAAAGCTCGGTCCTGAAAGTTTCCGAAATGACAGTGAATGGATAGCTTTTTTAAAGCTACAATGTACTCACTGATACCCTCGTCATTTAATTGATCACGTGTTCCAAAACGATAACTTTCAGTAATTTCCAGGGGCTCAGGACTGTAGTGCTGTTCTAACTTGGTTAGGATCTCCTTCAGTGGTGTGTCCTTCGGCTTGGCGGGAACAAACAAATTTTTCAGGGTTTCATACACCTCGGGGCTTGCTTCAGTCCAAAAAATAGCCCGCTTCATTTCTAAAACTGCCCGGTTACAGTTTACATCATCGGGGACTTTGACAATACTATTCATGGTGCAAAACATTTCTAGCCGCTCCACATACGCTCCGAAAGTCTCTCGGTCACGATGGAACTCACCCAAGCGCCCTATTATTCGCATAGGCACAGCCATCTAGACTATGGCAACATCAACAGTTCAGCCACGTGTGCTTGAAATTTACCTCGGATTTTTAAGTTTTTCTGCAAAACGAAGAACCTCTAACAGTCCCTCCGTCAGTTGGCAGGATTATCCTCCAACAAAAATTTCAGCTAGGGAATCTGCAATCACATCCTCATTGCCAATTCTGTGATATCTTGAGACACAGCATATATGTAGAAAGAGGGACGAGGTCCTGCAAGCAGAATATAGAGAGCTAGGAAATAAATGAAAAAGCAGGACCTTAAAGGTAGAATCTCAGGATTACTCCCAGTGCCACGTGCTAGCGAGAGCAGAAATAGGAGAATAGATCAGATGAGTGGCTGGAGAGATGGGGTAGGAGGGAGGGATTTAAATTCCTGAGGCATTGGGACCGATTCTGGGGAAGGTGGGACCTGTACAAGCTGGACGGGTTACATCTCGGCAGAGCCGGGACCAATATCCTCGCAGGGGGGTTTGCTAGTGCTGTTGGGAAGGATTTAAACTAGTTTGCCAGGGGGCTGGGAACCTAAGTGTGGGCCCAGAACGGAGAGAAACAAAGCTGGAAGGGCAAGTTAGAAAAGTAGTCAGCAAAACTAGTGGGGAGCAGAAACAAAGGTCAACAGTAAGAGGGTCAAAGTGCAGAAAAATATTAAACAGGCAAAGTTGAAGGCACTTTATCTAAATGCACGTAGCATTCGCAACAAAGTGGATGAATTAATGGCACTAATAGAAGTAAATGGGTATGATGTAATTGCCATTACAGAGACATGGTTTCAGGGTAACCAAAGCTGGGAACTGAATGTTCCAGGGTACTCAACATTTAGGAAGGACAGACAAAAAGAAAAAGGAGGTGGCATAGCGCTGTTAATAAGGGATGAGATCGGTACGGTAGAGATAAAAGATCTTGGCTCGGCAGATCGTGAATTAGAACTGGAATCAGTTTGGGTGGAGCTAAGAAACAGCAAAAGGCGGAAAACATTGGTGGGAGTTGTGTATAGGCCACCAAACAGTAGTGGTAATGTAGGGCACAGTATCAATCAAGAAATTAGAAGAGCATGTAACAAGGGCAATACGGTAATCATGGGGGACTTTAATCTACATATTGATTGGGCAAATCAAATTACCACTAATGGTGGGGAGGACGAATTCTTGGAATGCATGCGAGATGGTTTCCTGGATCAGTATGTGGAGGAAACAACCAGGGAACAGGCTATTCTGGATCTGGTACTGTGGAATGAGAAAGGGCTAATCAATAATCTTGTGGTAAAGGGGCCTTTAGGAACAAGTGACCATAATATGATTGAATTTTACATTAAGTTTGAGAGTGATGTAGTCCAATCCGAAACTAAGGTCTTCAATCTAAACAGAGGAAACTACAAGGGTCTGAGGGACAAGTTGGCCATGGTAGATTGGGAGACTACACTAAAAGGTATGAAGGTGGACATACAATGGCTAACATTCAAGGAAATAATGCATAATTTGCAATAAACATATATTCCTCTAGGGCATAAAAACCCAAAAGGAAAAGTGATCCAACCATGGCTAACAAAAGAAATTAAAGCTAGTATTAAGCCAAAGGAGGAAGCTTATAAAGTTGCCAGAAAAAGCGGTCAGCCTGAGGATTGGGATCTTTTTAGAAATCAGCAAAGGGGGACCAAGAAATTGATAAAGAAAGGGAAAATGGAATATGAACACAAACTAGCGAAAAATATAAAAATGGATTGTAAAAGCTTCTATAGGTATGTGAAAAGGAAAAGACTGGTGAAGGTAAATGTAGATCCTTTACAGTCAGAGATGGGTGAATTTATAATGGGGAATGAGGAAATGGCAGAGAAATTAAATAAATACTTTGTTTCTGTCTTCACGGAGGAAGACACAAAAAACCTCCCAGAAATACGAGAAAACCAAGGGTGTGGCGAGAATGAGGAACTTAAAGAAATTATTATTAGTAAAAAACAGTACAAGCAAAATTAATGGGACTAAAAGTCGATAAATCCCAAGGACCGGATGACCTACATCCTAGGCTTTTGAAAGAGGTGGCCGTTGGAATAGTGGATGCATTGGTTGTCATCTTCCAAAATAGATTCTGGAACGGTTCCTGCAGATTGGAGGATAGCAAATGTAATCCCGCTATTTAAGAAAGGAGGGATAGAGAAAACGGGGAACTACAGACCTGTTAGCCTCACATCAGTAGTTGGGAAAATGCTGAAATCTATTATAAAGGATGCAATAACTGGGCACTTAGAAACTAATAGTAAGATTGGGCAGAGTCAACATGGATTTATGAAAGGGAAATCCTGTTTAACAACCCTATTGGAATTCTTTGAGGATGTAACTAGTGGAGTAGACAAAGGGGAACCGGTAGATGTGGTGTCTCTGGATTTTCAGAAGGCCTTCGATAAGGTCCCACACAAGAGGTTGGTGAACAAAATTAGGGCACATGGAATTGGGGGTAATATACTAGCATGGATTGAGAATTGGTTAACAGACAGAAAACAAAGAGTAGGGATAAACGGGTCTTTTTCAGGATGGCAGGCTGTGACTAGTGGGGTACCGCAAGGATCGGTGCTTGGGCCCAGCTATTCACAATCTATATCAATGATTTGGATGAGGGGACTAAATGTAACATTTTCAAATTTGCTGATGATACAAAGCTAGGTGGCAGTGTCAGTTGTGAAGAGGATGTGAAGAGGCTTCAAGGGGATCTCAACAGGCTCAGTGAGTGGGCGAGAACATGGCAGATGGAATATAATGTGGATAAATGTGAAGTTATCCACTTTGGTAGAAAAAACAGAAAGTCAGAGTATTTCCTAAATGGTGAAAGATTGGGGAATGCAGATGCTCAAAGGGACCTGGGTGTCCTTGTACATGAGCCACTGAAAGTGAATGTGCAGGTGCAGCAAGCCATTAGGAAGGCAAATGGTATGCTGGCCTTCATTACAAGAGGATTTGAGTACAGGAGTAAAGAAGTCTTATTCCAATTATATAGGGCCTTGGTGAGACCACACCTGGAGTACTGTGTACAATTTTGGTCTTCTTACCTAAGGAAGGATATACTTGCCATTGAGGGAGTGCAACGAAGGTTCACGAGATTGATTCCTGGGATGGCGGGACTGTCGTATGAGAAGAGATTGAGTAAACTAGGCCTGTATTCTCTTGACTCAGAAGAATGAGATGGGATTTCATTGAAGCATACAAAATTATTACAGGGCTTGATAGGGTGGATGCTGGGAAAATGTTTCCCTTGGCTGGGGAGTCTAGAACCAGGGGCCACAGCCTCAGGATAAAGGGTAGGCCATTCAGGACTGAGATGAGAAGAAATTTCTTCACACAGAGGGTGGTGAATCTTTGGAATTCTCTACCCCAGAGGGCTGTGGAGGCTCAGTCATTGGGTATATTCAAAACAGAAGTCAATAGATTTCTGACTAGTAAAGGCATCAAGGGATATGGCGATAGGGCCGGTGAATGGAGTTGAGGCAGAAGATCAGCCATGATCTCATTGAATGGCGGAGAAGGCTCGAAGGGCCGAAGGGCCTACTCTTGCTCCTATTTCTTATGTTCTTATGTTCTTATACACAACAGCACAACATGGCTTCTGGTAATAACTGTACTGCATATGGCTTTATTATTATATACATCAGTAGTCCACCAGGTGGCTCTATTACACAGTACTGAGGGAGTGCTGCACTATCAGAGGTACCGTCTTTGAGGTGAGATGTAAAACTGAGGACCCGGCTGCCCTTTCAGGTAGACATAAAAGATCTTGTGGCACTATTTCGAAGAAGAGCAGGGGAGTTGTCCCTAGTATCCTGCCCAATATTTATCCCTCAACCAGCACCACTAAAAAAGCAGAATATCTGGTCATTATTACATTGCTGTTTGTGGGACGTTGCTATGCTCAAATTGGCTGCCGCGTTTCCTACATTACAATAGTGACTACATTTCAAAAATAATTCATTGGTTGTAAAGCACTTTGGGATGTCCTGAGATCGTGAAAGGCACAATATTTTTTTTTTGTGCTTTTTCTTTACTTTCTTCCATTATTACATATCTAAGGTCACATCTGTCAGGATAGAGAGGATAGATTGCTGGCAGGTGGATGATGTGACGTGACAAATAACACTGTGAACAAAATCATGGGTGAGTTATAATTGCCTCAGGAGTGAAGATGCTTAGGTTGGATCCCTGCTCTTGGCTGAAGTTGGAGCAGCAGTAGGGTCCTATATTTAATGACAGTATCCGTGGATTAGGGAGAGTTCTTGAACCAGGAACTCCTGTGTGTCTGGCAGCAACAGCTGAGGACTGGGTTGGGCTCAGTTGTGATTTGCTTCCCAGAGTTGAACAGTCTGTCCAATTTCTCCGTCTGGGCTTACACAAGTTCTGGAGGATTGCTGACATTTGTGGAACTATATTCCAGTATAAGGCATCATGTTCAGAAGAGGAGGGGAGAAAGTGAGGAAAAAACAGAAAGGAATAATTATATTTATATCGCCACTCATTTTTTATCTTATTTTATCTCTCGTGCTTGTATTAGGTTTTCATCTTGTTGCTGTAATGTGGCCCATCTCATGTTACAATGCTGGAATATAGTCATAACTTTTCTTTCCATGGTGTTTCACATTTGCTATGAAATGTTGTTTGTTACCCATGAGCTTATAAAAGAAGAGATCCAGAAGTGACTTTCTAAAAGATATATATCACAATCTCTCAATCTAGTGTTAAGACATTTCTCACAATTGCAACCTGCACACAGAAAATGAACAGAACATTTCAATTCGAAAGGGATCACTTATCTTAAATTGTAGATTTCATCCTAGCAAAACTAATGGGGACAGGATTCGTACAGTGTTGGGCTTGCTCCTGAGAGGCAGGGACAGATCTGTGAGAGGGGTTTTGTTTACTTCTCTTGTAACAGAAGAATCGGTGTGAGGGGTGAGCTTGCTGCTTAGAGGAGAGGGATCTGTGTGAGAAATGGGTTTGCTCTGATCGGGGGATGTGGGCTCTGTCCTCGCAGGACAGGAAAGTTTTATATAAGAGGTGAGCTTGGTTCTTAGTAAAGAGGGATTCATACAAAGGGTGAGCCTTGCTCTTCCTGTCCATTGCATTGTTTAAGATCTTTAAGAGAGAAGCTGTGACTTTCCATTGCTGAGGCGCTGCAGTGAAAGTGCTACTTTGGGAGCAGACAGGGACTCCTGCCAGCCCTGCACACTTACAGTAGCTATCAGCTTTCTCTGTGTACTTGGAAACTGAAACATGAGCATAGTGCTGTGCTCAGCAGGAAGCGAAGGCTTTTCACTATTGCCTTCAGCAAAAATTCATGGCTTCAGCAAAGAGGAAGGACACTAACAGACACAACTGTGTATTTGTGAGCATGAGTGAGCAAGTGTGTGAATGAACAAGCATGTGTCCGCACCCATATACATCTAAGTGTGATGTGTACATGTCAAACAGTTACAGACCTAGGTGTAGGACCTAGGCTGGCATGTTTACAGACCTCAAGGAGTGTATTGAAATCAAGACCCATCACATAGGCCTGGATTTTGCGTTCAGCGGCGAAGGAACGGCACTCGCCATTCACCTCGCTGACAGCTGCCCACAAATTTTTTGCGGGCTTTAGAGCGGAGACTTTGTCTAATCAGGCGTCCAGTGTGGCGCCCTCTACAGGGCATCTGTGAGCAGGTAAAGAAACAGCGAGGCTCTTCAACCAATCAGATTGAAGAATCCTCAGTGAGCCACGCAGAGTCTAAATCAGGAAGTATAAAGCAGGGACTATAAATTAGATTTAAATCATGTACAGAAAGCAAAATAAAGATCGGGAAATACAGATGGGATTAACAGAGAGAGATAAAAGAGACAGACAGAAAAAGTAAAAAAAAATTAAATTAAAAAAAAAATCTCCAACACGAATTATCTTCTGAGGGAATGAGACTCCACAATTGTAAAATAATTTTTTCAGGGCCACAGAGATTGTTCAGCAGTAAATATCATTTATCATGCTGTTAAAAACTCACTTACTCCTAATGCACCAGCTCTAACTTTTTCTGGCGTCTTTAGTGCGGAGCTAGTGGGCAAGTACCCCAAGTTCATGCCATTGCAGTCATTTCAGTGCCGAGTCTATCGGAGAGGACTGCAACAGCGCACCCTGTGGAGCAGCGGGGGGTTATCACTGACAGCAACTGCTCACAGATTTCCGTGTTTAACTGCACATGTGCGGACGCCGGAAGTTGCTATCTGATTTACATTGTTATAACACTGAGCGCTGTCAGCCTCACCATTATTCTTGTCGCAAAATCCGGCCCACAGGCTTCCACTAGCTCATTTTTTCCCAGGACCTATTAAAAATGGAACTTCTTACCTCCCTTGGTCGTCCCTCGATCCTTTAATCCACAGTTTTTAAAACCCAAACTTGCTGTTACCTAATCTTACTTATCTCAGCTTTTCTCCCACTCTTCTTTGTCCTGCAGTATGGCACTTTGCTCTTTACCTTGGTTTCGCAATAACAAAAATATTACAGGACTGATTGGAGGAGGAACGGGAAGGACATGTTCACACGCCCATGCTCATTGAGAGAAGTGGGGGAATAGCATTACAGCTTTGCATAGAGCAGGGGGATCCATTAAAATCTGTGGGGGGAGAAAGTGAGTTTAGTTTACGAACATAAGTTGCAGAACAAAAAAAGTAATTTGGCCCAAAGGAGCCTGTAATCTGTGTACAATTTGCCCCACAGTCAGCTTTATCTAACACTATTCAATCTCCTAAAGGAGACAACCAATCATCTCCAAGGAGAAAACACTCTGTATAGTTTCTCTCTGATCCCCTAGAATAACAGAGCAAACTTCAGTCCTTAAAACCCAACCTATCCAACTCTGCCCAGCCCATTCCACAGAGGACAGCCCAGATTTTCCTCCTGAGGTGCCTAAGTTGCCATAAGTGTGGTGCGGTGCCCATTTGGCCCAGCACTTATCCCAGAAGATTTTCCAGAGTCAGCCTAATTATCAAATTTGTGGCACTGTCCTGGTGAGATTCCCGACTTTAGCAGAGAGCCCATCTCATGGAAAGGTGGAATTCACCGCTTTAGGCCTCGGGCAGTTTCAGCAGTGGAGTGTGTCTACTGCCGTGGGACAGCCCAGGAAGGAGGGGTATAATCGACCACCCAGTGATATACTACACTCCATTGGAGAGGCAGGGGTGGATTCAAATTTTAAATCTCCCCACTGCCCACCATGGCAATGCTGGATGCCAGGAAAACACTGGCATCTAATTTCTAGTGTCCAGCATTGCTATGGCCTTAGTAATGAGAAATATGTAGGACAATTTCTTGTCAGTGCATTGTTCAAATATGCCTGCTCATATTTACGTAGACATATTCAATGCCCGCTGCCACTTTCGGAAAATATCCCAGATGTGGCAGTAGACCATAGGAAACTTGTACAGTGGCTCCGCACCCGATTTTCCACCCTTGCCTGCTGGAGTTAAGCGAAGAAACTAGTGTAACTCCAGAGGAAAATATGCACTGATGTGTCTGTTGTCGCAGCAGAACAGGAGCTATTGTGCTTGATCACCTGTATCTTTATAATCTTCAATCCCATTGCTAAACAGTTCTTTTTTCAAAGACATTAATTGATATAGCATTAACTTATTTCTTGGAATTAGTTCCACGTATCCATTATCCTGTAAGAAAAGAATAGTCCCTGCTCTTCAGTCTCACTTGACTTGAAGTTTGTTAATTTTAAACTCATGTCCTCTAGTTCTGTGATCACAGTCCAAGTTTAAAAATGCACTTACATGCACATTATCAGTCCCTTTCAGCATTTTAAAGACTTGGATCATGTCTCCTTACAATTTTCTTTTCTGAGTTTTGTGAGTCTCTCCTTGTAACTTACAGCCGATATTCTGATATCGGAGTTCTGATATTATCCATGTAAATCTTCTGTGAATTCTTTCCATTGATCAATGTCCCTTTGAAGACAAAATGGACAAAAATGAATCTAGTATTCTAAATGTGAGGACATATCTTAGAATTCAACCTAAGCCAGTTCAAAGCAAGCCTAGGAACAGCTTCACAAAGGCTTGTGAATGTATATATTGCACCGCCCCGGAAGGCCATAGATGCAAAGTCAATTGAAGTGTTTCAAAGCAAGATAGTTATTCACCTAGGAAATAAGCATATTAAGGGACATGAAGAAAAGGCAGGGAATTTGTATTACAAAGAGAGATCCCTTGTTTAACAAACATGGTGGAGCAGGGTTGATTGGGTGAATGGCCTACTCTTATAAAAAATTATAAAGGACCAAGAATACCTGTTATATTTGTTAATGAAATGTCATTGAGATATGTCCAGAACCTGGTTAGACCTATTGATAATATATTTAATTGATTGGAAACTTTCAGTAAATGATGAGTAATCACATCCAACTTTATTTCCACATTTGCTATTGGACAGTCCTTCATCGTGTAGCCTTGTTTCCTGTTTCTAAGTGCATTTTCCTAAATTTATTTGCACAAAAATGCATCCACTTAAAACTCATCGACTTAATTAGTCAAAATCCCTTTGGTTACTGTTGCTTTTTCTTACGCTAGTCACCAGGCCACATAAATGGTCTCATCAGAAAGTATTATATCTTGCTACTGGAGAATCTTTCCCTATGAGGATCCAACACATACCTCTGCAGAAGTCTACTGGTTAATGAGCCCAGTCAGAACTTTATTCCATTTTTGCTCACATCCTGCTCTATCTCGCTCAACTAGTTTTCAATCCAATTGGCTAAATGGCGACTGAGTCCATGAATTTTAATCTTCTTTGGAAGCCTTACATGTGAAAGTTAATCAAATGACTTCCCAAAATCCAAATAGATTATGTCCACTGAATAGTTCTTATCCACTAGTTTAATTATGCTACAAAAGAATTCCACCAGATTTGTGAGGAATGGCATATTGCTCCTTATGATCTCTTAGCTTCTGCATGATACTTCTTAAATATTCTTCTCAGTAGAAATGTTAGGCCAACTGCTCTCTAATTCTTCGCCCCGAAATTCTATTGTTTTCTCACCGTAACTTTGGTGGCAGACTGGTGGAACCCCGAGGGAAACAGTGTAAACAGCTGAAAATGGCCATTTTTGCTGTTTCCGTAATGGTTCCACTGGAGTTAATAGCAGGAGACAGTTAGAACCTTCATGGAATTTAAGGGCTTCTGTGTTTATGATTCACTCCTTGCTTTAAATGTTTTAAATTAGTATACTACAATCTCTAGCTCAGACAAATATTTGGCTGGGCTTGGAGTGGAACCAAAAATGTTCAGGCAGAATGCAAATTAACATCATTATATTGCATACTCCACCAGTGAGATAATTTATATGCAGACCAGGCTTTAATCTGCGTCTGCAGATTAAATCAGTATGATTGAAGTTATTTTCTCATCTTCTGTCTGAAGGTATCAATTAAATGTACTTGGGGACATCATGCAGTAATACTGATGCATTTCACCCACATTGGTGAGCACTGTAATGAACCCCCATTTTATTTAGATATGGGGGGTCCGATTTTGGTATCTGGCAAACATCAGGCAGGCATTCGACAGGCCAACCACTGTGTCCACCAGATGATGCCAGCAAGAGACCCAATCAATTCTTGTGATTGAGCCTCATTTAAATAGAACAGATGAGCTGCCAGGGCTAATCGCACTGCTTATAGGCAACTCACCGTTTGAGAGGGCATAGACACATGGGCCTGCAGGAAGACTGAAAAGATCAAAAAGATCTCTCTTCTCCCATCCCAAAAAGCTGTTGAGGCTAGGTCAATTGAAAATTTAAAAGCTGAGGTTGATAGATTTGTGTTATGCAAGGATATTAAGGGTTAAGAAACCAAGGCGGGTAAATGGAGTTAAGATACAGATCAGCCATGATCTAATTGATTGGCAGAGCAGGCTCGAGGGGATGAATGGCCTACTCTTGTTCCTATCAGGGAGGTCAATGGAGCAGCAGATCTAAGCAGCAAGAAAATGTAAAGAACATATTACAAGTCCCAAAAAAATGAAGAAAAAGTCAGTGCCCAAACAGTTTCTAGCTTTACCCAGCTACAGGTTATGATCCCTTTAAGTAGTGCTGCAAATGGCTACCTCCCAACCTGTACCACCCATGGTTTGTGGGTTGAGGAAGCAGCAGTGGCAATGCTGATTGACACCAAAATTACACCAGGATCCTAAATATGTCATTTGACCCATATTTAAATATATTAATGAGGCCCCCACCTGTTTCTGGCGGGTGCGTTGGCCGCCTAAATCCAAAAATCAGATTGTGTGGGCCACTGGTGGTAAGTTTAAAAACAAAATGGTAGGGAGTTGAAATTTGTCCCATTATTTTAAATTCACATAATATTAGAAATGGATACATGTCAACCGTGGCATGGAGCAAATAGCAGGATCTATAGGATAAGAGAGCACCACATTTGACTAAACATTCCAGAAACTGTTAGAGTTGCAGCCAGGAGGCTGAATGGCCAACATGCTGAAGGTTTCAGATCTTATGAAATAGAATTGAAAGAGGATTGAGATGGTGGGGAAAGAAAGGAGAACAGTAGAAGTCTCTTACTTAAAGAACAACAAAATATAGTGGAGGAATTAAGATTCTGTATATCAGAATTTTCAGCATTCCCAGGGGTGTACATGATTCAGTCACTACCGTAAATTCTTTGAGTTTCTTATAATACGAGCTTTATTGACCTCTGTGTAATCTAAAGACTTTTGAGGTAATTTAACAGGACCTGGAATTTGTCTACAGCCTTCATCCTCTTGCAGTTGCCATGCTGACCTGTTTTTTATTAGCTGCAGAATTGGCAGTTTAGCCAGCAGTGCAGGTTTCTGAATGGAATGATCTACTTTGAAGGGATTTTTGAATTTACATTTTCATTATTAGAAATTCTTAAATTGAATTTAAGGTTCTTAAGTGCCAGCAAATTGTTTTAAGGACTGATGCGGTGGTGTTTTAGTAGCACAGTATCCCAAAGGGAGCAGCTAAGTGCTAAGGCAGGTATGCTTATGCCCTGGGCTTCCATTATGTTGTCTGTGAGTAGGCTTGCTTAAGAGAGAGTAATGACAATGATAATTATTATTTGATTATCTCTGTAAGTTATTGTCTTGTTTTCTCCTTTGGCTCTCCCCATATCACACATGGTGCTCTTGACCAAGCTGGCAGGAAGCTATCCTGCCCCTCTGCCAATGCCATTATGTAACCCTTTTCTAGGAGATATGCAGAACTGGACATATGGATGAATGGAGAAGCTTGTAGCTGATGGATAACATAGAAACATAGAAGATAGGAGCAGGAGCAGGCCATTCAGCCCCTCGAGCCTGCTCCGCCATTCAATGAGATCATGGCTGATCATCCAAATTCAGTACCCTGTCCCTGCCTTCTCCCCATATCCCTTGATCCCTTTAGCTTTAAGAAATATATCTAACTCCTTCTTGAATATATTTAATGAATTGGCCTCTACTGCCTTCTGTGGCAGAGAATTCCACAGGTTCACCACTCTCTGGGTGAAGAAATTCCTCCTCATCTCAGTCCTAAATGGCTTACCCCTTATCCTTATAAACAGATAAATGGAGTGGATCTGGTCATGGTGCTGATTGGCAGATAAATATATGGAGTTGGTGGATGGAATAGACTGAACCATGGTGATAAATGGAAAATGGTCAGCTTGGGAAAAAATAAGGAGCGGTGTTCCACACGGACCCGTTCTGAGACCCCTGGGGGGTAGACTTGCTGCCTGGGTGTAGGACAGGTGTTGCAGAACGATCGCGCATTGTGGAAAACACCCGATTTTAATTTCCATTGAAACAAATGGAAATTAAAAATCGGATGATTTCTGTAACAGGTGGAAAAATCACAATGGCAATTTTACACTCAAACGGCAAGTTGAAAACCTACCCCCTGGTGTCCACAATATCGGGGAATGTTATGGGACAAGGCATCTGACCTGTGGGTGGCAGACTTGGCCAGGATGAGGAGCAGAACCCCCAGCAGGGCCTCCAATCAGCTAGCCACATGCCCTGGCTGACCAAAAAGTATTATGAATTGGCCAAGTTTTAAAGTAGGCTGGTCTGAGTGTAGGGCTGAGTAAGCTTAGGTCTACAGGGATGCAATTAATTACCTCCCCTTAATATGGCCCTACCACAAAAAAATTTCCACCCAAACTCATGTTAAAACAAACTTAACTAAAATAACAAAGTTAAGTTAAAATGGCAAGGACAGGAATAATGAGAACCAAAACTTCCCAGGAGATTCTTTGATATGCTCGGTTTGTGCACTGTGTGGCATAAAATGACAAAGATGCTATTTTAAGTAGGTCAATGAGATTGTGGGACTAGGCAAACCTAAAACCCACTTCCCCAAGATTTGTACAGCTATCTCCCCCTAAAGGGGCAACACCACTAAAATACCTGGTGGCTCCGGCCCACCTAAACTAATTTTTGAAGCAAACATTAACAAATTAAATTAGAACCATAAGGTTGGGGTAAATTAGAACAAGCATTCTATTGGGTCGATTCTAATCCAACCTGCTTAGTGGGAACAGGGAGACTACACAGTTAAACTAGCCTCCGAAAACTGACCACCTCAGTCCCGCTTGAGCCCCGCCCACCGTCGCTTGAACCATAGGTCTGGATTTTCAATGACCCGTGGAGTCGGGTTTGGAGGCGGGGGGGGGGGGGGTTAAAGTTGCAGATTCGGGGGTCCCGACCCCATCCCGACTCCAACCCGCCTCCATGCCAGTTTCTCTGGCGGCGGGTACCCGACCTGTTCTGAGGCCCGACTCCCCGAGGCGGGAAGGGATTAGTGACAATTAACTGCCTGTTAACAGGTAGTTAACAGGCAGTTTTTTGCATAATCCCTATTTTAAAAAGAAAACTGTGGACTTCCCGACAGGTGGCAACCACTCCAAGTTATCGGGGCGGGCCGTGGGTCTGCAGGGGTTGGAGGGGTCGATATGTCCGGTGGGCAGGTGAGTGATGGGTGCATGTGTGCAGAGGTAAGTGTGTAAGGTAAGTGCTAAGTGTTGAAAAAAGATTTACTTACCTTAACTTCCTCCTGCAGGTGTCAGCCCTTCGGTTCTCGGGAGTTAGAAATCTCACCGGCACAGAAAGCAGGAAAGCCGTGGTTCTGTCAAAACCTGCAGCCTTCTGTTTTCTGTGCTAGAATGATTTCTAACTCAGCCTGAAAGGAAGGACTGAAGTTAGAAATCATATTGTGAGTGTTTGACAGCTTCACAGAGCTGTCAAACGCTGATATTTCATCTGTCAAAAGCTCTTGACAGATGAAATGTCAGTCTGTGACGTCACCTGTTGCCGGGTGGCCCTTAATTGGCCTGCTGAGCCCACTGGGCGGGCTCAACAAGGTCAATCAAGGGAAAATACAGTGGGTTGGCCACATCTCGATGGAGGCGGGTTCACAAGCCAAAATGTGTGATTCACGACACCAACCCGACTCCAACTTCAAAATCCAGCACATGATGTTTACTTAGGTGGCTGAGGCACCTCATGAATACATGCAGATCAGGGTCCTATGATGTTATTAGGACCCCCAATATCTTTTTAACGTGAAAAACCTTGTGGGATTGGTTTCAGAGGCTGATTGGAAGCACTATTTAAAGGGGTAGTCAAGTGCAGGCACTCAGATCATAGGGATCTGTGAGCGGGAAATGGTGCTGCTCATTTTAACTGATCACCTATTCTGTTGCTACCCAGCAGGGAGAGTTAAATCCCCCCGCCCAGCGTTTTGAGGCGATAAAGGGAGTAAAATGGAAAACAATGGGGGGAAAAAAGAGATGCACAAGAGCGGCCTAAGGTGACATTCTATTTTTTTTTATTTGTTCATGTGATGTGGGCGTCGCTGGCAAGGCCAGCATTTATTTAATTGCCCTCGAGAAGGTGGTAGTGAGACAACTGAGTGGCTTGCTAGGCCATTTCAGAGGGCAGTTAGAGTCAACCACATCGCTGTGGGTCTGGAGTCACATATAGGCCAGACCAGGTAAGGATGGCAGATTTCCTTCCCTAAAGGACATTAGTGAACCAGATGAGTTTTTACAACAATCTGGTAGTTTCTAGGTCACCTTTACTGATACTAGCTTTTTTATTCAAGATTCATTTAATTAACTGAATTTAAATTCCTCAGCTGCTGTGAGTGGGATGTGAACTCACGTCTAACTAGATCATTAGTTCAGGCCTCTGGATTACGAGTCCAGTAACATAACCACGATGCTACCGTTCCCTACGTTCTGGCATTTTTCTTCCTTATTCTTGTGGAAAACCTCCTCGAGATTTCCCCATGTCAGTTCGTCTGCAGGTCATTTGGCAAATATATCTGCTCTGTCACAAGATGTGGAGTGTCACTTAAAATGTTACTTTGTAAATAAAAACTAAATTGTAAGTAAAATCTCTCAAGTGATAAAAGTCAATTTGTAACTTCACTTCTGTGATCAATGCGTCAGAGACAGGGCGAAAGTTCCCTCTTTAAAATCACATCACTTGTCCTGAAAGTAATGGATTATTCATCACCGCATGTATGCTCAGCATTTAACATGTGCACTGAACTGTGACCAAGCAAAACAGAGTGCATTCTTAGCAGCTTCTATTTCTGGGGTTCACCTAGCAAATGGGTGATCATACTTATTGGGTAAAAACTGATCATTGAGAGGGTGAGACCCTTTAGCCACTAGTCTGACCTGTGTGGACTTAACTTTGCCTCTTTGCTAATGGACTAACATTTGAGCACTATGAGGTATAAGGGAAAGAAATCATATTTCAATTACCAGCTTTTCCACAGAAATGTTAGAAGTGTGCCAAACATCTTCACTCAAATTGATAGGAAAATAGTCAGAACATTCCTCTATTAAACAACAGGGAAACATGCTCCAATGCACTGCATGACAGCCAAGTGGAAAGAGGCTTTGTGCCCATATTTCCCTGCAGAGTGGAATAGAATTTTGTTTCGGCCTGTTTTCAAGTGCAGAATGGTTAACGGCTGGGAGCGCGCGCAAGAAACCAAAGGCACTGAGGCTAAACCGATCTGGGGCCTTGTGCCCTATCAGCATATTTCCAGCGAGTTGGCGATGCCATTCGGGTGTCCAGAGGCAGCTTTCCGGTTTGAAGGGGACCAATTTGGGTCATCTGCCCTCAACTAAGTTCTGGGGGTGGAAGAGAACAGGAGGGGGGCTAGCACAAGACAGCAGTGGCCCGCTTGTTTTGCTGTGGAGTCAGGAGGTGCACTTCTGCTCCCACAGGTTCCACAAAAGAAAATAGTTACGGATGGGACCTCCAGCAATCCCTTTAGGACTGGGATCCCACACCTTTAACAGTGCCCTAGGAAGACCTGCTCCACACGCCTGGAATTTCCTGAAAACTTGCGCTGAAAGAACAGCACGAGTACACAGTACTGCTAAATTCGGTGCAAAAGATCAAGGAAATCTGGACGTTAGTTATTTACGTTTGTTTTTACACTATGCCCAAATTTCCTCGAAGTTTTACACTGTGCAAAATCTCCACCGAAACCCACTGCCGCTCATCAACTTAGCTCCACCCCTATGGAAAAGTGCAGCTCACCCGAATTTCCTGAATTTACGCCAGTTCTGAATGAGATGTAAATTTATGCCTCACATTTTATACGTAACATGACTCAAAGCCATATTGCTGGCGTTTTAGACCAATTTCTTTCAGCAATTTAAAAAAAATATTTCTCCTCACTGAGTCCTCATCTTCCGCATCTTTAAATGCATCTTTATGGAATTAGAATGATTTGCATTAAAAATAGAAAAAACGTCCACCATTACATTTTCTTAAACATGTTAGGGTAGAGTTTCCGCTTTGGGCGCAATCAGCAATCTGGGCACAAATTGCGCTCAAAATTGCGCTAGTTTTCCGAATTGATTTTATGGTTCAAGTTTCCACTCAAACTCATTTGCATAATCACAAATGTAAAATCGTCCACGAACCAGAGCAATTGGGCAGTGTTTTAGAATCTAATTTCTTTTGCATTAAAAAATATTCCTTGATGTATTTAAAAGTGGTAACCTGGTGCAGTTTTATTAATACAGCTGAAAATTGTCTGATTTCAGGCAAATTTTGCTGAAAAAACCAGCACAACCTAGTGGAAACTCCAGGCCATTGCGCGTAATATGATAAAATGAAGGTTTGATGGCCTCAAACTGTAATTTTCAAGCATAAAGAGGGACTTAAAGAGGGAATATGGCGTAAGTTCAACACTTTCCATGGACACCAATTGTTTAAGCTGATTCCCACTTGTTTTACGGCAGTTTTTACGTTGTAGCATATGTTACTGAGATTCTCAGGAAATTTCGGTGTAACTTGCCAACAGGAAGATCGGCATAAGTTGCCGGTTCTGCCACATCAGGAAATATGGAAATCTTATACTCTTTGCTTATTGGTCCCATCCAAGGAGTAACTTTCCTGGCGATAGAGTGAAACTTATTAGTCTGTGGTGGAAGTACTGATGGTAGAAAGTAGATTAAAGCAGGTGTGACAGCCAGAATTTCCTTCTGCTTTATTTTTAGCAGCAGTTTGTTAACTCAATAGAACAAAGTCAGTAAACTTTGCCAGTCTTAGTATAGGTATGAGCTAAAATGTTACTGAGGGACCCTTCCTTCTTCAGCAAAATGTTAGTGACCGCAGTTGCTAAAGCTGCAATTCCTTACGTGCCAACCATCGTCAACCAACAAAAATCAGTGTGGTGTATAAGGTTCCCACATTGCGCCTGCTCCTCTGGGATCCCGAGAAGGTTATAGAAATCTGTTATGCCTGTGTTTTTTGAGTTGACAAACTTTTTTGAAGCTGTCTGGCAGGTTTTGCTTGTGTTCTAGGGTGGCATATACATAATGTGAACAGCCTGGCCTCGATTTTAACCACCCCATCACCCTGCCCAACCCCCAAATGGGCGGCAGAGTGTTGCTGGGGGCAGGGTGGGGGGCGGTGGTGGGGGGTTGGTTTCAACTATCAGGATTAGGCAACCCGACCCCATAAAGTGCAGAAATCAGGTCATTGACAAGGCTCCTGCAAAAGGCAGGTGGGGGTGTAATTAACATACCCAAGTCACGGCCTGACGGCAACATCGGCGCCATGACTTAAACTGCCCAATAAGTGAGCGGGAGGCTGGATCTGTGGGATTCCCAACAGCTGATCCAAGGTAAGGTAAGTGGCTCTTTTAGAACATAAGAACATAAGAAATAGGAGCAGGAGTAGGCCATTCGGCCCTTCAAGCCTGCTCCACCATTCAATGAGATCATGGCTGATCTTCTGCCTCAACTCTATTCACCGGCCCTATCGCCATATTCCTTGATGCCCTTACTAGTCAGAAATCTATCGACTTCTGTTTTGAATATACCCAATGACTGAGCCTCCACAGCCCTCTGGGGTAGAGAATTCCAAAGATTCACCACCCTCTGTGTGAAGAAATTTCTTCTCATCTCAGTCCTGAATGGCCTACCCTTTATCCTGAGGCTGTGGCCTCTGGTTCTAGACTCCGCAGCCAAGGGAAACATTCTCCCAACATCCACCCTATCAAGCCCTGTAATAACTTGGTATGCTTCAATGAGATCCCATCTCATTCTTCTGAATTCAAGAGAATACAGGCCTAGTTTACTCAATCTCTTCTCATTCGACAGTCCCGCCATCCCAGGAATCAATCTCGTGAACCTTCGTTGCACTCCCTCTATGGCAAGTATATCCTTCCTTAGGTAAGGAGACCAAAATTGTACACAGTACTCCAGGTGTGGTCTCACCAAGGCCCTATATAATTGGAGTAAGACTTCTTTACTCCTGTACTCAAATCCTCTTGTAATGAAGGCCAGCATACCATTTGCCTTCCTAATGGCTTGCTGAACCTGCACATTCACTTTCAGTGACTCATGTACAAGGACACCCAGGACCCTTTGAGCATCTGCATTCCCTAATCTTTCACCATTTAGGAAATACTCTGCCTTTCTGTTTTTTCTACCAAAGTGGATAACTTCACATTTATCCACATTATATTCCATCTGCCATGTTCTCGCCCACTCACTGAGCCTGTTGAGATCCCCTTGAAGCCTCTTCACATCCTTTTCACAACTGACACTGCCACCTAGCTTTGTATCATCAGCAAATTTGGAAATGTTACATTTAGCCCCCTCATCCAAATCATTGATATAGATTGTGAAATAGATGTTGTGGGCCAGGAGGAACAGGAGTGCTCACCCCAGGCCCCAGAAGGAAGCCTTCAGCTTCCCTTCAGCCCTTCCGATTGGCAGCCTCCCCCCAGCCCTCCCGATTGGCAGCCTCCCCCCAGTCCTCCCGATTGGCAGCCTCTCCCCAGCCCTCCCGATTGGCAGCCTCCCCCCAGCCCTCCCGATTGGCAGCCTCCCCCCAGCCCTCCCGATTGGCAGCCTCCCCCCAGCCCTCTCGATTGGCAGCCTCTCCCCAGCTCTCCCTATTGGCAGCCTCTCCCCAGCCCTCCCGATTGGCAGCCTCCCCCCAGCCCTCCCGATTGGCAGCCTCCCCCCAGCCCTCCCGATTGGCAGCCTCCCCCCAGCCCTCTCGATTGGCAGCCTCTCCCCAGCTCTCCCTATTGGCAGCCTCCCCCCAGCCCTCCCGATTGGCAGCCTCCCCCCAGTCCT
Organism: Squalus acanthias; assembly: GCA_030390025.1. Classification (NCBI taxonomy): domain Eukaryota; kingdom Metazoa; phylum Chordata; class Chondrichthyes; order Squaliformes; family Squalidae; genus Squalus; species Squalus acanthias. The sequence goes on from CM059435.1 coordinate 86,809,739, forward strand.
CCCGATTGGCAGCCTCCCCCCAACACTCCCGATTGGCAGCCTCCCCCCAGCCCTCCCGATTGGCAGCCTCCCCCCAGCATTCCCAATCGCGGCCCAGAGTTGATGCTCCCTTCCCGAGCCGGGGACCATCCCCAAGGGTCCCAGGCTGCGGCCTCCTGCCACTAGTGTTACCTCCTGTCTGACGGCCAGCTGCCAGGCAGGTGGTGGCCCTACAATATGTTAATGAGGACCTGCCATTAAGAGCGGCAGGGCCTCCACATCCCCGGTCTTTCCAGATTTTTAAAGCTCTCCCCTGGATCCTCCCCTGTTTCAATGATGCCCCCTTCATATGAGAGAACTGCCTCCAATGACAAGAGTACCATCAGAAGGAACCCTGTGGCATAAACTATATAGAATTACATGGACATTACAACATGGAAACAGGCCAATTGGCCCAGCCAGTCCGTATTGTTGTTTATCCTCCTCAATAGTCCTAATGCCATGTGCCCACCCTGTTACCTCAATCCTTTATCCCCCCTTTCCTTTAACTGCCTATCTAATCTAGGCCTGCTGGAGGTTACAGAGGTAGGGAGGGACTCAGTCTTCTCAAGCACTACTGAATCTTAACAACACAGAGGAAAGTTTTACACTTACCTTGGAGGGCCTCTTCCGTCTCCAGACCTGCTTCAGCCCGGCGGGGAATCCGCAGCAGCTTCCCTCAGGCCCCGATTAAAATGCAGTTGGGGTTCCTGTGATGTAATAGGACACTGATTTGCATACATTTATGAGCACCTCATCCGCCTGCAGAACCCTTCAGGTTAAATTAGCAAATGGCGTGAAATGGTTGAGTTTCAAGCGGGTAAGTAACTTGCTCATTTTTAACTGTCCCCAACCCCCCACAGGTAGGGTTAAAATCGGCCTTGTTGTGTTATACAGTAGAAGATGCTCTTCGAAAGAGCCGGCGCAGAATCGATGGGCCGAATGGCCTCCTTCTGTGCTGTACTACTCTATGATTCTATGTGGCTGTTCATCATGTCCTGGTTAGTATCTCTGTGTTGGGCCTCAGTGTGTTGCACTGCATTGTATGATGAATGCTGGCATTTCAATGTATTTCAATCAGTGTTGCTGTGCAGGGACTGTCAGTGTGATTAGTGTCCTTGTGCAGGGCTGTCAGCGTGATACACAGCCCTGTGCAACAAGTTCTGATTCTTTAGTGTGTTATTTTATATTGTGAGACCTCTCAGCATAATGCCCCATGTTGTATCGTAGAAGGTGCTGATTTTCTTCAGTCTCAGAGCTGATGTTTGTGTGTGCTCTGTGCAGGTCGCTTCGGAGTATTTCAAGGACACCACGTTACTGCTGATTGGTGTCATCTGCCTGGCCGCTTCCATCGAGAAGTGGAACTTACACAAGAGGATTGCCCTCCGCATGGTGATGTTAGCAGGTGCCAAACCGGGCATGTGAGTATGCATTATTGCAGGCGCCATACTTCAGATGTGCTCTGGAGAAGGTATAGGGCCAGGAGCATCACAGCAGGGCTGCAGTGAAAGTCTAGGTTTTATTAGAGCCTCAAGGTTCAATGAAGGGTAGATTTCCTAATTGGTTACACCCAATAAATGGACAAAATATTCGACTAAAAACAAGGGCATATAAGGTAGCGCAATCTAGTGGGAGGACAGAGGATTGGGAAAACTTTAAAAGGCAGCAAAAAATAACAAAAAGATTGATTAAGAAAGGGAAGATAGATTATGAAAGTAAATTAGCAAAAAATATAAAAACAGATAGTAAGAGTTTTTATAGTTATATAAAAAGAAAAAGGGTGGCTAAAGTAAATGTTGGTCCCTTAGAGGATGAGACCGGGAAATTAATGGTGGGAAATATGGAGATGGCAAAAACACTGAATGAATATTTTGTATCAGTCTTTACAGTAGAGGACACTAAGAATATCCCAACACTGGACAAACAGGGGGCTATAGGGGGAGAGGAGCTAAACACGATCAAAATCACTAAGGAAGTGGTACTCGGTAAAATAATGGGACTCAAGGCGGATAAATCACCTGGACCTGATGGCTTACATCCTAGAGTCTTGAAGGAAGTGGCGGTAGGGATTGTAGATGCATTGGTAATAATTTTTCAAAACTCCCTGGATTCCGCTAAGGTCCCGGCAGACTGGAAAACTGCTAATGTAACACCCTTATTTAAAAAGGGCAGTAGACAGAAGGCTGGTAACTATAGACCGGTTAGCCTAACATCTGTGGTAGGTAAAATTTTGGAGTCCATTATTAAGGAAACAGTAACAGGACATTTGGATAATCATAATTTAATAGGACAAAGTCAGCATGGTTTTACGAAGGGGAAGTCATGTTTGACAAATTTGCTGGAGTTCTTTGAGGAAGTAACATATAGAGTGGATAAAGGGGAACCAGTGGACGTAGTGTATTTAGACTTCCAAAAGGCATTTGACAAGGTGCCACACAAAAGATTATTGCTTAAGGTAAAAAATCACGGGATTGGGGGTAATATTCTGGCATGGATAGAGGATTGGCTATCTAACAGAAAGCAAAGAGTTGGGATAAATGGTTCATTCTCAGACTGGCAATCAGTAACTAGTGGTGTTCCACAGGGGTCAGTGCTGGGTCCCCAACTCTTCACAATCTATATTAACGATTTGGAGGAAGGGACCAAGTGTAACATATCAAAATTTGCAGATGATACAAAGATGGGAGGGAAAGTAGTGAGTGAGGAGGACATAAAAAACCTGCAAGGGGACATAGACAGGCTAAGTAAGTGGGCAGAGATTTGGCAGATGGAATACAACACTGGAAAGTGTGAGGTGATGCACTTTGGCAGGAAAAATCCTAGAGCAATTTATTATCTTAATGGCAAGAAACTGGAGAGTACTGAAGTGCAAAGGGATCTGGGGGTCCTGGTGCACGAAACTCAAAAGGTTAGTATGCAGGTGCAGCAAGTGATTAAGAAGGCAAATGGAATGTTGGCTTTCATTGCTAGGGGGATAGAATATAAAAATAGGGAGGTATTGCTTCAGTTGTACAAGGTATTGGTGAGACCGCACCTGGAATACTGCATACAGTTTTGGTGTCCTTACTTAAGGAAAGACATCCTTGCTCTCGAGGCAGTGCAAAAAAGGTTCACTCGGTTAATCCCGGGGATGAGGGGGCAGTCATATGAGGAGAGGTTGGGTAGATTGGGACTCTACTCATTGGAGTTCAGAAGAATGAGAGGCGATCTTATTGAAACATATAAGATTGTGAAGGGGTTGGATCGGGTGGATGCGGGGAGGATGTTCCCGATGACGGGTGAGACGAGAACTAGGGGACATAGTCTTAGAATAAGGGGCTGCTCTTTCAAAACTGAGATGAGGAGGAACTACTTCACTCAGAGGGTGGTAGGTCCATGGAATATGCTGCCACAAAAAGCTGTAGAAGCTACAACATTAATTAAATTTAAAACAGAAATAGACAGTTTCCTAGAAGTAAAGGGCATTAAGGGTTACGGGGAGCGGGCAGGAATTTGGACATGAGTCTAGGTTCGGATCGGTCATGGCCCTGTGGGTAGTGGAGCGGGCCCAGGGACTGTGTAGCCTGATTCTGCTCCTATTTCGTGTGTGCAATTCTGTTAGATGCAGGAGATGGTTCTGTGATAGATTGTAGATTGGCGGTTAGGATCAGATCAGCCATGATCTTATTGAATGGCGGAGCAGGCTCGAGGGGCCGATTGGCCTACTCCTGCTCCTATTTCTTATGTTCTTATGTTCTTATGTAAAAAGTGGCCCTAATGTATCGGAAATATGGGCAGAGCTCGCTTTTGCTGGATCATGTCTATTTAGGTTTTTCAGTGGGGTTGGAAGTGCCTGCCAGTTTCTCCGTTATATCATTTAACAGAGCCCACGATGATGCACTTTAGACATTCATCCATTTTCCTGGAATTTCTGCCGGAATAGCACTGAGCCACACGTCTGCCCGTATAGAATAGCTGCACCATGGTTGTCAGGGGCTGTGTTTTATGCCAAGGTGCATTTAAAGAAGACTTCTTGCTTTGTTTTGCAGTTTCCTTGTTGATTTTTCCTTGTCAGCAATGAATTGCTTAGCAAGATTTTTTCCCCAAGTGTTCTTGTATTCCCATTTCTTTTGGTACATCCACAATAATAACACAATGGGATGCCACATGGGAATCCCCCTTTACTTCTGGAGGAAGTAGGGGACGAGCAACAGAGAGATGCTAGCCAATTCAGGCTGCATCAAAGGCAGACTGGGCCCACTGGTGGTGCCCTCACATTAGCACTTACAGGCAGAGGCCCGTCTACCTGGATTGGTCAGAGGAGCTTTGCCTGGAGATGGTCCTCACTATCCCCTTCGTGCAGAACCACTTGTACTTCGCCAGCAATCAAACAAGGGGTCAAGTGTTGTACCGCTCTATTCCTGCTTCCTCATTTATTGTGCTAGTCACTGGGTTTTGCCAGCCATTTTTGTTGTCCAAACAGCTTTTGCAAAGGCTGAAATATACATTATAAAAATAGTAGAATGCCTAGTAAAGATAACCAACATTTTTGCCCTGCTTACCCTCTGTTTCCTGTGCCTCCTCTGGTGAGTTCACAATGTCAGACCGAATATTACGCAAATAAAGCTGACCCTGCAAATCAGGAGTGGTCAGCACACTAATGGTTGGACAAATGCTTATAATGCACCACCTAGCTAATGCCTGATTGGAAGCCTGATCAAAAACTCTCTCTTCTCTTTCTCAAAGGGGTCCTGCTGGAAAATCTTCATGGCAGATTTTCCCTGTAGGCCCTGACAGTGGCAGAGCTTTAGGACCCTAGGAGGGCGCCGACTCTTACAACGTTTGAGAACCCTTGCTGTAGTGAACCATCTGATCCCAGCCTGTAACTCATGCCCCCGTCTCTATCAACCATTCTTCATTTTTAAAATATTTTATTCGGGGAATTGTGCTCATCAAGCTCTTATGTATAAATCATCTTTACCCTGTAATTATGTCCGAAGCAGTGAGAGATTGAGGAGGCGGGGTGGGGGGAGGAAGGGGGGTTGTTGGATAGCACGTGCGGTTTGGAATTGGGGGAGTTCAGCAGTTGCAATGCGGGTTTAGAGGATAGGATTCCACGCTCCCAGCAGGGAAGTTCCACTCAGGAACCACAGGCCAGAGACAGGGTTACAACACTGTAGTCCTGATTTTCCAACCTGTGGCCTCTGTGAGAGCAACTGCCCATTGGGAGACACCAAGTCGTGGAATTATACCTTCAGGTTGTAAGCCTACCACCAACTGTCACCTATTTAAATTGGCACCAGTGTAAAATATTCCATTGATTGGGCCCTCGTGTTGACCATCAGTGATTCCGTAGTAATAATTACTCTGTGATATATATACCTTGTCTCGAAGGTCGTTTTTTATTAATCGCATTTGGCATCCAACAACATTGGCGCACAATTTGCAGGGCAACGGACGGCATCTGCCATTAGTTAGACTTGCCCTTGCCCAGTTAATCTCGGCGATATTTTGCGCTGCAAGTTGCTGGAAGAGCTGATAATGTCGCAGCGAGAGAAACCGGGCATCTGGGACCTTAGTGAACAGGGTAAGCAACTGTGTATCTCCTTAACCAATCAGGTTGAAGGATTGTGAAATTAACAGCACAAGGATTGAAAAGGAAGTATAAATTAGAGTGAGTGAATTCAATGTCAGATCAGGTACAGAAAGAGAAACAAAAAGAGAGAAAAAAATGGATTAAGAGAGGGAGAAAAAAGAGATAGAATGGAAAAGGGGGAAAAAATTACATTTTACATTTCTAAAATATCCAACTACAATTAAAACCTGAAGGAATGAGACTCCACACTTGTAATAGTTAATTTTCGATGCCAGAGAGGTTCATTGGCAGTAATTAACACTTAGCGCATCATTAATAGAATCTGACAGCTAATCCAGGCTTAATTAAATATGCATGGGCCTTAAATGGCTCCAAGACAGGCTCCTTGCCTCACTTCAGACCAGCTCTCACTTGCTGTGGCGAGTTTAGTTTGCATCTACCGCTAAAATGCCTTCTGTGCCTTCTGTTGCCTAGGCCCTAAGCTCTGGAATTCCCGGCCTAAACCTCTCCGCCTCTCTACCTCTCTTTCCTCCTTTAAGACACTCCTTAAAACCTACCTCTTTGACCAAGCTTTTGGTCACCTGCCCTAATTTCTGCTTATGTGGATCGGTGTCAAATTTTTTGTCTTAAAATACAACTGGGCTGTGCCTTGGGACGTTTTACTACGTTAAAGGCGCTATATAAATACAAGTTGTTGTTGTTGTTGTAATATACCGCAACTTCACGCTGCTCAATGCAATTCAATGGTGAGCCAGACAGCGAGATGCTGTTTTCACGAAGCTAACGGTGGATCTCCGACAGCAACTTTTCGATTTCCGTGTTTAACCACGCATCTACCCGCGCCTGAAGTTGCTGTCGCATTTGCACTTCAATAACGGCGAGTGCCATTAGCCTCGCCATTATTTTGACAGCAATTTATGTGCCATTGAAGCACACTTTCAAAGTATGTGGAGACCTCCAGTGGCAGTGGGAGGCACTGCAGCCACATTAAAACCAGAATCTATGAACATTTACAGCTTGTCGGTAACCGTATGGCTTTCATATGATGCTCTGTCCTGGTAACTTCTCTCTCCCCGCCCACCCCCAATAATAGGTTTCTTTAAAAAAATATATATTTTTTGTATTCATATTAGTGTATAATGGAGCTTTCAGGCACAGAACTGGGGAAGTGAGAAAGAAACCAGATGAAAACCCAGGGGGAGGGGAGGAAAAGGGTCTGAGCCATAGGTCGGGGAATGGGTCAGAAACTAGGAACAGTGTACGTGTCGACATAGAGAACTGAAAGATTAAAAACACTGATAGACCAAAACAGTCCTAAATATAGGCCTGATGACATTTGAAAACAATGGCCGGAATTTTCCGGGGGTTCGGCGGGTCGGGTGGAAAATGTGATTTTTTTGACAACGGGTCGGGACCCCGCTGTCAACCCGCCACAACGCGCCTTTCCCAATGTCGGGTCTGTCCGCGCTGAGCAGACCCGACAGGCAGCGGCGGGCGACCCAATTAAACTCATTAACATCTAGTTGACATATCATTAACAGGCTTTTTTAACTTACCTGTCACTTTAACTTCATGGCCACGGGAACCACGCTGTTCGGGACACGGCTGTCAACCTGAGGCGGGAGTTCAGTGGCCATTGCTCCAGCTGATTATTTGACAGCTTCAAATGTACAGTAAAAGCTCCCACCTGACAGATCATCACTTTCCTCAGCCACAAGCTGTATCTCAGTCCATTTCCAGCACAGATTCTGCAGGCTTTCCACTTTCCACTCTCCATCCACTCTCACCTCATTGGAAGAACTCTCTCACCATTGACAGATCGCTTCTATCATCTGTACTTCACCTGCCATCTATTCCATCAACATGGGTGCTGTTTATACTGTCTCACCTTGGTCCTCAGAATCCGACCACGATCAGCCCCAACACCAGCAGCACCAACAACACCACCAACCTTCTCTGCAATCACCTGATGCTGCACAGGACAGAGGGCATCAGCACCCAAGCACATTGCTGCCTGGGAGGCCAGGGATGGCCTCACCATGGCCAGATTTACTTCACTTGATGCTGTGCACCCTGGCTGCCACATGATGCGCCAGGTTGGCACCATCCCACACTAACACCATAAAGCATCCCTACCATGCCCAAGCCATTCCTTTCACACTCACCACCATTGCGGGGGGTACCGTTATGTCTCACCATTCACAGCTACTCACTAAGCCACTTCTAAAGGTGCACATAAATCTGTCCAAGAACGGAAAGTGTTGAAAATAAAGGTTTCAATGTTTGACAATACATTAACAGAAACTTTACATGAGCATTGGATAAAAGACCCAAGTGGCTACTCTTTGTGTGTTGTTAGTTGGTATAATTGCACTAGGACAAGGGTGAGTGTGTGGGGTGGCTAGTGAGATGAGGAAGTGATAATGTAGATAGAGAGGGATGGGTGGACATGCAAGGTAAGCTGGTGTGAGTAAGGATGTGCAGGAGTAGGGTAGGGAAGGCAGAGTGATGGGGATGCGATGAGAGGCACAGCAGGATGAGATTAAGTGTGACTTTGTACTAACGTTTTGTGATCTAATGAGATCATTGAAAGGTTTGCGCCACTGCACCCAGCTGTGTTGGTCTCCTGGGGAGGTGTCTTCCACCCATCAGAAGGGAAGAGGACCTCCCTGCGTGCTGTGACTCCCTCCATAAGTATATGGAGGGCATCATGGGAGATCCTGTGCCTCTGTGCAGTCATTGTCAGTGTTTGCAGCACTCCAATGCTGTAGAACACTGACAGCACAAATTTTAAAAGAAAATTGGCCATGGTCCCTTTAAGGAAACCGGCTGATGTGTCATGAATGACATCACCAGACCCACTTCCTCTAATTGGCCCGGGAAACGCGCTGGGTGGGCTTAACAAGCCCCATCAACGGAAAATCATTTTCCAGAGCAGGATGGAGCCAGCAGTGGGGTCGGGACCTGCCACCAACTTTGCCCGCCCTGGACCCGCCGAGGTAAGGAAAATCTCGGCCAAAGAGTTAGACTGAAGGTACACCTGCAGAGAGTGTGCATAGGTTCCATTACAAGCCTTCTAAAGGCACCAAAATATCTGGGGGCAAAGGTATTCGATCCTGGAAGAGGTTGATTACCTTACAGAGAGCTGATTGCTCTTTTGGGAGTTGAAGGCTTCTGCACAATTCTTCAACTTCCAAAGGAGCAACCAGCTCTCTCTGTAAGGTAATCAACCCCTTCCAGGATCGAATACCTTTGCCCCCAGATATTTAGATGCCTTCAGAAGGTCGTCTCTGCTGGATCAAAGTAGCATAGTGTAATTGTGACATTCCTGGATTCCTGGCCTCTGTCGAGGGAGGCACAGAACTTGTGTCCACCTCGAACATCCTAAAGACCCTGTTCTCCCAATTTGGGACAGGGTTAACATCCCTCAGAGTTGACAAACTTTGACCCTGCTCCACCACACTTCTGCCACTGGAGTGGGGCCATTAGTATCTTGGCTGCTGTGACTTTGTTTCTGGATGCCAGTCTGAGGTGGCCTGTCATTAACTAACTTAATTGGCAAGGCCACAAGATCAACCTCTAATCGCCAGTGCCAACATGAATTACTCTCTTCCCCCTCCCCTTTGGTGAGTGGTAAGTTTACTTGCAAGGTATTTACCTCCTCTCTTCCTCACAGGTTGGTGCTTGGCTTCATGTGCTGTACCGTGTTCTTGTCCATGTGGCTCAGCAACACCTCCACTACTGCCATGGTGATGCCGATCGCAGAAGCTGTCCTGCAGCAGCTCATCAACACCAGCCTGGAATCCGATGTCGAATTAGCTGTGATCACAGACACAGACAGCATAGAAGATGCTTACACTAGTTCAGGCTCCCAAAAATATGGTGCGTGTTAGTTGGCTGCTATAAGCTTTGTTGGCGATAATTCACATTGACAGCATATGTTCAGTGAATGTTCAGTCTCCCATTCAAATCCTGTTCCTTTTTTTCTTTCCTTCTCCTTACTTTTCGGTGGGGGGCATTAAATTAAATTGCACATTAAAGGACTTACCGTCTGAAACAGGCAGTGCCTTCAGCCACCCAGCGGTATGCCCCTGTCAAAATGGCAGCGGGCTGATAGTCAGCGTTAATGGGGCCATAACCGCCTCATTACGGCCAATTTGGGCAAGTTAAAATTGACCCCAGTTTCTTCCTTCCTCTCCTGAAGGCACTGACCTTGCTTGGGGTACAGCTCAAAGTAAGCCTCCAGTACCTCATCCAAGCAACCATTCTTCATGAATGATCATAGAAATTAAGTGTCATCAGGCTTTTTGACCATGAACTGATCCAGATAACATCATCATCTATCATCAACATGTAAGTTTCTTAAGAGGAGTGACTGGATTGTGATCAGGAATGGGTACCTTGGCTAACTTGTTTCCCCCCCTGAGCTCAGAGGCACTGAAGCCATTGGTAGCAGCTCAGCTGTTGCCTTGGCTGACATTAGTACGGACTGGGAATCAAATTTGGTCTGGCTCAGTACCGCGCCGCGTAATACCTTTAACCCATAGACATTGAATCAGCCTTTACTTTTACTTTTGCTAAGGAAGATCCCTTTATCATATGCAAGTTTCATTATCTGTCTCTTATTCCTTCCAGCAGAAGACGAGAATGAGAAAAAACAGCTGGAGCTTATCTACCTTAAAGAACAGTAAGTTTCATTCTGTGCATGTGGCCCAAGATATGTAAGATGGACTCCAGGAATGGGGCAGGTGAAGTGAGCTGGGTTGGAATAACTTTTCTTGACCTCGTTTCCATGAAGTCAACATTTTCAGTTTATTTGGTTAATAGTTTAAATCGAGTTGTTAAATATCTACAATTGGCAATTGCTGTTGTGTTTTTTGGCAGAGAAAATAAAAATTAATTCTGGAATCTCTGAATACCTAATATATATAAGTCAGAAAATATAGCAACTAATAACTGCTGCTCGCTCCCCAGTAGTGATTCTCACCACAAAGGGATAATCTTCAGAGATGAACAGGATGGTACCCTTGATATAAACTCTCATTCAGATCCTTCAAAAAAATAATACTTTCAGCAATGATTTAAAAAACCTGGTACCTTCATGGTACTAGATGTCACGGGGCATGTAGGAAAGACACACTGGAGTTTATGGATTATAGGGAAGATGTACTAGAGTATAGGGAGTTATAAGGGATATTCCTGAGGTCTAAGAGGATAAAGAGATGAATTGGGGTATATGGGAATATAGAGAGATAAACTGGAGTATATAAGGACTGAGGGAAAATGTATTAGGACATGTGCAACATATGCAGACCATGCTGAATGCAACATATAAGAACGTTGCTGTATGTAGTATAATTGGAATATGCTTTTCTTTCCTACTGTTGCTTGGTTGGTTAATGCGCAGGAGAGGAACTGCTTTCCTTTTGCACGCACTACATGTTCCAAGTGTTATGCATGAGCAGGGAGGGAGGCAAAGGAGAGACCTGCAAGCCTGGTGCTCATAGATTGGAAGGATATCATAAACCAAAAAGCTAAATTTGAACTATTGTTGTTCTTGGACTTTGAGACTCTTTGGCAGAGCGGTCCAGTTGGTTAAAATAACTCATGATGTCTCATGGGTTTTTTTTAAGCTCCCTCTTGCATGTCAGTAAGTGTTTTAAAAGTTACATTAAAAATTAGCAACAATAAAAATTAATCGCAGGAAAATGCAACAACAAAAAGAAAAGTGAACAGAAAGCTTTTATATTACACCTTAACAGGGCATCCCAAAGTGCATCACAAGCAATACTTTTGAAGTGCAATCACTGTTATGTAGGTAAACAATTTTACAACAAGATTTCCTGAACAGCAAATGGCATGAGTCAGCAGTTAATCTGTTTTGGTGGTGGTGGTTAAGAAATGTTGGTTAGGACACCAGGAGAAATTGCTGCTATTCTTTGAATAATGCCATGGGATCTTTTACATCCATCAGGGATGTGCAGATGGAGCATCAGTTTAACACGTCATTGATAAGAATACCTCCAGCAAACCAGCACTTCACTGTCATCTTAGCTTGTGTGTTCAGGTCCTAGAGAAGGGCTGGAACCCTCAACCTACTGACTCAGAAGTGAGAGTATTACAAACTGAGCCAGGATGGCACTTTAAAAGATATGTAATGAGGGTGAAACATCCAAACATGAGTGTAGATAGATTCTTGTTGCTGTTATTTGACAGGAATACAGTTGACTGAGGATACATGGGTCTCCCTCGGTCAGCTGTACTTGTAACTATAAAGAGGTGGACTGGCAGAGAACCAACTGCAGCATAGACCCATGAAAAAGTGAGCTTATGCGTCTGTTGTCAGGTTAAAACCACCATGAAAGTAATGATGCAGAGCTAATCCTTCACATTTGCACTGCAACTCAGCATGAAAGCTTGAAAGAAACGTTTAATGGCTCCTCTCTAAAACCCAGGTGACTGCTAATAATACTGAAGACCAGATAGATACAGATTATAAACTCACTAAGGTTGACTGTAGGTGATCTTTCAGTTTGTGCACATTTATCACATTCAAGTGGATCTGCACTTTGTTCTTTTTTCAGTACATCTTTCTTAGGATTCAAGTGCTAGAGTCAGCCCTAGGCTGGAGTTATACTGCACTCATTGCAGACTCAAACCAGTGGGACAGCTTCCTGGAGTATGTTGCTACATATAAGACATTAGAGATGAAAGGAAAGGGAGTATAAAAAGCTCAAACAATGGCCAACAGTGAAATTAAATAATGTTATGTCTATAGCCTAAAAATTACAGTTGATGATATGGGATAAATACTTAAAGACTGATTCTCTAATCGAGAACACCTGGTGAGAATGTTGCTTGCATGGAATGATGGTCAGGAAATCACCTGCTTTTACATCTATTTAAATGAATGTATGGATGTCAGTCTTGGCTCAGTGGTAGTACTTTCACCTTTGAGTCTGAAGGTCATGGGTTCAAGCCTCATTTGAGCACATAATCTAGGCTGACACTTCAGGGCAGTACTGAGGGAATGCTGCACTGCAGGAGGTGTCATCTTTTGGATGAGATGTTAAATTGAGGCCCCATCTGTTCTCTTGGGTGGACATAGAGGGCTGGATTTTGCCAGCCCCGAGGAGGCGGGTATGGAGGCCGGACTGCCGGTAAAGTTGCAGAATGTGGGGGTGGCTGGCAAACCCGCCCCCATCCCGCCTCCATGCCCTTTTGCCAGGAGGCGGGAAGCCGTCCTGACCCGGGTCCCGTCTCCTCGAGGCGGGAAAGGGATTAAATCCTTTAAACTACCTGTTAACAGGTAGTTAACAGGCAGAAAAAAGGATTAGTCCCATTTTACCTTTTCAAGTGCAGGCTTCCCGACTTCAGAGAACCCCACCGGCATGAAAGGGGTCGAGTAGGAGGTCTGCGGGGGTCAGAGGGGTCTGAAAGTGCAATGTAGAGGTGAGTGATGGGTGCAAGTGTAGAGTGGTACGTATTTGAGGTGAGTGTAAAGTGTTAGAAAATGTTCACTTACCTTTGTTTCTGCCTACAGCCTTCAGCCGCTCTGGATCCGGAGTCCCGACATCTTCATTGTAGATTTCACAGACTGGCTGTTGGATCCTCCGAACCAACAGTCATCTGATTTCTACAAAGTAGAAAGTTTTGATGAGTCCTGAACACAAGGGCTCATCAAACTATACAGAATGTCAGTGTTTGACAGCTTCACAGAGATGTCAAACGCTGACATTTCTTCTTTCAAGAAATCTTGACAGATAGCACGTCAGACGTTGACGTGCTCTGTCAGTGACTTCCCCCTAATTGGGCTGCTGAGCCCGCAGGGCGGGCTTAACAAGGTCAATCAGGGGAAAATCCCGCTGGTTGGCCAGAAGATGATGGAGGTGGGCCTGAGACCCGGCAAGCAGCAGTCCTGCCTCCAACACGTCCTCATTCAGAAAATCCAGCCCAGAAGATGCCATGGCACTATTTGAAGAAGAGCAGAGAAGTTCTCCTGGTGTCCAGGTCAACAATTATCACTCACCCAACATCCTTAAACAGGTTATCTGGTTGTTTATTTTTGCTATTTGTGATTGACCACACTGAAGAACTGAAGTCTGTAAATGGTGAGGACACTGTCTATAATAGCCATTGATGAACAAGTGTATAAAACCCTGTATTTTTAGGAATCAGGAGACTGGTTGCATTGAAGAAAATAGATGTAATGAATAATTCAGTATTTAAAGATAGGAGCAATTTGAATCTTCAATCCAATCTTCCCAACAATGTGATCAATCATGAGTTTGGAATGTGTTTGAGGTTTGGGATCGGACAGCAGGAGTTGCCATTGAGTGAGCTGATCAATTCTAGTTTTCTCTGCTGTTCTCAGAAGCCACCCACCTGCGGAGGTGATGCACCATGGATGGGAAATCATCACTGGTACAAGGGTTACTGGAGTCACTTTACAATCCAATGTTTACACAACATTCAGACTGAGCCTGGTATTGATCTGGGGTCTATAGTGTTTACGTGGAGTATTTAGAATTCTCATATGGAGGGAAGTCTCTGGGTTTATCCCCGTGTCTAAATCTGTTAAATGCATAAGCCAGTATCCCATGGCCTGTGGAGCTCCTGTCGAACTCACCACCAAATCCAAAATAACGCTGGGGTATCCATATCTATACATGCATGTAAAGTGGATCATAGTTCAGTGTTGGGACCAGGAATCTTTTTACATTGACTAGTACTAGTATGAAACTAATAGCTGAAGGCGTGTGGTGTGAGATATGGAGCTGGCACAGTCACAGGAGAGACAATTTACATCAGCATCCCTCAGCTCTGAGTCATCTGGAACATTGGGAATTGATTTGCTCAGCTGCCAATCAAGTCCAGCCCAAGTCTAAACCCAGATAGATTTTTTAAATGAGTACAGACCAAGCATGTACATTACATACTCTATCCAAAGCAGACAGACCCTTATAGACAGTATGGAGCAATTACATACACGACACCCCAATCCAATCTGGACATTATCCTTGAAATTAGTAAGTACCAGCTGTGTGCACTACATACCCTGTCCAATCTAAGCAGATGCTTTAAATAGTATGGACTAGGTATATATACTGCATTACTAATCCAATTTGTTCAAGCAAAGCAGTTGTGGAGCAGGCAATATAATTTGTTCCGCTCATTCATGCTGTCAGGAACTATGCAATGTGTTGGAAGAATTATTGGCTGAATTGCTTATAATTCAATGCAATTCTTTATTTGCAATCAATGACCAAGAATGCAGGACTGACTGAAATCTCCAATGCCCCCTTCAGTCTACTGTTATGGATGATGATTAGATGTTCATTGAGCTAGATATTGAGTGTTTTTCAGCCCACATGAATCTGAAGAAAGCAGAAATGGTTTATTGTAATTATTTAAGCTTCTGTTTACTTTTCTAGTGGAACAAAGAAGAACCAACTTGACCAGAAGATGCTGGCTGAGTCAGAGGGGCAGGTCTGTAGTTTTATCAGATCTGTAGTTTTATCACCGATCTTGTTTGGTTGCTGACTGGATTCTGTTTCTTCCTCTTTTATGACCCTGCTGTCCTCTCTCAGAAGTCTGATTATGATGTTTTATGGCTGCTTCGTTACATGTAATAGTGAAACTGGATTAGAAGACAATTTTCACTGTGTATTCCTCATGCTGTGGCTCTCACTTAAACCGTTCTGTGGCCAGCAATGGTTTGCCAGTTTCCACCTTGTCCTACTTTATAGGGACAAATGAATCAAGCATATGGCAACTAGATAAGTATACATGTCCAGAATACTTTATTAATGTTTTTCTTATATTAAATCACTACTGAGTGACAGATACACTTTAACACTCCGAGGATTCTCACTGCCTTAATCCTACAACATATAGAGAGAGGAATCGCACTGGTTGCTGTATGTAGCAGCATCTTCTTTTTTAATGGACTTATGGGGAGAATTTTAACCCACCCCGCCCCGCCCCGGGTAAACAGGGAATTGGCAGTTAAAATGGGGTGGGGACTTACCCACTTCTTTCGTGCCTAGATCTGGCCGACTGCAATTTAAATTGCAGGTGGAAAGGACACTCGTCTAAAGTTGGCACGATCCTCTTTAAATATGTAAATCGGTTTCTGATGATGTCACTGAGGCCCCATCTGCTATTGCAACTTGAGGCCTCAGCAGGGGAGCAGTGGTGACTTCCCCGCCAGGCCAAACCTGTGGGCTCCTCCGGGCCCCAAAAGGAAACCTTGAAAAGCCCTATGATGTGGTGTATCGGGACTACCAGAAAGCCTCTGGTAAAGTCCTATATGAAAGGCTGCTACACAAGCATAAGGCAGTGGGTATCCTAGGTAAAACATAGTGATGCACAAGGAATTGTCTGAAGGAGGAGTGGTAATGAACTGGGGAGATGTCCTAGTGGGAGTGCTCCTCACTGCAGGTGAAACAGTGCAACTGAAGCCACTATTGTTTCTAATCTATATAAATGACCTGGGTTTGGAGAAACAACGTACATTGGTCAAATTTGCAGATGATACTAAACTGGGGGGAGGGGCAATCTGATGAAGCAGCCTAGAAACCACAGAAAGAGCTAGAAAAAGTTTCTAAGTGGGCACTATGATTGCAGATGAAATTCAATACAGATATAATTACAAAGTATTACATATTGGAAGGAAAACATGGGAAACATACTCAATGAATGGTGGAATTGGCTAAAAGAGGCTGAACATGATCAGCATAGTGAGCACTTTACCATGGCTCTGCAGAGCAGTAAACAACAAAGTAAATAGAGTGCTGAGTTATATTGCCAAATCCACAGAGTATCTGAGCCCATCATTCTGAAGCTATATCTTCAGTACTGCATTCAGTCAAGTCACCGAAGAATAAGGCAAACATCTAAGCCCTGGAGGTGGTGCAGAGAGGGGTCACGAGGCTGATCCCTAGCATCAGAGGACTGAGTTGTTAGGAAAGGTTAGAACCAGGGCCTTACACCTCATCAGGGGGCGAAGAAGGGCCACTCACATAGAGTAGGCCAAGATGGGTTACTCTGCATGGGGAGAAACTATATCCTATGTGTGTATGATGTATGGGGTGAGTACACATATGCTGTACCATAGAAGTTGCCTGGAGTGTGTCTGTGTGACAGTTTAGCTCATACTTTGGTTTATATATATTGGCTAAGTGACAGGAAACAGAGAGTAGTGGTGAACGGTTGTTTTTTGGACTGGAGGAAGGTATACAGTGGTGTTTCCCAGGGGTCGGTACTAGGACCACTGCTTTTCTTGATATATGTTAATGACTTGGACTTGGGTGTACAGGGCACAATTTCAAAATTTGCAAATAACACAAAACTTGGAAGTACAGTGAACAGTGAGGAGGATAGTGATAGACTTCAAGAGGACATAGACAGGCTGGTGAAATGGGCGGACACGTGGCAGATGAAATTTAATGCAGAAAAGTGCGAAGTGATACATTTTGGTGTGAAGAACGAGGAGAGGCAATATAAACTAAAGGGTACAATCCTAAAGAGTGCATGAACAGAGAGACCTGGGGGTATATGTACACAAATCATTGAAGGTGGCAGGGCAGGTTGAGAAAGCAGTTAAAAAAGCTTACGGGATCCTGGGCTTCATAAATAGAGGTCATGATGTGGAGATGCCGGCGTTGGACTGGGGTGGACAAAAATGAGAAGTCGCACAACACCAGGTTATAGTCCAACAGATTTATTTAAAATTACAAGCTTTCGGAGCTGTCGCCCTGAGGAAGGGGCGACAGCTCCGAAAGCTTGTAATTTTAAATAAATCTGTTGGACTATAACCTGGTGTTGTGCGACTTCTCATTTTCATAAATAGAGGCATAGAGTACAAAAGCAATGAAGTTATGATGAACCTTTATAAAACACTGGTTCGGCCTCAACTGGGGTATTGTGTCCAATTCTGGTCACCGCACTTTAGGAAGGATGTGAAGGCCTCAGCAAGGGTGTAGAAAAGATTTACGAGAATGATTCCAAGGATACGGATTTCAGTTATGTGGATAGACTAGAGAAGCTGGGGTTGTTCTCCTTAGAGCAGAGAAAGTTGAGAGGAGATTTGATAGAGGTGTTCAAAATCATGAGGGGTCTAGACAGAGTAGATAGAGAGAAACTGTTCCCATTGGCGGAAGGGTCGAGAACCAGAGGACACAGATTTAAGGTGATTGGCAGAAGAACCAAAGGCGACATGAGGAAAAACTTTTTTACGCAGCGAATGATTAGGATCTGGAATTCACTGCCTGAAAGGGTGGTGGAGGCAGACTCAATCATGGCTTTCAAAAGGGAATTGGATAAGTACCTGAAGGAAAAAAAATTGCAGGGCTACGGGGAAAGGGCTGGGAGTGGGACTAGCTGAAGTGCTCTTGCAGAGAGCCGGCATGGGCTCGACGGGCTGAATGGCCTCCTTCTGTGCTGTAACCATTCTATGATTCTATATACATAAACATTTCTTGGCCCTGGCAATTGTTGTAAATAGACACAGGTAAACAAATTACAAAGGCTGTTTGACTATTTTGTTATCAGCTGCCTGCATGATCTGGTGACCCCCTTCAGGCCTCATAATCTGTTCAAAATTCCCAATTATTCAAACTCAAACACTTTAATAGATTCAAAAGGTCGAGGCCTTAGTTTAATATAATGTTTGTTCAGCATCTGCACCTAACAGCTGATGATGTTTACAGAGTAAATATCCACTGGGGCTGTGTTCCAACTGAGTTCTTATTGCCCATTCTCTGTATTAATACTGGTTCAGAATGTGTTCTCCTGTTACTCCAGTCAGATGGAAAAGTTCATACTAGCTTTGAAATGAGCAGCGTTATTAACATTTCTATTAACAGCAGTGCTCACTGCAAAAAATAATGGACTTAGCTTGTAGTGATTTTTGAATACATTTTCTCCTTCACTGTTTCCTGAGTTTCTCTCTTTTGTCCTCCTCTTCTGGAGATGGTGATTCATACTGGGCTCCAGTTTATAACAGGACTAGCCTTCTAGTAACGCACCAAGTGGCTATTCTTCATGCATGAATTTAGACAGTGTGGGCCCAAATTTCCCTTTGTGTTCCACGGGGAAACCGGTATTTGGGTGTGCAAAATGTGCTGGGTACCCACTACTCCAGGTCCCCGCCCATGTTATTGCACATCAGAGTTTCTGCTAGACGTGGCAGTGGGTGCAGGAAGTGTCCACCCACTTATGTGCAGACTTACGCAAATGACGCGGTGATAACGGGATGACATTCTGTGTGCAATTTTCTGTCATTTCCACTTCACTTGCCCTCAGCCTTATAAAGCAGCCGTGTAAACATGTGCAAAGCAAGTGCACTTGATTGCCAGTATCAGCTGATCAAGGTTAAAGTTCAGTTTAAAGGGACCATTGTAATGAGAATAGGATTGCTTGAGTAATCCCTTTGTCTCTGCTTCAGTTTCAATTTTTTTATTTAAAAGTTGCTGAGTCAAACTTTGACCTTTTGAGGAAATGGACCAGGGTTAGCAATGTAACTAATCAGAGGCCAGAATTACTGTTAGTGGATAAGGGCTGGAGGAAATTCCAGCCTTGAATTTTGTCTGGTCTATTGACCATGGAGGCCATTGTGAACAAGCTTGATCGTTCCTCACCCCGATGTCCATGCATGCACAAACACATTCCAAAAGTGGTGACTGCGTAGATTAATCCTTTTCCTTCTCAATACTCAGGAATACTGTGACAATTATACTGCCATTGCTGTCCCAGCTGGCATCACCTAACTCAGCAGAGAGTTGGGATTGAACTTGAAACCTTCCTGATCTGTTTGGATCACACCGTGCTGTGCTTTTGTCGACTGAGCCATTGGGAGCTCCCTTTGCCACATACACACACACATGCCGATTATAACCAATATGTGGAGAGGCACAATTCTCTCTTGTTTTTCATTCCCTAGCTCCACTGAGCAGATATGCTGATGACGTAGGGGATAAAAGCACAGCACAGTATAGCACTAACCTAGACCAGAAGGTCCGAGATTCAGTCCCTGTTGTGTGCTGAGTTGATTGGTCTCTGCCAAGGTAGCAGTTGCGATGTTACAATTGACCAACTGTGCTGGGTTAGGGAGGAAAACATTAGCCAGGCCTCCTATTCCTGATCACTATCCAATGACCTCCTGTGAAATGTGTGTGTAGATACTGGGTGAGGACAAGGTTGGGCTTCTCTATGATGCCATGCACAGTGGAGCAGCCTGCAGACACTCATACGAATAATGGCTATTTGGGCATGCTACTGTAGCTTGCCAGCACCTGTGGGACTGAACTACAGTAAAATTGACGGCATTTTTAAGAGAAGAAGAGAGAAAACTGGGGGGAAAATATATTAAAAATGATCATCAGACTTATGCTGGGTGTCTCCTTTTGGCTAGCTGAAGAGCAGCATTGGCAGAGGCCCTGGAGCAGGTTACCCATCCTCCACTTCCATCAGGGGCACAGAAGCTGGATGGACCAGCTGTACCAGGAGAAGGGAAGGGAAACTGAAGAAATCTCATACCCTCAAAAAAAAGTGTTGAAGTTTGTTTGACTAATTGCACTGTGAATAATTGGTTTGGTTGATGAATACCAAATTGTGGCAGACAGGATATTCACTGAAGAGAGATAGGCTGATTTAATGTTTCCCCGTGATTTTCATGCTGTTGCTCTTTGTTTTCCTACAGAGCCAGACTAAGCCCAGAAAAGAATACAGCAGTAAATACAAAACCAAGCATGACCACATGATCTGCAAGTGTCTGTCATTGAGCATCACGTACGCTGCCACAATTGGAGGCCTCATGACAATCACCGGAACCTCAACCAATCTCATCTTTGCTGAACAATTCAACAAGTAAGATCATCTATTCTCAAGCAGTGGCCCTGCTGCTCAGCCTGACCGACCGGTACTAGAATAAACTTTTCCTCCAGGGCTAATTATAAGGATACTATTTTCCTTTAAGGGGGTGCAGACTTGAGCAACAATGATGATTCCAACTATCAGTAATTTAAGTTATGAATAAAGGTTTGAGGTTGTTGAGCGTGTTTCATTTGGGAAAGAGGAGACTTTTAGGCGATCTGATTGAAGCTTTCAAGATAATAAAGGAAATTGACAAAATTGATCCAGGCAAATTGTTCCCTATGGTGAAAGGGTTCAAATGCCAGGGCACAGGTTAAAAATGAGGAAGGTAGGAGTAAGAAGGGAAGTCAGGTGGAACATTTTTTTATCGCTACATCTGTGTCCAGTGCCTTTCCATTCTAGTTTGGTGGTGAAATTAGTGCTAGTCCCTGGCTAGTGCTGACATGCCTCTTGTTGGTTCCTGCCAGCCGGTTTTTTTTGCCTGACATCTGCCTGTTTTTATTTAACAGCCGTTACCCAGAATCACGATCTATCAACTTTGGAACCTGGTTTGTTTTTAGTTTTCCCATTGCCATCATCATGCTGGTGCTGACCTGGATCTGGATGCATTGGCTTTTCCTGGGATGCAAGTAAGTATGGAACCTGAAACAACGAAGCCAACCGCCTCCTGCAAATACTGTAGCTGTACATATCCGGGTTGATTTTCTGAATCCTTGCACACAGCAAGATACATCGTGGGCATTGGGTCCGGGATTTTCCAGTGCATCCATGCAGCATGCGAGTAACCTCACTGTGTGGGAAAACTCAGAAAATCTACCCTATTGCATCACAGGTCTAGTAATTATTTGTTGCATCAACCACTTGACAGAGTATAGCATTTGACTGAATGTATATCAGTCATAGCTCCCAAACTGAAAAAGAAGGGATCTAATCTGGCTGCCTATCGTGCTTTGTTTTCTGTAATGTTCTGCGCTCTGTAATGCAATATTTACCATAACCCGCTGTCAACTAGAGCATTTTGCTCCTGTATTGCATGATTTGCTACAACACACTGTGTAGTGATCAGTTTACTATAATGAAAGACTTGATACAATGCTTTGCTCTCCACCACACACTATTTACCGTAATACTGCACTTGCAATAATGCACCATTTGCTATAATGCTCTGCTTTCAACGCAGTTTCTAAATATAGTAGTAAAATGCCTCTCTGTACTCGATGGCTGACAGCAAGTTACTGGGGTGTTACCCCAAGTGATATGTTTACCGCTTGATTATAAGTCAGCTTCTTAGACTAAGATAAAGTTGATAAACAGGAAGCCGTTATCTCAGCCAATTCACTGTGTTTTGTTCTTTGGTTCTGTAACTTGCCAATCTAGAAAACTAGCAAAGGTTAACCAACAGTTTTTTTTAAAAAGGCTGACGCAACCCAAAAATGTCTGGCAACTCAAAGCACTGAAGATAAGCCTATGATGTGTGAAAACAAGTATGAGAGGTCGCACAACACCAGGTTATAGTCCAACAGTTTTATTTGAAATCACAAGCTTTCGGAGCTTTCGGAGCTATCGATCGCCCCTTCTTCACCTGAGGAAGGGGCGATCGATAGCTCCGAAAGCTTGTGATTTCAAATAAAACTGTTGGACTATAACCTGGTGTTGTGCGACCTCTCAATTTTGTCCACCCGGCATCTCTGCATCATGAAAACAAGTAGTCAGACTGAGTGCAGTGGGGCACAGGCTTGGCTGACTTCAGCTGCAGCTGTAACCCAATATTTTGTCACCTGAATTATAAGAAACAACACAAGGGCCTGGATTTCTCTGAAGTACCATCCATTTCATTTTGGGGTGGATTTGGGGCAATAAATGGAGCAAAATGGGTTCTTAGAGGCTATTACCTCAAAATCGCTAGAAAAAATCTGCACCTGAATTATCCTCCCAAAAAAACACCAGTCCCCTTTGAGACTTGCTGGGAGCCCAATCCACCTCGTGTAAATGTAATAAGGGAGGCCATGGCTAACTCCTCTGACCCATTTTCTCAACTTTTGCCCCAAACCCACTCCAAATTATTACCACCACTATATAAGTGCCAGTGTGAGATGCAATAAGATAGACCTGAGGCAGACACCACATTGAGAAGGTAATTTTGCGAACTGCTACCAAATGTCATTGTTAATTTGCATATTCATCTCTTTAGTACTTTGGAAGTTCAGTCAGGACTTTCACTGCTATTTTTACTCAGCTCTGCTCAAAGTTCTCCTTTGCATCGGGGACTTAGATCTCCCAGTGTGAATTCTCTATTCTTATGCTATGAAGAAGAAAAGGATGAGGATATGGAATAGGCTAGCTTGCAGACTCTGGAGTCAGGCTTCACAGAAGGCATCTCTTCCTTACACGCTGATACCCACTCACCAGGGTCTACAGGCCAAGAGGGTTTTACTTCGACTTTCCTGGTCATCAGTGCCTTATCAGGTTGTGCTTCCCCTCTGAGGTTTTAGAAAAATATATCAATGGCTGGCTGAAGCTCACTTGCACAAGGAGATCAGCATTGTCTATACCAGTCAAAGCCACCACTGTCTTGAATTTCTTTGTAACTGAATCCTCCCATGCAGCATCTGGTGACCTTTGCCACATTAGTCAGGCAACTGCTCACTATTGCATCAAAAAGGTCAACGATGCCCTATTCAGGAAGGCTGCACAATTCATATCCTTCCCAAACAAAGCGAGCTATCTAGTTTTACAGGCTGCATGGGTTCCCACAGATGCAAGGAGTGATAAACCTATCAGGAACAGTATTATCACTCCAAACCCACATTGCATTGCAAATGAGGGTTAGTTGGTGGGCAGTTTTCCCACTCCACCGCTAACCCGCCAACGGAGCAGAATTCAGCCCAAGTACATAAATTTGTGATTTGCAGCAGTGGCAGATTTCAAAATTTGCGATGGTGCGAGATATTTTTTCCTGGGCTGGGAGGGGCTCAGCACTGAAAGGCTGTAATGGTGTGAGTCTTCTCTCCTGATGGGGAGCCTGGCCTGCTCGGGGCATGTATTGGAAATTTGGGTACACACTGCCCATGACTTCTGGACCGTTTCCCAACCATTCATTTTAATAACTGGGAAATCATGAGCAATGTGTGCCCGAACTATTGATTTGCGCTCCTGGTGGGTAAGTCTTCACACTAGGAGTGTGGACTCAAATAATTGCCTTCCAGGTGTCAACACATGTGGGCTTTGCTGAATCTAAACAAATTTTAAATTAACCCATTCATATCGAAGACTGATAACAAGACCGTGTCACAAGAAGTCAAAACTGCTATAAAACAATCTCCTATTTGCAATTAGCAGAGGAATAGAAGATAGCATTTTTTTGAGAAGCAAGGTAAATTATAATAAAAGAACAGGAAATAGGATCATAATGTGAGAGGCATATCATTAAATGAAATGCAGCAGGATGAAGATTTGTTGTCTCGGCCACCAACTGTTGAAAATCATCACACGGTATGGTGTGAATTGCCAGTATGTTAGGCATCTTTGTAGATTTGGGGCTTAATTTTCCTAATATGCTTTGGCAGTGAGGAAGCTTGCCCTGTGCCATCACATATCATAAATCACAAGTGCTTGCCTGTGATTTTCTGTTCATTGAAATGCATCCAAGAATTTTTGACATGCAGTGGTGCTGGAGAAGATTCCTCGCTGCTAATGCATACTTGGAAGACTTAGGGCTGGATTTTCAATGACCCGTGGAGTTGGGTTTGGAGGCGTGTGGGGGGTTAAAATTGCAGATTCGGGGGTCCCGACCCCATCCCGACTCCATTCCGCCTCCATGCAATTTTGACAAAATCGGTCGCGGGGTTCCCGACTCCGTCCCGCCTCCAAGAGGCGGGAGAGGCCATTAAAGCCCTTAACAAGCCCTAAATTGGCTCTGTAATGCAATTTTGAAACGTTTTAGCTAGTTTAACCCTTTTCTGACATGAAGTACGCCTGATGTGAAACACGCCAGTGAAACCTGGCGGGAGCACAAGTGGATAGCTGACTATCAGCTGCAGGTCCACTATTACAACGGAGATGTGATGAAGGTAGTAGTAGTATTGTGATGAAGGTAGTAGTAGTATTAGGTCTGAAAGTCGCCTCTGATGCTGCTGCATTGAATGTCTTCAGAGAACTGCCTGGCCTTGCTGTGAGAGGACCTGGATGCAAAAAAACTCTCTCTCTCTCTCTCTCTCTCTCTCTGATGCTGCTCATTTTGCATCCAGGTCCTCTCACAGCAAAGGCCAGGCAATTTCTGAGACCAGTCAGTCTCTGACCTGCAATGATGACATCATCAGAGGCGACTTTCAGACTGAAACCACTAATTGGTTCATGGGTTCCCACATGCTGGAACTCAATTGCCCAATTAAGTGAAAATTGCATCAATCTCTCACATCCAATTGCAGGCGGGTGGATAACACGAAATGCGGATGACACGACCC
This sequence comes from Squalus acanthias, assembly GCA_030390025.1. Lineage (NCBI taxonomy): Eukaryota > Metazoa > Chordata > Chondrichthyes > Squaliformes > Squalidae > Squalus > Squalus acanthias. Next base: position 86,834,672 of record CM059435.1, read on the forward strand.
CAACCCGTCCCAGTATCAAAATCCAGCCCTTAGCCTCTGGTGTATAAGTCCAAGGAGATGATTCTGACTTTGCCCATTTTTAAATGACTCAAGGTCTTGGGACAAATTCCAATCCCTGTGAATGACCTCTCTTTCAACATAATTTTGTACTTTCCACAAATGTCCATCTTCTACATGCAATGCCTTTACATAAATGGGGTAATGTGTCTCCATCAGTCAGAACAAAGGTGTTGTACACTCTATTTTGTTACATTAATTGCATAAATCATTCATTACAGTTTTAAGGAAACTTGTTCTCTTAGCAAAAAGAGGAAGACAAAACGTGAGGAGATGTCTGAAAGGAGAATTCAACAGGAATACGAGAAATTGGGGCCATTCAGGTATGGGGGACTGGATGTTCTTCACTCTTAGGAGATTTGCCTGATATTTGACTTTCAAATTGTTCACAATGTGATTGAATCTGTTTATTCTTATGATTTTTCCAGCTACCCGGAGATTGTAACAGGGATTTTCTTTGTGCTGATGACATTATTGTGGTTTACCCGGGAACCAGGATTTGTTCCAGGATGGACATCACTCTTTGAGAGGTAAGTCCAACATTCCACAATTAATAAATAGTAACCCTCTCATCCATGAGACTGGCCCCCATTCTCAACACTCTGATCCACAGACCCAGACAGACACCAACTCTGATACACACACCCAGTCACACCGCAACTCTGATCAACACCCAGTCACACCCCAACTCTGATCAACACCCAGTCACACCCCAACTCTGATCCACACCCAGTCACACCCCAACTCTGATCAACACACCCAGTCACACCCCAACTCTGATCAACACCCAGTCACACCCCAACTCTGATCAACACACCCAGTCACACCCCAACTATGATCAACACACCGTCACACCCCAACTCTGATCAACACCCAGTCACACCCCAACTCTGATCAACAACCCGTCACACCCCAACTCTGATCAACACCCAGTCACACCCCAACTCTGATCAACACCCAGTCACACCCCAACTCTGATCAACATCCAGTCACACCCCAACTCTGATCCACACCCAGTCACACCCCAACTCTGATCAACACCCAGTCACACCCCAACTCTGATCTACACCCAGTCACACCCCAACTCTGATCAACACCCAGTCACACCCCAACTCTGATCAACACCCAGTCACACCCCAACTCTGATCAACACCCAGTCACACCCCAACTCTGATCAACATCCAGTCACACCCCAACTCTGATCAACACCCAGTCACACCCCAACTCTGATCAACACCCAGTCACACCCCAACTCTGATCAACACCCAGACACACCCCAACTCTGCTCAACAGACCCAGTCACACCCCAACTCTGATCAACACCCAGTCACACCCCAACTCTGATCAACAGACCCTGTCACACCCCAACTCGGATCAACACCCAGTCACACCCAAACACTGATCAACAGACACAGTCACACCCCAACACTGATCAACAGACCCTGTCACACCCCAACTCTGATCAACAGACCCTGTCACACCCCAACTCTGATCAACAGACCCTGTCACACCCCAACTCTGATCAACAGACCCTGTCACACCCCAACTCTGATCAACAGACCCTGTCACACCCCAACTCGGATCAACACCCAGTCACACCCCAACTCTGATCAACACCCTGTCACACCCCAACTCTGATCAACAGACCCTGTCACACCCCAACTCGGATCAACACCCAGTCACACCCAAACACTGATCAACAGACACAGTCACACCCCAACACTGATCAACAGACCCTGTCACACCCCAACTCTGATCAACACCCAGTCACGCCCCAACTCGGATCAACACCCAGTCACACCCCAACTCTGATCAACAGACCCTGTCACACCCCAACTCTGATCAACACCCAGTCACACCCCAACTCAGATCAACACCCAGTCACACCCCAACTCTGATCAACAGACCCAGTCACACCCCAACTCTGATCCATACCCAGTCACACCCCAACTCTGATCAACACCCAGTCACACCCCAACTCAGATCAACACCCAGTCACACCCCAACTCTGATCAACACCCAGTCACACCCCAACTCAGATCAACACCCAGTCACACCCCAACTCAGATCAACACCCAGTCACACCCCAACTCTGATCAACACCCAGTCACACCCCAACTCTGATCCACACCCAGTCACACCCCAACTCTGATCAACACCCAGTCACACCCCAACTCAGATCAACACCCAGTCACACCCCAACTCTGATCAACACCCAGTCACACCCCAACTCTGATCCACACCCAGTCACACCCCAACTCTGATCAACACCCAGTCACACCCCAACTCTGATCAACACCCAGTCACACCCCAACTCTGATCAACACCCAGTCACACCCCAACTCTGATCAACACACCGTCACACCCCAACTCTGATCAACACCCAGTCACACCCCAACTCTGATCAACACACCCAGTCACACCCCAACTCAGATCAACACCCAGTCACACCCCAACTCTGATCAACACACCCAGTCACACCCCAACTATGATCAACACCCAGTCACACCCCAACTCTGATCAACACCCAGTCACACCCCAACTCTGATCAACACCCAGTCACACCCCAACTCTGATCAACACCCAGTCAGACCCCAACTCAGATCAACACCCAGTCACACCCCAACTCTGATCAACACACCCAGTCACACCCCAACTATGATCAACACCCAGTCACACCCCAACTCTGATCAACACCCAGTCACACCCCAACTCTGATCAACACACCCAGTCACACCCCAACTATGATCAACACCCAGTCACACCCCAACTCTGATCAACACCCAGTCACACCCCAACTCTGATCAACACCCAGTCACACCCCAACTCTGATCAACACCCAGTCACACCCCACTCCAACATTCAGTGTTTATGAGCTAAATGAGTTGGGACTTAATAATTGATCTCATATTTTAGGCCACGAGAAAGGCTTCTTTCAGGTAGTCCCTGATTTAATGAAACCTAAACACATTTTAGACTAAGTGCTCTGTAATTGTTAATTCCTGTGTCTTTCAGAAAAGGCTACAGGACAGATGCCACTGTCTCCATCTTCTTGGGGTTTCTTCTCTTCTTGATTCCTGCGAAGAAACCATCTTTCTCCTGTTTTGGCAGAATGAACAATGGTGAGTTCTGCTGGGTGAGCTGTTGGCCTCTTCTCAGTCTAGTGCCATCTCCTCCACACCAAATAATCCAACGACTTTTTAAACGTGACTGATATCGGGGGCGGGGAGGCGATTTTAACCTGACCCGGCCGACGGGAGCTGAGCAGGTGGGCAGTTAAAAAAGCCCAAAAGTTCCTTACCTGCCCTGGGTGACCGAGCACAATTTCTACCTGCCCAACTAAGCAGGCGGCAAGGACACCAGCCCACAGCCGGTGGGGGCGTTTCTCACATGTGCCTGTTGGGTCACGTTGACTGAAATTTTAACTCTGCCGCCTGCGCGGCTAGCAGCAGAGAATTTCACGCCAGGCCAACCTAATGGATTGGGGTCAAATGAGACCCAGAAAGATAAGTTTAAAAAAAACGCTAACAGCTTTTTTGTGGTGCCAGGAAGAGCAGGCATGCTCCTTCAGGACCCACAATGAAAGCTTAGGCCTCCCCTGTCCTGGACCCGTGCCCCCTCCCAATCATGAGAGCCCTGCAGGATGGACCCGGCAGCCGATCCCACCACTTACCTGGTCTTGGCGGAAGGCTTCTGGTCTACACCATTTTCTTCTGCTTCCCGCCCAGAAAGGGTGGGAAGTCAGCTGGCGGGATTTAAGTAAGGCATGTGGGTTAATATACCCCGGGCCTCATTTCTGGAGTAGCAGGTGAGTCTCTGCTCACCCATAGTAAACTGGCTTGGAGATAAAGTCAGGACCTAAGCTAGAGTCCCAGAGCTACTGGCAGTCTTGTGTTCTCTCACCAAAGTGGCCATTCTTCACGTATGAGTCCAGATGGTAAATGCTGGCAGGCTATTTGAACTTGAGTAGCATCACAACTGAATTTGATTCTGTTATCATCCAACCTCCACATACTCTCACTTTTCAAGCAGCGATCACTGGATAGTGATCAGGAACATGATTCCTGATGGATTTTTCTCTCCTTCATAGCCTAGGAACATGAAGGTCAATTGTAACATCCATACTGCACCCTAGTTGAGATCAGATAACTCAGCACAGATTGAAGATTAAAACTAGGATCTTTTGAGTCTCATTGAATTGAACCATTGGGGCACCCTAAGTTCTAATTCTTGAATCTGCCTCAGTAGGGATTGGGTATTTGTTCGGTATTTGTATTTATCAATAATAACCACAGAGAAGAGGTACGTGAGCCAGAAAATCCCTTGGCTCCATTTCAGATCAGCAAGTTGACGAGCAGCAAAGTAGCTGGTATTCTTGCTATGCCACCGGCCAAAGTTAAAGAAGGTTGATGCTCGTCACAGGTTGAAGAAGGTGATGTTAGTCAGGGGTTGAAGGAGGTGATGTTAGTCAGGGTTTGAAGAAGGTGATGTTAGTCAGGGTTGAAGAAGGTGATGTTAGTCAGGGTTTGAAGAAGGTGATGTTAGTCAGGGTTGAAGAAGGTGATGTTAGTCAGGGGTTGAAGAAGGTGATGTTAGTCAGGGGTTGAAGAAGGTGATGTTAGTCAGGGTTTGAAGGAGGTGATGTTAGTCAGGGGTTGAAGGAGGTGATGTTAGTCAGGGTTTGAAGAAGGTGATGTTAGTCAGGGTTTGAGAAGGTGATGTTAGTCAGGGTTTGAGAAGGTGATGTTAGTCAGGGGTTGAAGGAGGTGATGTTAGTCAGGGTTTGAGAAGGTGATGTTAGTCAGGGTTTGAGAAGGTGATGTTAGTCAGGGGTTGAAGGTGGTGATGTTAGTCACGGGATTGAAGGAGGTGATGTTAGTCAGGGGTTGAAGAAGGTGATGTTAGTCAGGGTTTGAGAAGGTGATGTTAGTCAGGGGTTGATGAAGGTGATGTTAGTTAGGGGTTGAAGGAGGTGATGTTAGTCAGGGTTTGAAGAAGGTGATGTTAGTCAGGGTTTGAGAAGGTGATGTTAGTCAGGGGTTGAAGGTGGTAATGTTAGTCAGGGTTTGAAGGAGGTGATGTTAGTCAGGGTTTGAAGGAGGTGCTGTTAGTCAGGGGTTGAAGGAGGTGATGTTCGTCAGGGTTTGAGAAGGTGATGTTAGTCAGGGGTTCAAGAAGGTGATGTTCGTCAGGGGTTTGAGAAGGTGGTGTTAGTCAGGGGTTGAAGAAGGTGATGTTCGTCAGGGTTTGAGAAGGTGATGTTAGTCAGGGGTTGAAGGAGGTGATGTTAGTCAGGGGTTGAAGAAGGTGATGTTAGTCAGGGTTGATGAAGGTAATGTTAGTCAGGGGCTGAAGGAGGTGATGTTACTCAGGGGTTGAAGAAGGTGATGTTAATCAGGGGTTGAAGAAGGTGATGATAGTCAGGGTTGATGAAGGTAATGTTAGTCAGGGGCTGAAGGAGGTGATGTTACTCAGGGGTTGAAGAAGGTGATGTTAGTCAGGGGTTGAAGAAGGTGATGTTAGTCAGGGGTTGAAGGAGGTGATGTTAGTCAGGGGCTGAAGGAGGTGATATTGGTCAGGGATTGAAGGAGGTGATGTTACTCAGGGGTTGAAGAAGGTGATGTTAGTCAGGGGTTGAAGGAGGTGATATTGGTCAGGGATTGAAGGAGGTGATGTTAGTCAGGGGTTAAAGAAGGTGATGTTCATCAGGGTTTGAGAAGGTGATGTTAGTCAGGGTTTTGAAGAAGGTGATGTTAGTCAGGGGTTGAAGAAGGTGATGTTAGTCAGGGGTTGAAGGAGGTGATGTTATCAGGGGTTGAAGGAGGTGATGTTAGTCAGAGGTTGAAGGAGGTGATGTTAGACAGGGTTTGAAGGAGGTGATATTGGTCAGGGATTGAAGGAGGTGATGTTTGTCAGGGGCTGAAGGAGGTGATGTTAGTCAGGGTTTGAGAAGGTGATGTTAGTCAGGGGTTGAAGAAGGTGATGTTAGTCAGGGGTTGAAGAAGGTGATGTTAGTCAGGGGTTGAAGAAGGTGATGTTAGTCAGGGGTTGAAGGAGGTGATGTTATCAGGGGTTGAAGGAGGTGATGTTAGTCAGAGGTTGAAGGAGGTGATGTTAGACAGGGTTTGAAGGAGGTGATATTGGTCAGGGATTGAAGGAGGTGATGTTTGTCAGGGGCTGAAGGAGGTGATGTTAGTCAGGGTTTGAGAAGGTGATGTTAGTCAGGGGTTGAAGAAGGTGATGTTAGTCAGGGGTTGAAGAAGGTGATGTTAGTCAGGGGTTGAAGAAGGTGATGTTAGTCACAGGTTGAAGGTGATGTTGGTCAGGGGTTGAAGAAGGTGATGTTAGTCAGGGGTTGAAGGAGGTGATGTTAGTCAGGGGCTGAAGGAGGTGATGTTAGTCAGGGGTTGAAGAAGGTGATGTTACTCAGGGTTTGAGAAGGTGATGTTAGTCAGGGGTTGAAGGAGGTGATGTTAGTCAGGGGCTGAAGGAGGTGATGTTAGTCAGGGTTGAAGAAGGTGATGTTAGTCAGGGGTTGAAGGAGGTGATGTTCGTCAGGGGCTGAAGGAGGTGATGTTAGTCAGGGGTTGAAGAAGGTGATGTTAGTCAGGGGCTGAAGGAGGTGATGTTAGTCAGGGGTTGAAGGAGGTGATGTTAGTCAGGGTTGAAGAAGGTGATGTTAGTCAGGGGTTGAAGGAGGTGATGTTAGTCAGGGTTTGAAGGAGGTGATGTTCGTCAGGGGTTGAAGAAGGTGATGTTAGTCAGGGGCTGAAGGAGGTGATGTTAGTCAGGGGTTGAAGGAGGTGATGTTAGTCAGGGTTGAAGAAGGTGATGTTAGTCAGGGGTTGAAGGAGGTGATGTTAGTCAGGGGCTGAAGGAGGTGATGTTAGTCAGGGGTTGAAGAAGGTGATGTTAGTCAGGGGTTGAAGGAGGTGATGTTAGTCAGGGGCTGAAGGAGGTGATGTTAGTCAGGGGTTGAAGAAGGTGATGTTCGTCAGGGTTTGAGAAGGTGATGTTAGTCAGGGTTTTGAAGAAGGTGATGTTAGTCAGGGGCTGAAGGAGGTGATGTTAGTCAGGGGCTGAAGGAGGTGATGTTAGTCAGGGGTTAAAGAAGGTGATGTTAGTCACAGGTTGAAGGTGATGTTGGTCAGGGGTTGAAGAAGGTGATGTTAGTCACAGGTTGAAGGTAATGTCGGTCAGGGGTTGAAGAAGGTGATGTTAGTCAGGGGTTGAAGGAGGCGATGTTAGTCAGGGTTTTGAGAAGGTGATGTTAGTCAGAGGTTGAAGGAGGTGATGTTAGTCAGGGGTTGAAGGAGGTGATGTTAGTCAGGGGTTGAAGAAGGTGATGTTAGTCAGGGGCTGGACGTTCCACAAAACTAGGAGCTGTTATTTGGATATTTTGGCATGTAGGAAAAATGATTTGCAGAGAGCCTCTTAAATCTGGGGAACACGGACAGCTATGAATATTTTCAGTAGTCAGTCCTCTACTGATAGGAGTGCTAACACAGACTGCACCAATGAACATATCCCTCTATAACCTAAAGAACACAATGAAGGTTTGAAAACTCTATTTGTTCAAGCATTGAGACTCGTTTTATTGCCAATCAACCAGGAGATACTGGAACTGTATAGCCAGCACTCTGCAGTTCCTGCTGTCTCCCCATGCTCGAAGAGAACATACTCATTTAATTTGCCTCAATTCAAACCTGAGACCTTCTGGCCTGAAGTCTAGCCATCACGAATGAGTCACTTGGCCTTTGGAGAGCAGATGTTGAATGATGACTGAAGGTCCGTATACCTTGCTCCAACAGTGTGTCTTATACCCAATCTTAGAAAAGCTCCAGTGTGATGCTTCAATTCCTTATACTGTAATCGTTAGTTATTTAAGAGACAGTCTGAAACGTGTTTCCCCACACCCAGGGGCAAAGGCAAAGTGATGAGTAAAGAGATCAGAATTTAAGATGAGAAGATAAAATCAAAAGCTGCAACATTTCTGAAAAAAGTACGATAGTTCAAATGCCTTTCCACATCCCTTATAACCTAATATGAACAAGCTTATGTCCTTGTTGGAGAACAAGCTTCAATCTTTTTCTGAACCTGGTAATTTCTTTTGGTACAGATGAGGAAAGTGCAAAGGACTCAAAGAATTTGAAGATCTCAAAGGACCCCAACCCACTGGCACCACTGATAAACTGGAAAGACTTTCAGAAACACATGCCGTGGGAGATTGTCATCCTCGTGGGAGGAGGATATGCCTTGGCCGCAGGCTGCAAGGTAAAGGCAGGCACAGCGATGAGTGTGAGTCCAGTGTGCCCATATGTTGTGAGTGTGAGTGTGAGTTCAGTGTGTGTGTTTCTAAATTTGACTCTTTGTGCATGGACATGTAGAGTCTCAAGGAAGTAAGTCTGCATGTATCAATCAGGTGAGCTTATCTGGAGGCCTGCAACAGTCACTTAGTTACAGTGGTTACTTCACAGCAATGGAAGTGATCTGCCAATAGAATGGTTATTTGGGTCACTTCACATTGGTACAGTCATTTTAAATCTACCTAATAAGCTTATAAGAAGCTTTCATAATTAACAAATATACTGATGAAGATAACCAAAATGGACTGCCTCAACCCTAAGTGAAGAGAAAATGGATACGTCTCTCTAAGGAGGGATGGCACACCCTGCTGGCTGAACTTACATAAGAACATAAGAAATAGGAGCAGGAGTAGGCCATTTGGCCCTTCGAGCCTGCTCCGCCATTCAATAAGATCATGGCTGATCTTCTACCTCATCTCCACTTTCCTGCACTATCCCCATATCCCTTGATTCCCTTAATATTCAAAAATCTATCGATCTCTGTCTTGAATATACTCAACGACTGAGCCTCCACAGCCCTCTGGGGTAGAGAATTCCAAAGATTCACCACCCTCTGAGTGAAGAAATTTCTCCTCAGCTCAGTCCTAAATGGTCGACCCCTTATTCTGAGACTGTGACCCCTGGTTCTAGACTCCCCAACCAGGGGAAACATCCTCCCTGCATCTACCCTGTCAAGTCCTGTAAGAATTATATATGTTTCAATGAGACCACCTCTCATTCTTCTAAACTCTAGATAATATAGGCCTATATTCTCCTCCTAGGACAATCCCCCCCATCCCAGGAGCCAGTCTGGTGAACCTTTGTTGCACTCCCTCTATGACAAGTATATCCTTCCTTAGGTAAGGAGACCAAAAGTGTACACAATACTCCATGTGTGGTCTCACCAGGGCCCTATATAATTGCAGTAAGACGTCTTTACTCTTATGCTCAAATCCTCTTGTAATAAAGGCCAACATACCATTTGCTTTCCTAATTTCTTGCTGTATCTGCATGTTAACTTGCACTGATTCGTGTACAAGGACACGCAGGTCCCTCTGAACACCAACATTTCCCAATCTCTCACCATATAAAAAATACTCTGCTTTTCTATTTTTCCTACCTAAGTGGATAACTTCACATTTCTCCACATTATATTCCATTTGCCATGTTCTTGCCCACTCACTTAGCCTGTCTATATCTCTTTCAAGCCTCCTTGTGTGCTCCTCACAACTTACATTCCCACTCAGCTTTGTATCATCAGCAAACTTGGATATATTACATTTCGTCCCCTCATCCAAATCATTGATGTAGATTGTGAATAGCTGAGGCCCAAGCATTGATCCTTGCGGTACCCCACTAGTTATAGCCTGCCAACCCGAAAATGACCCGTTTATTCCTACTCTCTATTTTCTGTCCGTTAACCAATCCCCAATCTCATGAGCCCTAATTTTGTTTAATAACCTCTTGTGTGGCATCTTATCGAATGCCTTCTGAAAATCCAAATACACCACATCCACTGGTTCCCCCTTATCTATTCTGCTAGTTACAACCTCAAAAAACTCTAACAGATTTGTCAAACACGATTTCCCTTTCATAAATCCGTGTTGACTCTGCCCAATCCTATTATTATTTTCTAAGTTACCACGTCCTTAATAATAGATTCTTGCATTTTCCCTACTACTGATGTCAGGCTAACTGGTCTGTAGTTTCCCGTTTTCTCTCTCCTTCCTTTCTTAAATAGTGGGGATTTGGAGAGATGGTCTGGAGAAGGATTAGCCTCCTCAGTTGACTTGTCATTCTGACTGAAGTAGGATGCATGGAGGAAATTGTTTTTCAGATCTGTACTGTCTACCAGCTAAACATTGCACTGTTAACTGTGTTCCATGGATATCACTTAGGTGTTTGATACCATCATATACCCTTGCTGTTTCTAGAACAAAGGATTCTTTATTACAATCTGCAGCTCCCCTCTGTGTGCACACATCTCTTTATTGAATTTGTCTTTTTCCTCCAGGTGTCTGGCCTATCAGATTGGATTGGGCGTCAGATGGAACCAATGAGCAACCTCCCTCCATGGGCTGTTACATTAATTGCCTGCCTCTTGGTGTCAGTTGTCACTGAATTTGCAAGTAATCCAGCCACCATCACGGTTTTCCTACCTATCCTCTCCACTTTGGTAAGGAAGCCTATCCCCTACACTGATGGAAACAATGGCCATTTATGCTGTCACAAAACTGTCTTGTCTGTTCCTGAATTAAGGCTTCTCTAATTACTATTTTACTTTGTTGCGAACATAGGAACAGGAGTAAGCCATTCAGCTCCTCGAGCCTGTTCCGCCATTCAATTAGATTATGGCTGATCTGCAGCTTAACTCCATCTACCCGCCTTGGTTCCGTAACCCTTAATCCCCTTGCCTAACAAAAATCTATCAATCTCAGTTTTGAAATTTTCAAATGTTCCAGATTTCCACTCCCCTTTGTGTGAAGAAGTGCTTGAATTGAACATGATGAGCAATTAGGTAAACTAATCAATGCCAACACTGCCCTTTCATCTCTGAAACCTGGTTTCAAATCCTGCCAAAACTGATGGAATGAAAGTCTTCTCTTTCTGCTGGCTGTGAGGAGCCTGACTGAAATGGGTTTGGGAAGTTCAACCATCTTCCTAGTGGCTCAGTGCAACTGCACAGAACATCCCACAATTCAGCATAGATTAGCACTGAACCTTCTGTCTCACTTAGAGAGGCCATGAGGATGTCTGTTGTGGGTAATGGATGGTGCAGTGAAAGAGGGAGAACCTTTCAAATTTGCGGTTCAGGCATAATAGAGGAAGATTTCCTCTGCATCATAGTGAAATCATAAACCAGTTTGTTATAAGTGCATTTGCTATTTCAGTACAGCTAGTGCGTGGAAGCCTTCTCCCTTGTTCAGCCATTGCAGTGGAAGCTTTATTTTGCACCCAGCCTGACCTAGGAATGCTTGATGGGGCAGTATAGAGGGAGATTTACCCTGCATTTAACTCCAGTTGTATCAGGCCTGTGAGCACTCGATTGATGTAAAATGTGCAGAGTGTTGCATTCTCAAGCACTGATATCTTGAAAAAAATGAACAAAATTTAAAAAAACATTAATTGAGGTTACCTTTCATGGCTCTGTACCCCATCATGCTTCATAGTGGAGCCTCCACAAGACTAAGGTAATATTATCTTGAGGTAATTAAGAATTTGAGAGAGCTTTTGCCTGGTAAAGGCATTATGAGATGTGCCGCTGGTCTGCAAACACAGGTGAACCTTAACCAGTTTTGGGGTTTAAATTTTGCAGCATGGTGCACCCACTGTTAAAACATGAAATTTGCCACTGCACCCAGTATTGCAGAGTTTCAGAGGAATTTTCTGGGCTGGGTATCCCTGCTGTATCAGGAACTTGTACTACCTGAAAACTCTCAGACAGGGAGACGCTTCCCCTTTAAAGAATTCCCATTTTATTGTACAGTGCATCATGAAGCCAAGGGCTGATTTTCCTCATTGCTGCACCAAGGGAACATTCAGTTCCCCGGGTGCAGTGAAGTGGAAACGGGGACGGAGAGTCACTGCATCAGGTCTCTGCCCCCACTGGGTTTCCCCTTATGGTGGCAAATGGCCCAACAATCCCACATTAATGAGGCGGGAGTCATTACATTGTCATGCCCCTATCCCAGTCTCTCCAAAGCATTTCTTTAAGCTTCAGTACTTCATTGACAAGTATCCATTATTCTATACATCAACCTATAACTCACTCCAGAGGATCCATTACTTTGTGTTTAATACTTCCTTTCTGTTTTTCTTGTAGTCTGAAACTCTGCGGATTAATCCCTTGTACACATTGATACCAGCCACAATGTGCGTGTCCTTTGCCGTGATGCTGCCTGTTGGTAATCCACCAAATGCCATTGTCTTCAGCTATGGGCACTGCCAGATTCAGGACATGGTAAGGCACATCCTCGTTACAAGCAGAGAAGAAGCACCGGGGATGAATGTGGGAGGGCTGACTGGAAGGAAATCATGGTCTTCTTTCTCAATTTGGATGAGCTGTAGAAAATGGGTACAACAATGTGGTTACATTTAGGTTATTATTTTAGAGGAAGGGGGACAAACTCATTTATATTTTACTCTGAAATTATGTTGAAGTCATATTTCAAGTATTAGAGAAGGCTTTCCAATTTAAGTCCATCCCCTTGTTAGATCTGCAGTGAGCTGAACTCTCCTCAGTTAGGAGCGTGGCATGTCTGAGCAGAAATCACTCTCTGATCACCAATGTGCATGCACATACTCCTCTACACTCCTGTGTGAATCACTGAGACACTGAGCTCAATCGTGCTCCCATCACCACCATGATTGGCACAGTTGTGGGCTCTTAACTGACATCGAGGTCAATTGTGACTTTTGGGCTGAACGGGCAGGCCGGCCATCTGCACCAGCGGTGAAGAGGCTCCGTCACCATTTTCAGGCTCAGGCCTCATTTGAATTTGACAGGTGAGCTGTGTTCGTCAATTGGCTGACCCGATATGTCCTCGGTCACAGAACTGTCGGCTGGCTGGTGCACTGGCAGAAGCCTGCAGGTAGGTCCTCGGGGGGTGGGGGAGGGGTGGAAGGTGATGCCTAGGAGGTGTGAGGCTGGGCCGGCAGTGGCCGGCAATATTTTTGTGGAGCAAGGAGGAACAATCTACAATAAGATAACTTTAAAAATTTCTCTGGCCATTTCCTGATCGAAACGTCAGTACACATGGGTGGAGCATGCCCAGCGCACGCTGCGACAATGTGTCCATGGAATTGCAATCGGGTCTTAACTACATCATTAGGACCCCAATTTGTACGGGACAGAGGCCTAACTCCTGTTTTAGGCTGGGTACTCCGGCCACCCAGGGGCACATCCTTTCAAAATGGCGTCGGCTAGAGCATCAGCGTTAACAGAGCGGTAAGTCTCCCAACCTCATTTTGAGGCTCTTACCGCCTCGTTGATGCCGATTTCCCCGAGTACAAATCGGCCCCATTGTGTGCAAGTGACACACTTGTGTGCTAAAAGCCAAGATTGTGCTGAACTGTGGCACACAGCTACCTCACAGAATAACCGCATTTGGGTTACATTGAGCATGGCTACGTGTATGATGCTCCAGTATGTGGCTTTGCCAGATTAAAATGTGAATGAATTTCCATCCCATATTCCTGTACAAAGTTGTGTTAGTTATCACTATAATCGACACTGTGCCACTTGCACAGAGTTTGTTAGCAACTCCTCCAGACTATACGCTGATATTAGAGGGTTAATTCCACAATCTCACTCTCCCAGTGGGGAGGCACGCTTGCTGGGAGTACAGGTTGGAGAATGGAGTGTTGCAGCTCTATTTCTGACTCACAATTGTTTTGAGCACATCTTCCTCACTGGAGCTCCGAATTAGTCCTTAGATATTTTCCCAGGATTGTACTGAGGCTGAAAGTCCCATTTCTGTGTTTCAGGTGAAAGCTGGCTTCGGAGTGAATGTAATCGGCATGGTCGCTGTGATGCTGGCCATCACCACCTGGGGATTTCCTCTCTTCCAGCTGGAAGGCTTCCCTGACTGGGTTCCTACTCCCAACATAACTGGAGGCCTTTAATGAAGAGATGCAGAGCAAGAGACACAAGGAGAGTGCAAAACAGATGGAACCCAGCCTGCAAATCATTTGATCAATGATGACCTATTAGAGCAGGGATGAGAATCCAGCGAGAATCATTACCCAGATTGTGCACTATTAAGGAGTGCAGAACACAGTTTTGCACAACTCTCCTCCACCTCCTCTCACTTGGCAGCTTCGAAATCAGGAGCATTCATTTCATTCTTTTGAGGACTGTTGCAGCTTTTTTTTTCCATCTTTGGGGGAAAAAAAATTTTGGTCATGGGATTTCAAAGTTTTTCTTTAAAAAAAAATGTATTTTTTTTCTTTCTACTTCTTCCAAAGGTGGTGGCTCATCTAAGGACTCAGTTGCACAGGTTTCAGCACCTCCCTCAAGCGATCATTTATCTCCTGTGAGCCAAGACCAATGAGCAGGCTATTTGACCGTACAAGACATCACAGCCAAGCCTGATCATATCCTCACTCAGCATTCTTTCCAACAGGGATCGTGTAATAGCAATCAGGAGCAAGAACCCTGGACGATTCTTCCCTTTCTAACCTCGGGACACAGAGGCTGATTGCAACGTTTCCACCACTGCTCCAGTGGAGCTCGTCTATCTCTGCATAGGCTGGGGATTGTATATGGGGCTTTCCTGGTTTGTCTGACTCAGTATCACACTTTGCTGCCCCTGTCAAAGTATTATCTTTTAATCACAGAATAGATAGCTTTGATTTGCAATGGATGAAAGTGTTAACTTTGCACGGTTCAAGAGCAGGGGTAGTGATCAGTGACCACTGTGGATACAGATCCCAGGAGTGATTTATATCAGTGTGTGTCAGCCTAACATGTACACATGAAACATTCCACTGCTGACCCAGGATTGTTTGGCAGTGGCACTGGATGCAAAGCAAAGAAACATCCCTTTCTCCCAGTGCTACCGCCATTTAATGTGCAGACAGTTTCGCTGCACATAGACCAAACTGTAGTGAGGTCTGACACCGAGTTCAGATGTTCCAAATGTCTCTTTTAATGAAAGGAGGTCATTGGCTCAATAGACTGATATTGTCTGAGGGCAGATTCTGTCTGGGGACAGCTTCACACTGAAAATCCTTCAACGCCAGTAAGGTTGTGCCACAGCAGGTACTGTGTCTGCTGCAGAGCCAAGATTACAATGTTTAAAAAAATATATCTTTGTTTTTACACAGACTAAAGAGAAACCTAATAAACTTATAGCTCAAGATGCAATTGGCATTTCAGTGATTTAGTCATTGTACCAATTCAGTCATCATGCCTCGCCTCCTCTGTTTATAATGCCTGCAACAAGAATATAAAGTTGTGAAATATGGAGGACTATTTGATACAGTGGTTTTGACACAGGTCTTTTGCCTTTTGAACCTGAAGGTCACCTCTCTGTGTTGGCTGTAAGGGTCCAATGTGAAATGAGTCTCAGCCTCTCTCCTCTTGGATATAGTCCACAGCTCAAAACTGCCCCTCTTTTTGCACAAAGTACCTCTAACTTATCAATGTCACAAGGATGGCTGGTGTAAGGAGTGGAAAATGGGTTTTTGTTCCAGTCGGGATGACCTTTTGAGATTGGGGCTGAGGCATATTGTGAGGACAAAGGTGAGGGAGCTTTACTCTACCTCTAATTGGGCCATATCTAACCTAGGGGTTGCTCATTGCTGACACTAATGTCTAAAATAGGAAATTGTTCCATTCTTCACCACTAATATGCATCACGTCAAGCACAAAAATACACCATTTTAATCTATATAAAATGTAGACATGAAATACGTGAGTTTCTAGTCAAGTTATGGCATGAAAATCTTAATGATAGAGAAGTGGCCATGAGCCCCATTGCTAAGATGCACTCAGAAAACAAGAAAAACCTTCTCTTTACAGTCTCACAACTATCAACCCACTTTTGCTGATCAGAAGGAAGGCTGAGAAGGAAGATGTCCTATCACATTAAGAAACATAGCAATCACCCACAACCCCATAGAACATAGGAACATAAGAAGTAAGAGCAGGAGTAGGCCATACGACCCCTCAAAACTGCTCCGCCGTTCAATAAGATCCTGGCTGATCTTTGACCTCAACTCCACTTTCCCACCTGATCTCCATATCCCTTGATTCCCCCAGAGCCCAAAATTCTATCTATCTCAGCCTTGAATATACTCAACGATTCAGCATCCGGAGCCCTTTGGCGTAGAGAATTCCAAAGATTCACAACCCTCTGAGTGAAGAAATTCCTCCCCATCTCAGTCTTAAATGGCCATCCCCTTAGCCTGAGGCTATGCCCCCTAGTTCTAGACTCTCCAGCCAGGGGAAACAATCTCTCAGCATCTACCCTGTCAATCTCCCTCAGAATCTTATATGTTTCAATGAGATCACCTCTCATTCTTCTAAACTCGAGAGAGTATAGGCCCAATCTACTCAATCTCTCCTCATAGGACAACCCTCTCATCCCAGGGATCAATCTAGTGAACCTTTGTTGCACCGCCTCTAAGGCAAGTATATCCTTCCTCAGATAAGGAGACCAAAACTGTGCACAGTGCTCCAGGTGTGCTCTCACCAAAGCCCAGTACAATTGTAACAATACCTCCTTACTCTTGTACTCCAACCCCCTTGTAATAAAGGTCAACATGCCATTTGCCTTCCTAATTGCTTGCTATACCTGCATGCTAACTCTCTGTGTTTCCTGTATGAGGACACCTAACTCTCTCTGAACACCAACATTTAATAGTTTCTCACCATTTCAAAAATATTCTGTTTTTCTATTCTTCCTACCAAAGTGAATAACCTGACATTGATATACCTTTGTGCCAATAAGAGTGTCTCCATGATAACCTAAACTGTGAATTCTTCATTACTAAAATGGCAGCAGCACATTTTTTCAGTGGAATGGGTGTCCTGTTATGAAATTGAGAGGTCGCACAACACCAGGTTATAGTCCAACAGTTTTATTTGAAATCACAAGCTTTCGGAGCTATCGATTGCCCCTTCCTCAGGTGAAGTAAATAGATCTATTTACTTCACCTGAGGAAGGGGCAATCGATAGCTCCGAAAGCTTGTGATTTCAAATAAAACTGTTGGACTATAACCTGGTGTTGTGCGACCTCTCAATTTTGTCCACCCCAGTCCAACACCGGCATCTCCGCATCATGTCCTGTTATGCACACTGCTCTTAAGTCCTTTTATATGATTCTAGTGGTTAGATGTAGAAATGCTGTGTCAATTGCTGGCAATAGAGAAATATTTTATGTCTGTTTTCTTCCATATTCTTTTGCTGCTCAGATTATCATCCGAGATGTTATTATTATCAGCAAAAAGAGCACTTTGTGATTCAATATATATAATGGCGCAGGTGAGCTGATAGAATACACAGATATATGCTCGGCAGTTGTCTGGTCGACACCATTACACTTGTGAATTATCTGGTCAGATGCAGTACACATAAATTATCCTGTCAAAACCAGGAGACTCATGGGGATAAAGATCCACCTTGAGCAATAGCACAAAATAGGTGATAGCGAATCACCTATCCGTTTTGCACGCTGCCCAATTTTTTTTCCGTTGACCATGCAGCTGTACAACAGGTGGTCAGTTCGCTGTCACCTGTTCTGTGCTACCACCCACGATGAAGTTATACCCCGTGATGTATCTAGTTAGCACCAGTACACTGGTGAATTATCCAGGCCACCATATTACCCTGGTCAGTTATCAGGTCAACACCAGCACACTCCTGAATGATTCCGTCAGTACTAGTGCACTCGTGAGATATCTAGTCAGCACCACTACAACTGTGAATTATCCGGTTGGCACCTTATATTGGTGAGTTATCCGGTCAGCACCAGGACATTGGTGAGATATCCAGTCAGAACCAGTACATTAGTGAGTTATCCGGTCAGCACCATTAGATTGGCGAATTATTGGTCTGCGCCAGGTTGTTGGTGAGTTATCCGGTCAGCACCATTAGATTGGTGAATTATTGGTCTGCGCCAGGTTGTTGGTGAGTTATCTGGGCTGTGCTAGTGTACCGTTAGTTGATTGGCTAAACCCTGTATATTGATTGATTTATCCACATAGTGCTTGTGAGTTGTCTGCTAGCACTGGTTGAGAAGGTTCTTCTATTTCACTTCTGTTTCTAATGTACATATTAACTTATTTCTAGCCCACCATTGCACATTAAAAGCACAAAGGTTTAATTCAGACTCTCATAATGCTCTGCGGAGATGAGGTGACTGGCTATAATTTTTATTGTCCACTCTTTGTATTGAAGTCCCAGGTCGAACTGGTACTAACCACATGACTGGAAAATCAAATACAAGGTGGTATTTGTTGTTAGCTACGGGACAGCAACCCTCTCTTGTGCTCATTGCTTCAATTTTATACAGGACATCATGAGTGTGGTACTACTGCAGTAAATCTGCCTTGCTTGGCACCTAGGATCTTATTCATGACAGTCACCAACATTCCCACGAAAAGTCCTGTAACCCTCAGTTGCCACAATATCTTTGGTGTGAGTGAAAGGGCTTGGCGTATTCCTGGCCAACGATGGGATATTTGGTTCACTCTGTAGGAGGAGTTGATATTTCTACTACTCCTCCCCTATAGAGTAGACATTTTCATTTTTATTGCCATGTTATGCCATGTCATCATTGAGCACTGAAAAGGTTTGCTCCATAGAGCAAACAGAAGTTCAAGGCACTGTTGGAGATCATTTCAGTTTTAGTGCTCAAGGAACCATACTAACACCGCCCCCGTTACCACCACTCCCAGCTTGTATATGTTTCTGAAAGAACAAGCTGCTCATCCCTTCATCACATGAAAACAATCAACTGATGTCTCCTGCCTGGGAAATTCAAAACCTGATTGTTTTCTTGAAGACATCGTTCTCCTGTGAGAATACAAATTGAAACTGGAAGAAAGGAACCAAGGCGCCCATCTCTCGAGGAAAATTGTACATGATCGTTTTTATTTTTTGGGACTTCAATAAAAATATGTCTAATTGCAAACTTGGTCCTTCAGATAGGACGTTACATTGGTCCTTAACCATCACATGGACATTATAAACTGTACGTCTGAACGTGACATCATGTATGAATGTCCAGGGTCCTCGAATGACATTCATTAGCTCCCTTTCTGGACACTGTTGCCCGACTGGGCTGTCATTACTCCAGTATGTAAACTGTATAAAGTCTACTGCACAGTCTCAGTTGAATGTCTTGAGATGGTCCTTTCCAATTTGTCAGTGTGGAAGAAGATGCGAGGATCCACTTATTTAAATGTTTGACACTTTTTAAAGAATGAAAGCATAAATCAAAGAAGAATCACTGGATATTTTGACGTTAAATATTTACATTAATTTAGGGTTTCAAACACTGATGAATAAATGTTAAGTGTCACAACTAGGAGTTTTGTATCATTTATGTCTGGATCTAAATGGTGACTCGGAGCAATAAATCTGGCGGTAGAGTTTCCGCTTTGGGCGCAATTGGGAAATTACTCCCAGAATGCACTTGAAATTGTGCTGGTTCGGTCGCAGTTCAAGTGTCCACTAAAATCATTTACATAATCACAAAAGTAAATTCTTCCATGAATCAGCGTAATCGGGCAGCATAATAGAACATAATCATTTATTTTCTTTCCATTATAAAGCATTCCTTGATGTATTTAAGAGTGGTAACCTGGTGCAGTTTTATTAATACAGCTAAAAATAGGTTTATCAGCAAAAATAAGCATTTTTAATAAGGGTGACCAGTCCTCCACCTGTGAGTAACCTGATTTAAAATCACTGAAAATTACTTCATAAAAAACTAAACTGAACCATTTAATAGTTTCCTTGGTGTACACCAGTCAGTTTCTTAGTAAATTAAATATTTTTTGATTTGAAAAAGCTTTTAAAACTACTAGTGCCTGTGTGCCTAAGAAAATTAGTGCAATTTGAAGAGCCTTCCCTGAAGCAGCGCAATCGGCAGCATCTCGCAACTTTGACCTGGGTCGTGGACAGATTTGTGGGCGGGGCCTGTTCCGGGCAAGATGGAGGAAAACACGAGTGTGAGTGGTTGTGGGCGTAACTCACTTGTGTTTAAAATTCCCAGATATTTTGTGCTGGTTCGGCTGATTGTGCTGGATTCTGGGCACAAAGCTGGTGGAAACAAGTGGAAACTCCATCCCCTGATCTCCAATCTTGGGTTTTAGGTAATGAGCATAAACTGTGACAGTGATCCTCAAATGTCTAACCTCGACAACCTTTTATTCCCTCCAATGGCTGGTCTTTGTAATATATGCTGTAGTCTGAATAAAATACAAACCGTATGACAGTGATTAGATATTTTTAACATGTTGGGCTGTCTGGGTTGAAGACTCCATGAAAGGGAGGAATGTACATCTCAGTCCTCTTCTCTCCTAATACAATTTATTTTTCACAATTATCTCCCCTTCTCTCCTGGCACAATACATTTTCACTGCAGCACTGACAACTCTCTGAAACTTCACACAAATAGCTAATCTTGGCTTGTTAGATCAGATAGTGAGTGTCAGAAAGCCATTCAATTATGGTGGCTATCAAAACTGAGCCCTATCCTGTCCTCAGCTGCTATTTATATATGTGCATTTTCCAACAGGAATCACTAGATAAAATCATTGATCAGGAGCAGGATCTCTTCCACTTTTTTCTCCTCCCTGACTCTGAGGTCAACAGAAACAACTTGCATTTGTATAGCTCCTTGAACATAAAACCATCCCAAGGCACTTCAGCAACATAGGAAGGTAATGGGAACAAAGGTCGAGACAGGAAGCGAGAGGTTGTGCAGACCCTATGGCATGCAGGAGAATACAATAGGTTTGCCACCCTTTGCCATGTTCAAAAATTTAACAGTGGACAGGAAAATGAATTGAATAAATAATGCCTCCACATCACGAGATGAAGAGAGCATTGAAAAAATATAGGGATGATTTTCCTGGCCCTCTGATGGTGCTGGATAGAACAGCACACCTGAAGTGGACTGCACTTGTCCAGGCAGTGCTATTAATAGCCCATGGCCACCACTGGCACAGGCCCAACCCCTAGCTGGACCTGGTGCTGGAGAACAGAATACCGAAAGCAGGATACTGGAGCACAGCTGTGTGCTTTGCTGCTGGCCTCAGGGCCTTCTGGCCCCATGGTCTGATAATATCTAAAAGATTTTTTTAAGTCCCACTTACCTTCAGTGTGTCTTCAGCATTCTGCTGGGAGCCCTTAAACAATCCTCTCCAAGGAGGCGGCCAGATAAAAGAACCCAATGTCAGCTTTGTGGGGTAACTCAAGAACTGCCCTGAGTATAAACCTGGTATGTAAAAACAAGTGCAAGCACAAAAGGGAAATCCAAAGTTGAAGTTACAGGATTGGTGATGCATTTCCAGGGCATTCAGGAACAGGAACAACTTGCATTTATATAGCACCTTTAGAGTAGAAAAAACATCCCAAGACACTTCACCGACGCGTAATCAGATAAAAATAAATGCCGAGCCAAAGAAAGAGATGGAGGATAACCAAAAACTTGGTCAAAGAGGTGAGTTTTAAGGAGGGTCTTAAAGCAAGAGAGGGAGGTGGAGAGGTGGAGGGGGTTTAGGGAGGGAATTTGGAGCGTGGAGCCTCGACAGCTGGAAGCACGGCCGCCAATGGTAGGGCAAATGCAGTTCTGGGGGAGTTGTAGAGCAGAAGGAGGTTACAGAGATAGGGAGAGGCAAAGCCATGAAGGGATATCAACATGAGGATAAGAATTTTAAATGGGAGATATTGGGAGACCAGAAGCCAATGTAGGTCAGCAAGAAGACTGGAGATAGGTGACGGGGAACTGGTGTGGGATAGAATATGGGAAGCAGAGCTTTGGATGAGCTGAAGTTTAAGGAGCATGAAAGACAGGAGGTCAGTCAGGAGAGCATTGGAATAGTTGAGAGTGGAGATGACAAAGGCATGGATGAGGTTTCAGCAGCAGATGGACTTAGGCAGCGGTGGAGGTGGACGATATTATGGAGGTGAAAGTAGGTGGTCTTGGCAATGGAGAGCTCAACTCGGGGTCCAATAAGATGCCAAGCTTGCAAACAGTCTGATTCATCCTGGCACAGTGGCATGCAAGGTGGGGGGCTGTGGTGGGAGGTGGTAGCATTGGTGGAAAGGGTACAGAGTTTGTGGCTGGAACTGAAGACAATAGCTTTGGCCTTCCCAATGTTTATCTGGAAGACTGGATGTCGACAAGCAGTCTGCCAGTATAGTGGCAGTGGAGGGGTTGTCGGCACACATGTGGAAGTTGACCCCGTGTCTTTGGATGATATCACCAAGGGGCATTAGAGGTGATGTAATAGGTTGAGACAAATCCATTTATTATCTAGTTCAGGGGTTCCCAAACTGTGGTGCGTGTCCCCCTGGGGCTACACGAGACATCTCTGGGGGGTACCTGGCAGAAATGGACTAATGGTGGATTTTATTTATTAATTTATTGCATTTTTATAATAGGCTACTCAGACGAAGCTTTAAAACTCTGTGGGAATTTGTTATATAAAGTAATTAATTTATTTCAAGATGTACCAATGAGAACACAGGTACACAGAGACGATGACATACAGAGCCCTCACCTCCAATCACCGTACACTACAGCATGGTTTCCGTTACCCAGCAACTGTCCAGTCTATCTGAGCTCAGAACTAAGTCAAGTTTTATTTAGGTTGTCTGTGTCTCACTATAACTATATCGTCTGGTCACAATGTATTGGCATCTGCACCAATGGAGCAAAGGCAATGACTGGTAGGCATAGTGGAGTAGTGACACGTATCAGAGCAGTTGCTCCCAATGCGATGTGGGTGCATTGTAGTATACATAGGGAAGTACTCGCTGTCAAAAGCACCCCTACCAACTTGAAGGAGGTGCTGGACAATGCTGTGAAGATGTTAAACTTTATAAAAGCTTGACCCTTGAATTCCAGAATATTTTCCACTCTATGTAATGAGATGGGAAGCGAGCACTTCAATTAATTGCTCCACACTGAGCTTCGATGGCTGTCGTTTATGTGTATTATAATTTGTATATTTTGTACAATGCTTGGGCAGTAAAGGGGTTAAAATATTAAACCTATACGCTGGTAGGTATACGCGGTAGCTGGTAGATCTGGAAGGGGGTAGGCAATAAGTAAAGTTTGGGAACCTCTGATCTAGTTGCAAACTCTTTTAGCCTCAATCGAACATCCACAGAACAAAGCCGTTGTGCCAAATAGTCTTCAACTGAAAAACATCTCCTCTTAACAAGGTTTGCAAATGAAATGTATTTCTAGTGAAACAATCTCCTGTCCATTCATTTGAATACAAAAGCCATGGCTTGTATATTTTGAGCTAAATACTGATTATGTCAGTAAATAAAATTTAAAGTGATTGCCAGTTTACTATGCATAGATATCAAGTAGACTTATTTATTATTAGAATTGAGACTGCATCTCCCTAATCATCACAATCATGTTATATCTGACCCGGAATATTCACACTCAGTAGAAAAATGTTGTCTTCCCAACATTAACATCCCTCATCTTAATCAGCACAAAATAACTGCTCTAACCAGAAAGAGAAAATATTTGAGTTACTTGTTGGAACGACCCTTTGGTCTTGCACATAATGTAGATAACCAACAGTGGGATGCAGATTATGGAGGAGGCTGCAAGGAACTAGCCAATAACATAGCTCCAGTCTGGGTACAGATATGTATTATTACACTTCAATGATGTGTATTTGATCAGAGAGAACAGGAAAGTACTCTGTGAAATTATAATAAAAGAGTGAGGGTGAAAAATTGTGGACATGCTAAAGTAGTTTTGTCTAAATTTCAGTTGAATACCTGAGTAAGGTCACAGCAATGAATAGCTGATTAGTTAAAATGTTGGAACTTTTCAAGGGCACATGTTGAAATCTGTGTACTGACAGATACTATGGCCCCGAATTTGCTGTGGTTAATGACACGAACTAACAGCGTTCGCCATCATTACCCCTCTGAAACTGACCGCACCTTCAGGATTTAGCGTATGTGCATCTAAACGCAGAAATCCTGAAGTTGCGGTCTGTCATTCACTGCTCCGACACTGGCTGCGCTATGGACCTCCCGCCCCATAGTGTAATCAGTGATATCAGTGGAACCGACAAACTTGGGCTTTTCCGCGGTAATATCGCTGTTAAATACCCCATTAAATGTTAAGCCTTGTTGCAATAGGTGTAACTGGGGTTTTAACAGTGTATTGAATGGTAAACAAACGTTTTGGCCCTTTATATTTGTAGAGTGTCAAATTTCTCCATTATAATAAAAATTACAATTTTTTCAAAGTTTCTTCATGATATTTCAGGTTCTACCTTATCCCCATGTGAGAGCCCCAATCTTTGTTTTGCTCTCTGTAACATTTTTTAAAAGTCCAGATAAAAGCAGGTTCTCATTTCCTGGTTTCCTGTCTGTGAGAATTGGCTGCTTAGACAGCTTGTTGACGTCAATGCAACGGCGCACTAGGGATTCCCACGACAGAGCACTAGAATCAACTGAATGTCGAAAAAGGCAAACTTCTCGCCACAGAGATTTCTGTGGGCAGCTCTCTTTGGGACCAGCGGCCACTGTCTTTGCTTTGCCACTGACCGCAAGTTACGGGTCAATGTATACCAGCTAAATTCATTCACATGCTTCACTATATTGATTTAGTTTTTAAGGGACCAACATACTGGAGTGTCTGTTATGCAATTCAAACTCCACACAATTCATGCCATGTCTCTTGACTTGCCCTAAGAGACTGCTAAAGGAGCTTGAATGGAAAATTAGATGCATCTCCAATACAAAACCCTGTATCTCCTCCCAACTAGATTAACAGTCAGACAAACCCACTTTCATCTCAGCTACACAATTCAGAATTAGATGGAGGAACACCCATCATAAGACAACATAAACCCCCTCCCCAATAATGACTAGGGCTTTGGGTCATGCCAAAGTTGATGCTTATACTGCATGGGGCATTATAATCTCAAGTGTAAACTCATGTACTGGAACAGTGCACGCAATGGGGGAAAAGTTGAGTCACGCTCCCTTTGGGGCGCTAACTTCGCCAGGACGCTACTTTTAGCGCCCCGAAAAAATTAGCACCCCTGTGGTCAAAATTCATTGGTAGCGCCCCAAGAAAAAATTAGCACCCCTGTGGCCAAAATTAATTGGTAGCGCCCCAAGAGGGAAGCGGGGCGCTACTGGAAATGCCCCGCCTCCCTCTTGGAGCGCTGCGAGGGAATATCGCGGCGCTGCGGCACGTCGCGCCACGGTACTGCAGGCCTTCCTCCCCTTCTTAAAGGGAAGGGGCCTTGTGCAGCGTGACCCGGGGCCCAGCTGGGCCACCAGGGATCGGAGTGCCGGCAAAAGAGCCCGGCACTCAAGAGAACTGCCGGGCTCATGGAGTGCAGCCGGCACTCCGCGGGGGGGCTGCAGAGGAGGCCAGGGACGGCAACGGGGGCAGGTGCTGGCAGGCAGCCAGCAACAAAAATGGCCGCCGGCACCTCGCCTTTAATTAGCGCCGCCCCGGCCACAGGTAGGCCCCCCTGACCCCGCCAGACATAGTGTCCGGGAATAAGTCAGGAGGCGCTATCGAAGATCGCGGCCGGGGCGCTGTGCACAGCGATGACGTCATCGTTGGCGGCGCAGCGCCGTGGGGCGCTAACGGTTACCATCGCCGCTAACCTCCCGCTGAATTTCGCGGGCGGCGTTGGTGGTGCCGCGCCCGGGCTCTTGTTGCTTTGTGCCCCGTTAGCGCCCTCTTAGGCCACTAACGGGAGGCGCAAAGCAACCGAATTTTTGTGAGAGGGGACAATTCAATTCCACTTGGTACAGTACAGTTGCATGTGTGTGTCAGCTCCTGTATCTGTATGGTACACACTGGATAAAAGGCAAGAATTCACATCCGTCTAGTACCGTATGAGTCATATGTCTCCCTGTTTTTAGCTTCTATGGATGTAAAGTACATATTGATTAAAAGTGAGCTGTCACCTAGATTTTCTGCTCAAGCAAAAACCTCAACACGTGAGCCTTGCATGCCTATTTTTTCTCCTTTCCCAATATGGCAGGCGGTGCACTTCTGGCCAGAAAACCAGTCTGGCTGTGGGGGCCTCAAACTGGCACTAGGTCCCTTACTTGCATATGAAAAGTGCCTTCCAACTGTTTCAGACGCGGGCACTGCCGCCGATTTTTTGACCTTTACCAATATGGCGGGCGGTGCATTTCCAGTTCATGCGCTTCCTGCCCACCATATTGGAGGCTTAGGAGGCCGATTAGCGACCAAAAAGCACACGCTGCACAGCCAAATTTCTAGCCCCATGTCTCTTTCTCTCTCTGTCTCTCTGCTTTGCTGGGTTCATGTGAAACTGAATGCACTGAGAGGCATGCTTGAACGCGATGAACTGCAGACTGACTGATGTGACTAATATCAGCACAGGCTGCCTAGAAGTATCTGGATGCATAAAAGTTACGTGCTGTTGTCACTTTCACAGCCACAGACCAGTGCCCCCTGGTGGAAAGAGGCTGCAAGTCAGGTTGCATTAGCTGTCAGTCTCGGAGGAAAATGCAATCTTCTCACACACTGCCTATAGGAAACCTCCAGATAGGCCCCAGTGCTCTGTAGACCATTTGCATGGATACCTGCGGGTCGAGTGTTGCCTGTGCGCGTGATACTGCTGTCTCCAGGCATCTATCCTTCCCCCCTCCATGTCCTTATCATCCTCCTCCTCAAAGCACAGGAACAATAGAATTCCCAGAGGGAAATCCATTATTTCACTATACACAGTCCCCTTCAAGTTCTCAGCAAGTTTCACAACTGCTCAGAAACTGCACCTTCAAAGTAGTGGAAGTGACTCCCAGCTAAAATAGTGTTGCAGAATTGTACTTCTGTGCGATCTTTCCGATCTCTTTCCGTCTGTGGGGCACTATAGAGCCTTAGCAGCGCCAGCTTTACAGTAGAAGTGCTTTGCAGAGGAGGTAAGTGGGCAGAAATGTTGAGAGATCTTGGAGGACACTTCTCCGTAGTCCCTGCTTCACTTAAATGCAGCGTGGTGAACTTTCAACAGGCAGATTATGGTCACAGCAGGGTCATGGGAGAGAACTCATGGAGGCCATTTTTATGGTGAAATTTTGGCAGCAGCTCCCTCCACACCATTTTACTAGACCACCCGAAGACTGCCCAAAAACACACCACACACCTCTCCCTTGTCTTCTTTGCTCATCCTGGGAACCACCACACTCTTCACCCTCTTAAAGCAACACTTGAACAACTATTGTTTCACAATGCTGTCTGGTTAAGGGGAAGGTCGAACTAGGGATTTTACACTATGGCTATTCAGCTCCTCTCACAGCAATTACTTACATGCACAACTCTAAAACCCCTTCCTCCACTTTAACAGCCTCATACTACCACCCCCCACCCCTCCCCAACAACTCTTACTTCACCTCCCCCATGCACTTGGCGCACACTCCTCAAATGCTAGCCTTATCCTCATTCTTTTTGCAGGAGAAATGAGCAGATAATGCCCACCACAGGGAGGGCAGCGGAGGGGGATTACCAACCATGGTGCTCGTGGAGAGGCACACAGCTCTTGCCATGGGAGGTGACAAGGTTGGTGGTATCTTGCTAACACTAGGTTACTGACTGAGCACCCACATTGTCACCCTGACATCCCTCTGAAGCACTACACAGCCACAACCTTCCACCCCCTTCTCTGTCTCCTTAATCTCAAGGGGGCAATGCTCACTCATCCCTAGCTTCAACGCTCCTTTCCTGCAGAATCACCACTGTGATGGGGGACAGAGAAAGATGATGATGGTGGTGGTGATGCGGTCCAAGCCTGCCTAATACTGACATCTCTCAGGACAGCAGTCCATGCCAGGCCTCCGGCTGTCCTCCTCACAGCACTGTGCCTGTGGAACATGGGAAGCAACACCAAGCTACCCAGGAGCAAGCTGACATGAGACGAGGGGCACCTCAGTCTCATGAGTCTTTTGTAGAGCATGAGCAGCCAACCTGGCTCTCAGGTGGCACCTAGAAGGAGCATGAGAATAGGTGATAAGAAGGCACGTATAGGAACCCAGAAGAAGCGGTTTGAAGGAATGTCCTTTTATTTGCAAGTGGGAGAGAAAGAGTGGTGTCAAAGCTCAAAGAACACTTCAGAGATTATTTGTACTCTGATACCCCTTGCCTCAGTCGCTAAGGACTCCCCAATACTGATCATTGTGATGGTCAGCTTCATGTCGTTATGTTTCCAAATGAGCAAGGGCTTCCTTGTCAGCTATGTCAAAGTCCAGTCCTTCCTGAAGTGTGAAGTTTTAAAGGGCACAACAAGCTATAACTACACTAGCCACCTAATCTGGATCATACTACAGTGCCCCTCCCGACCTGTCCAGGCAGCGAAAACATGCTTGTAACAGGCTGACGGTCCTCTTGATCACCAATCTAGAAGAGGCATGTGCCTCACTGTTGTGCTTCTCTGCTGATGATGAGGCCATTCTGATTGTGGTCAACAGACATGTAATCAGGGGATATGCTTTGTCACCCAGAAGCCATCCATTGATTTGATTCTCTTCTCTAAAGAAGTCAAAGAGGGCAGAATTCTGAAGATGAAGGTATCATGGCAACTTCTTGCATATCAGATGTTGATGTGTAGGGCCCTCTGATTGTTGTCATACACTATCTGGACATTGAGGGAGTGGAAGTCCTTCCTGTTGACATAAATAAATGGATATTCCATGGGTAAGATGGGGTGGAACTTCTGCCTGAAAATTTGACCTTACCACAACCACAGGCCATTTTCCTGGTTCGTGGTTCATCAAGGATGCAGGGTGGGCTCTCGATGGATCCACGACACCAAAAGGGAGCTCACCGCTGCAGAGGAGGGAGATACGCTGCAGCACTAACTGAGGCGGAGAAGATCTTAAGGGGACAGAAGCACCCAAATTGTTTTCACTGAAGGTCTCGACTAAACCGAGTACTTCAGCAGATATGTTTCTGAGGCTATTATGGAGAGAGAGAAGCCTTCTACTAGGCCCTCTACCTCCATACAGTGACCTAGGGGGGGGAAAATTCGGTTGCTTTGCACCTCCCATTAGCACCCTAAGAGGGCGCTAATGGGGTGCAAAGCAACTAGCGCCCGGGCATGGCGATGTTTGCGCCGCTCGCGAAATTGGCCAGACATTTTGCGGCAGCACTAAACACTACCGCCACGATCTCCTGCGCCCGCAGATCATGACGTCAGTCGAACGTGCAACGCCCCGGTAGCGCCCCTGACCGGATATTGAGTGGTGCCCCCTGCCTTTCTACCTGCCGCTAGCAATGACAGGTTGAGGGGAACGTTTTGCAGTCGGGAAGGGACTGGGGAGCGCTATTTAAAGGCGACCGCTTCCTGCTTTTTTTTGTCGGTGACATTTTTGTACCACGCATTCTGAGAGAGAGAGAGAGACTTCTGGAGCGATTCAACGCTGTGTGAAGGAGTTTTGGGTATGGAGCAGCACTTTGCAGGTTCATTTTGATTTGACCTTCCTTGCATCAATTTAGAAGAGACTATGGGGGCTGCACTCTGAGCTCTTTTCCTGGGCCTCTCCATTGTTCTTTCCAGCAGATTTGATGTACAGGTCTTTCCAGGCCGAGATTCAAGGCTGCAATGAGCAGGGTGTGGATGGAGAGCAAGATCGACTCTCCCCTTTAAGAACTGGCCGGCGCCAGTGTGTCTGTGTTCCATTGCTGACTGACATCACATGAGCTTCGCCAGCGCTCTGAGGTAGCGCTTCGCTCCTCAATGTTAGCGCCTTAAGAGAGGTGTATAGCACCTGATTTAGCACTCCACTCACCTCCAGGGGCGATAGAAACCAAGTTTGCAGTCAGAGGCAATAATTAGCGCCAGGCGCTAAACTTTGCGCCCAGCCGATAATTGCGCCCCAAACGGGGCGATACCGAATTTCTCCCCCAGGGAGCTTGCCACCAATACCCCAGGACATACCAGTACTCTTGGCAGTCCCTGGGGTCAGCAGAAACAGTGGTGGCAAGAAGGGAAAAGGGTCTGGAACCCAGGCCTGCCTCCCTGCCGACATTAATATGTGATGGTTGATAAAGAGGTGGCCAGGGGTCTTCCAGCAGGGGCAGGGGAGGAAACTTCAGCTCAGAGCGAAGATATGGTAATGGCCCTCACCACGTGATCATCGCCCATTTTCAATCGCTTTCTCACCCGATTTGAGGTTATCAAAGTTATCGAGTTGAGGAAAATCCAGCCCAGGGGCTCCACCTGAACCAATAACATATCTTTGGAGGTGGTCTTTATTTCTAATATTTTCAGATTTCTGAGATTTACAGTTTCGACAAATAAAAGTTCATTTCAAGCAAATATATTTTACAAGATGTCAATTTTATTCACTGAAATGTTTTTCACATTAAAATGTCTCTATTAAAATTGACACCCTTTGCAATTTAATAACTGAATGGTATAGGGGATGCACAAATTTAACTAAATAAGTTTTCGTTTGATTTGAAACATTTATTAGATCATTTTCTCAGAGCATCTTTAGCAACCAGAGTAAGTGGATTGTTTCCTCGATCCAGGGCAAAACCTATTCCATGAATGATGGCAACCTTCATCTCTATGTTGTTCAAGAAGATTTTTGAAGGGATTATGTTTGCGAATGACTTTCACTGCTATATTATTAAATGTCGCCTTAGTCAATCCTCTGGCCTCGTCATTTCTCCTAAGACCATGAAATTTTGTAGACACTGATGGATATCTCACTACAAAAACTAACATCCTGTACAAATGAATTCTGGCTCTGGTAATGCACCAGAGAAAGCTTTCTACTTCACAGAATAATTTCTGTGCATTTATTTTGTAAATTGATTGCAATATCACAACTGACGTCTATCTGTTTTGATTCGGAGGAAAGCGAGCAGAGAATATTTGGCGAATTTCTTTGCTCAGTGCACATGATGGACAGGCTGATGCCCTGAGAAGACTGGAATTGTGCCTCTTTGAGCAAAGTTAATCATATCACAGAGACTGGTTCAGCATGGGTTCACTCTGAAAAGTTGCTGTGTCCCTCTCTGCAGTTTCTATATTGTCACATTTTCCATCATACACAGCAGGCCATCCTGGGTACCTGGTGCAGAAAGCTTGAGATCAGCCTTCGGAATACAGCACAGCAGTGGTTCTTTCTTCGATTTCTTGAACTGCGACAAGTTATCAGCCGGACGGATGTGGTGAAAAATACGCTACAAGAGAAAAATATCATCTAGTGTTGTAATAATTACATGAATATGTCACAGGCAGGTGGAGTCGTTGGCAATTTTAGATGTGGGCACACTTCTACATCTTGCACAAAATGTAGGGGTAGGTTTTACAAATTAGCGCTGTATGTGATGAGTGCATTTTGGGAATTCCGTTGACCTCAATGCCCCACGTGATTTTCAATCTATATTGGAATTCTGGTGCAAAGTTCAATGTACTTGGCGTGATTTGCCATCCACTAATTGTAATGGACAGAAAATTGTGCAGGATTTGCTGACTACTCTGTCAGAATTCCCGATATGTGCTCTTGTAACGCAAAACTGTTTGCCAGGAGCACTAATTCCTTATTTTCTAGGTGAGTCTGGAAACATGCAACTGCCCCACCCTAATACCCCATTCCTGCCTCCAAGATTTGACTTTGAGGATTTTATTTGGTTTTCCAACACTCGAGAGTAGATTTAAAAAAAAATATATATGTCTGTAAATATTTTCTGGTGTGTATACTTCATGTGAGAGAACACCCCCCACTAAACTGGACAAAAAATAACTATAATGATGAAACATGTACTCTGTTGTCATCTATTAAATACAAAATCAGCTACTTTTTTCTTGCCTCAAGGAACGAACCGTTCAAGCCTTACTGCTGTACTACTGCTAAAATCACACAGCTCCAAACCAGAACCTTCTACAGAAACAGGGCTGAATTCCCCAGCCTGATTCGTGTGCTGCTGGGACCATAGCTATATCACACCAGGAAGTAGCTTGTCAGGTATGAATAATCTAGGATGTAAGTTTAGACAGATATTCCAGTGCCTCACTTGAATCACCCTCAGGGAGGGAATGGCAGAGAACAGGGAGAAATCTTCCATACCCATTAACCTGAAGAGTTTGAGTGGATTGGGCAGAAGGGTTTTGCACATGGTGTGTAAAATGAACTGGTCTCGTTCCCTGCACAACCTTTTCTTCTCTGGGCTTTTGTTTTTGGAACCACCAGCATATTTCAGGGATCTCATTTGCATGCTGCTCTCCCAGTGCACTTTCGTGACTCACTGAAAGTGTAGAAGCATGATTTCCTGTGCAGTGTAGGTGCAACACCTTAAAGCTGTATTTGAACTTCCTGTTACAGAGGTAAAAGCTTCATCTAATGCCTGAATTGTAGCAAGTGTTCCAGAACTGAGCCAGAGGTCCAACAATTCTCAGGGTGGAGACAGGACAGCTTCCTTCAGTGAGAGAAGCATGGAGGCCATGTTGTGGGAGATGCGAGGGGCTCCCTCCTCTGCAGAATACAACCAAGGCAGGAGAGGTGAATGTAGTCTCTGAAGTTCAGTAGATTGTTTTCCAGATGAGTAAGAAATTAATATCCTCAAGAAGTATGAATCATACAATTTTACAGCACCGAAGGAAGCCATTTGGCCCATCGTTCCCGTGCTGGTATTCTGAAAGAGCTGTCCACTTAGTCCCATTCCCTGCCCCTTTCCCAAATCCTTTAAAATGCTTCTTTTAAAATAGTCATCCACTTTCCTTTTAAACACTGCTATGGATTCTGCTTCTACCACTGATTCTGGTAGGGCTTTCCCTGTCCTATCAACTCTCTGCCAAAAAAAAGCTCTCCTATCCTCTCCCTATGTTCTTTTGGTGATTATGTTAAAGTTATGCCCTCTAGATACTGACTCATTGACCAGTGAAAATAATGTTCCGTCTTTACTTTATTAACACCTTTCATAAGTCTTAACACCTCCACCTGGCCCACTCAACCTTGATTGTTCGTATGGAACAAATTCAATTGCTCTAGTCTCTTCTCATAACTAAAGCTACTCATCCCTCGTATGATCTTAGGGAATCTCTTCTACAGTCTCTCCAAGGCCTTGACATCCTCCCTAAATAGATCACACCACAGAAGAAACATGAGAAAGTGGGAATGGTTGTAACCTATTAGCATTTTGTTTCCTGAGAGGGGCTCTGCCACTTTATGTTGCAGTATATACCTGGATGAGCATTGATAGTGAGCGAGGGCAAGGCCAGGGAGAACCTGATCCTGAGGGAGTGCTGCACTGGGGGAGGTGCCATCTTTTGGTTAAGATATTAAACTGAGGCCCCGTCTGCCCTCTCAAGTGGATGCAAAAGATCCCATGGCACTATTCGAAGAAGAGCAGTAGAGTTCTCCTAGTGTCCTGACCAATATTTATCCCTCACCCAGCATCACTAAAACAGTTTAATTCGTCATCCATCTCATTGCTGTTTGTGGGACCTTGCTGTGTGCAAATTGGCTGCTGCGTTTCTCTACATTGCAACAGTGACTACACTTCAAAAGTTCTTCACCGGCTGTGAAGCACTTTGGGATGTCCTGAGGTTGTGAAAGGCGCTATAGAAATGCAAGTTCTTTCTTTCTAAAGATCCAACTCCAGGGTACTGAGATGCCCTGAAACAGATCATTATTAATCAGAATGAAACTGAGCAAACCAGATTATTAGCAAACCAGAAACAATAAAAGAATAACATTGTACAATAGCATAAAAATGTTATTTGAAAAAATTACACAAAAGTGATGCTCATATTTTCCATAGTTACTATAACAATTTATGCTAAAGAAAACTGCACAATATAGTTCCGTGATTTAATTTGTAGCTCAAGGGTCTAAAATCTCTTGTTGCCAGGATTTTATGATAGCAATAAATCGGCATCCACTCAGTATTGTAGTTGCAAATTATTCAATAACTGCTCAGCAGATGCATGACAGCAGCAAGGAAGCTTCTGTAAAACAAAGAAGTGCTAGAGAATAAGCTCTGTGTGTGCCCATGCCACTGGAGAGGCCTCACCCTAATCCAGCAGAGATTGTAAAATCAGACGAATGATCCCGAGGGTTCTATTTGCGGGACTCTCGATTATTTTACATTCAATGTGGCGCCAAAAATAAGGCAATATGACTGATATGTGCAGTCTCATTAACATATGTAAATCTTGTTATAAAGTTCTTGGGCCCAAATTTTATGAATTTTATTCCTAATTAGCTCCATTCCATCAACTTCACTACATCTTAGTTCTGTTAGTAAAAATTTAACTTTTCTGATAATAATTAGACATCATTAAAACGGTAATCTTTGCAGAAACAAGAAAAATTCATGTGATACAATTAAACTATCCAATATCTGAGATGAAAAGGGTTAAAACATGTCTGATGTGTCCCCTTACGCTAATACAAAAAGGCCCTGTACCTGTTTGCATCAACCATAACATTTTGGTATGCAATTGCTGGGCAGTTGGTGGGCAAATAGCCCAACTCTGTGCCAGCAATTGTTTTTTCTTTGGCCGTGCAGATGATCTGTCAACGCACATGTTGACAGATCACAAGTTCGGGATTTAGTGCAAGCGCTTGAGGCGCACTCTCAGAGTACACCTTCATACCCACCACAAATTTTGGCCTGTTGTGTTTATCATTCATGACTTACAAGGTCAGTTCACTTGTGCCATATAAATATGATACCATGGGCTTTTACAACCTATCATCTATACATAACACTCTCATAATCCTGGTTGCACCACAGTCTTCAACTAACTAAAGGCTATGCTTTCGTTCAAAATCTGTGAATAAAATACATTACCTCCTTAAGAGACCCTTTGGTTGTGCAGATCTTATAGAGGATCCAGAATGGAACACACACCATGGAGGATGATGCGAGTAGCCAGCCCAAAACATAGCCCCATGTTGGATACACATATGTCTTGTTGTACTTGAGAGGTGTGTATTTAAACAATGAGAAAATGAAAGTACCCTGAAAAAAAGAGAGGACATGAATCAAATACTAGCTGACTGAGAAACATGGCAGTAAGACAGCCCTGAGAGACAACACACTGGAGCTGTGCAACAAGGAGCAGGATTTGGAGTTTTGCTTGCAATTTTGTGGGTGTGTTGCTGATCCCGGCCATGCTGCAATCAACAGAGGTCAGGGACTTGCCTGTGTAGGGAGGTTACAAAAACCAGAGAGAAAAATCACATTAGGTAGCTTCTGTACACTTCTTACCAGCCAGTTATTTGGTGCCATTGGTGAAGCCTTAGGAGCAGGCCTCTTGTCCTCTAGCAATGGTATGTGATGTAGAAAGCACAAAAGGGGATGGAAAGAAGAAGAATTCTTACCACACAGAGAAAAAACCTCAAAAGAAAACAAACATTGTATGGGGGTAATTTAAACCAAATCCACCTGATGGGAAACTGATGGTATGGGATCTGCCGCCCATTTTACACCCCGCCTGAATGTACTTCTTTACTAACTTGATTGAGTTCTTTGATGAAGTAACGGAGAGAGTGAATGAGGGTAGTGCGGTTGATGTTGTGTATATGGACTTTCAAAAGGCGTTTGATAAAGTACCACACAATAGACTTGTTAGCAAAATTAAAACCCATGGGCTTATAGGGACAGTGGACTTTGGAATCAAAAACACAATTTCTAAATTTGTGGATGTCACCAAGTTGGGGAGGGGGGGAGAATAGTCAATACTGAGGAGGACTACAACAAATTACAAGAAGACATTAATAAACTTGCAAAATGGGAATATAATTGGCAAATGAATTTCAATATTGATAAGTGTGAGGTATTATAATTTGGTGAGAAAATAAGGAGGTCACATATTACTTGGAAAATAAGAATCTAAATGGGGTAGAGGAACAAAGGGATTTGGCAGTACAAACGCACAAATCACTAAAAGTAGCGACGCAGGTTAATAAGGCCATTTAAAAAAAAAAAACACTAGGGTTTATTTCTAGAGGGATAGAATTGGAAAGTAGAGAAGTTATGCTAAACTTGTATCGAACCTTGGTCAGACCACATGGAGTATTGCATACAGTTCTGGTTGCCATATTATAAAAAAGACATAGAGGCACTAGACGCCATCAATATAAAAGATAGTCACCAAGAAATCAAATAGCTAATTCAGAAGAAACTTTGTGGTGACAATATGGAATTTGCTCCCACATGGAGTAGTTGAGGCGAATAGTATAGATGCATTTAAGAGGAAGCTAGATAAGCGTATGATGGAGAAGGAAATGGAGGGTTACGGTGATAAGTGTTAGATGAGGATTTTGGGAGGAGGCTCGGGTGGAGTATAAACGGTGGCATGGACTGGTTGGGCTGAATGGCCTGTTTCTTTGATGTATATTCCATGTAGTTCTATGTAATTGGTTTTATGAATAGAGGCATAGAGTACAAAAGCAAGGAAGTTATGCTAAACTTTTCTAAAACGCTGGTTAGACCTCAGCTGGAGTATTGTGGCCAATTCTGCACACCATATCTCCCAGCACACACAAGAAACATACAGGGAGCATATTCAAATTAATTCAGGAGTTGAATGTTTTGAATTTGATGAGCTCCCACTCCAGTAGCATGGAGTCTCATGAGGATACACTCGTCCCAGTGTCATTTCAACTGGAATTGTTGAATCAGCCCTTAAATGATTTGGGGTAGAGTTTCTGCTTTGGGCACAATTGAATATCTGGGAACAGTATCATCGTGGTTATGTTACTGGACTAGTAATCCAGAGGCCTGGACTAATCCAGGGACATGAGTTCAAATCCCACCACAGCAGCTGGGGAATTTAAATTCAGTTAATCAAATAAAGCTAGTATCAGTAATGGTGACCATGAAACTATCGGATTGTCGTAAAAACCCATCTGGTTCACTAATGTCCTTTAGGGAAGGAAATCGGCCGTCCTTACCTGGTCTGGCCTATATGTGACTGCAGACCCACAGCAAAGTGGTTGACTCTTAACTGCCCTCTGAAATGGCCTAGCAAACCACTCAGTTGTACCAAACTGCTAATAAGAACATCAGTTCAAGAAGGCGGCTCACCACCACCTTCTCAAGGACAATCAGGGATCTGCAATAAATGCTGGCCTTGCCAGCGACGCCCACATCCCATGAATGAATAAATTAAATTTTGCACTAGTTTTGAGAAGTTTTCTTTTCTCAAGTTTCCGCTCAAACTCATTTGCATATCGCCAAACGTAAAATCTGCCATGAACCAGCGCAATCGGGCAATTTTTTTGTTTTAAAAAATATTCCCTGATATAGTTAAGAGTGGTAACTTGGTGCAGTTTGATTAATACAGCTGGAACTGGGTTATCACAAAAAATAAGCATTTTAATCAGAGTGTCTAGTCCACCATTTGTGAGTAACCCAATTTTAAATAACTGAATATTACTTTTAAAAAAAACTATGGAGAACCATTTGCTAATTGTATTAGAGTAAAGCAGTCAGTTTCTTTTTAAATTAAAAATATATATATATATTCAAAAGCTTTTAAAACTTACCTATTAGTGTCCTTGCCCCTAACTAATCCAGCTTAATTTTTAGAGCCTCCTCAACGGCCCGCAAACGAGCGCAATTAGTGGAAACTTGCCATGGTGATTAATTTGATCTGGGGACGTGGCCAGTTTTCTAGCGCCATGTTTTTTAAACTAACGCAAAAGATCGCGGAAACTCGATTTGCGGCGGACATAATTTGTACTTAAAATTCCGCGATTTTGTGTGGGTTTGGCCAATTTCGGGCGAATTGCGCCAAAAAAAACCCCAGCTTAACCAAGTGGAAACTGATGCCCTTTATTTTTTTGTGTTATATTGGAACCTTACCTGAAGTGCTTTAAGTTATATAATTATATGGCATAAAATTGGAAGGAATGAGAAGCTTACAAGGCAAAGAACTGGAGTAAAGATGAGCCAGCACCACTTCATGTACGACCTCGGCCTGTACCCAATCATTTCCTCAATGTTGTCATAGAAACGATCGACACCTGAACAGTAAACAGAATATCTGATTAATTTGATAATAACAGATCTGATCTAATGAGAAAATGAATGGCTTCTTCTAGGGATTCTTGTTTGTAAAATGATGATGTCGTTGCACTGTGGATGCACACTGAAGCCTACAATCCCATCCATTCCAAGATAAGCAAGGATGATTTGAACTTCTGTGTGTACATGGAGGAGGGCTTTTTTTGTATTAATTTGAAAGTTGATCCCAATCTTAACCTGCTATTTTGAGAAAGAACAGAAAGACAGTGGGATCCTTCTTTAGATATGTAGATCGGGACCCGATGATGTCATTGGGACCTGATCTGCAATTTTAGTTGCAGTCCTGAGTGGGGGAGCAGTGACGACGTCCCCGTCAGACTAAACCTGTCGGGAGCCTATTCATGGGCCAGATGAGGCCCAGCGGGTAAGTTTGACAAATTTAATTTTAAGTTTCCTTGTGGGCCTAGAGGAGCAGGATTGCTCCCCCGGGCCTCACAAGGAAGCCTCGGGCTTCCCTTGCCCCATCCCTCCCCCCGATTGCAGCCAGAAAGCTCCCCCAAATCGCCTCCAGAGCCACCCCCCTGATCACGGCCAGAGCTCGCATCCCCTTAACTGACGGCCGGAGACCATCCCCACGGGTCACGGCTGCGGCCTCCTGCTGTCAAACCCACCACCAGTAGATCTGGCCAGGTTCAGGCGGGACTCCAGGAAAAGGTCCCTGGACTCCCCAGAGTTCCACTTCAGGTCTTGCGGGCACTTTACCCACCCCCGCCCCGGCCTTTAAAATTGGGCCTCGACTGAGGATCTGTGCAAAAATAATATTGTATTTCAATGGTTTAGTCTGGAATTTTCTTTCAAAAGACGTATCTTTTCCTGCCTCATAACAGATTCATTGTGCTATTCCAATACCACAGACCAGGGAATATTTGCCTCTTAGCTCTACAGAGTTTGAGAACTGGAGTATATATCCTGAATAAAATACAAGGTTTGGCCACTTACTCCCATAGCTTCCAGCTTTGCCACAAGGGCAGCATGATGCCCAATATTGAAAGCCTTAAAAAATCAATGAATGTAACTGTTTCCTAATGAATGTTTCTGCTGAGCCAAAGGACAATCTGCAATCAGCCATGAAGCTACAATTTGTCGACCTATTACTTATTAGAGCAAAGTGCAGCCAGTTCCTTTCTGTTTATTTTGCAGTCCTTAAAAAGTAAACAATATACATGTCAGAACAACGTGAAGAACCATCTTATGAGCCAGGTATGTGAAATTCCATAACTGAGACATCACAAAAGGGGAATTCCTCGCTCAGCTCATTGTTCTTTACTGGAGTGTTTTGTAACTCGGATTATATCCCGTTTGAATTACCTTTCAGTTACAAGTAGCAAACACCAATTAGCTATTTTCCCCATTAGGCTCCTTCTAAATTACAAATAGCCACTATTGCTTTCTCTTTAGCCTCGGTTGCAGCCCACCTAGGAGAACGTACTCCAAAGATAAAAACCATGAGGAGGGCGACGGGAAACCGCCTCAGCTACTTTTCCCGAGTAAGTGACTCAAGAATCCCATGTGATGCTCGAGTTAGCGCCTGCCCTGGGGCAGAACACAATGGACAGACAGATGAACGGACACTGTTGCTTTATCTATCAAAGGGGTTATCTAGGATGTTGTCTAAATCGTCTGTCAGCTAGTTCTCAATTAGAAGAAGTTACTGGCAATCAAACATCACCAGCTCAAATCCAGTTAGAAAGGTAGCCACTAATAGCTACTGTAGATAAGGAAAACCATCCCCTGAAGAACCAAATATAATCCAATGTTTTCCCCAAATCATAAATCTCCTCTCTGCCGCTGACCCTGTGCAAGGCTCATATCTTTGGGTGGAACAGGCTCGAGGGGCTAAATGGCCTACTCCTGTTCCTATGTTCTATGTGCACCCTAACTGATCCACACTACTTTATTGATTTGTGTGTGCGTGAATCCTGCGAGTCTGTGCGTGAATGCTGGTATATGCAGATATGCACAGTTAGGTGCACTCACACAAATTGTCAGCACTCATGCATGTGCAGACTTGATGGATTCGTGCACATGTGCAATAAAACTCTGGGGCCACCTGCTGTCAGAGCTGAAGAAACGCTGACTGTCAGTGTGGAATGCTGATGGTTGGCATGTATTAACACAACACTCCAACGTGCTAAAGGAGAACATCCTAACATGGGCAGAATTCAAGGTAGAGGCAGCGTTCGATCTTGTGGATCACAGATCACCTGACTCCAGTAATTCTGGTGAATGTTGAATTATTTTATACAGTCCATGTTCCCTTACTTCATACATTACAGACCCACTCATATCTTCATTAATATTGTATTCAAAACATGATAATATTTATGCAAATCCATCAAAGTGCATTTAATGTTCTTGGTTCATTATTATTTGCTTTCGCATAATTCAACAGTCAGCCCCGTTCCTGCCAGAAAACCGCTAACCGCAATATGAACTTGGATCAGAAACGTACCCGCCAGGCAGATGCCTAACAATTAAATTCAATAGGGGTTCAATTACATCATTTGGAATTTGAGGCAATTTTAAAAGGGCAGGTCAGAAATTCTGTCCAGCAGTAAATCCGCTGAATAAATCTTAGCCGGACTGGTTTCACAAACTGAATTTAAAGGGACACTCGTCTGCAGGCACTCAGCCATTAGGATCAGTGTGCCATTGTGAATAGTGTACTTACAAGTCAGTTCTGAGTTTCCACTTCGCTTCTTTCTGATTGTTTCCCCCTTTTACCTGCCCCGGTTGAGCGCTCACTGCTTATCATGGGGGCTGTTTTAGCTTCACTTCTTTGGATGGACAACCAGTTGGAGGAAGAGGAACAGCAGCCTGAACAATCAGAACAGGCAGCAGCTGGGCCTGTTAGAAGACAGCAGGCGAATGGGTGGCCTGCTCGTCGCAA
Source organism: Squalus acanthias (assembly GCA_030390025.1). Classification (NCBI taxonomy): domain Eukaryota; kingdom Metazoa; phylum Chordata; class Chondrichthyes; order Squaliformes; family Squalidae; genus Squalus; species Squalus acanthias. Next base: position 86,875,724 of record CM059435.1, read on the forward strand.
ACCTCCCCGAGCTCGCAGGGTCTAGAGTTACTTTCTGGGATATCTCTGAGGAGCAGTGCAGGAGGAGGCTGCACTTCACCAGGCAGGCTGTCACTGACCGATGCGGCCTGTTGCAGCAGGACCTGTTACCTGCTAGACCAGGGGGTCGTGCTTTGCCAGTGGCTGTCAAAGTCACGGGCAACACGGTGGCATAGTGGTTAGCACTGGTGCCTCACAGCGCCAGGGACCCGGGTTCGAATCTGGCCTCGGGTGACTGTCTGTGTGGAGTTTGCACATTCTCCCCGTGTCTGCGTGGGTTTCCTCCGGGTGCTCCGGTTTCCTCCCACAGTCTAAAAATGTGCGGGTTAGGTTGATTTGGCTATGATAAATTGACCCTTAGTGTTAGGGGGGGATTAAATATGTGGGGTTACGGGGATAGGATAGGAAGGGATATGTTAGGGGGAATTAAATACGTGGGGTTACGGGGATAGGGTGGGATATGTGTCGGTGCAGGCTCGATGGGGATTCTGTGTGAGAAAGCAGGGACAGGGTACTGGATTTGGATGATCAGCCATGATCGTATTGAATGGTGGAGCAGGCTCGACGGGCCGAATGGCCTACTCCTGCTCCTAGTTTCTATGTTTCTATGTTTCTATGTTTCACCACTGCCCTTAAAATTTTCACCACCGACTCCTTCTTGGCTACTACAGGAGACATCACCCACATCTCCCAGTCTGCAGTGCACAGGTGCATCAAACAGGTCACCAATGCCCACCTTGCTAGAACAAACCAGTACATTACCTTTGTGATGGATGCCAACAGCAATGAGAGACCTCTGGCATTTGCAGCAGTGGCTGGCTTTCCTCGTGTCCAAGGCATAATAGGCTGCACTCATGTAGTTATCAGAGAACCATCAACATCTCCCACTCTCAACATCCTGGGGGGTCACCATTGAACAGAAACTTAACTGGACCAGCCACATAAATACTGTGGCTACAAGAGCAGGTCAGATGTTGGGTATTCTGCAGTGAGTGACTCACATCTTGACTCCCCAAAGCCTTTCCACCATCTTCAAGGCACAAGTAAGGAGTGTGATGGAATACTCTCCACTTGCCTGGATGAGTGCATCTCCAACAACACTCAAGACGCGCGACACCATCCAGGACAAAGCAGCCCACTTGATTGGCACCCCATCCACCACCTTAAACATTCACTCCCTCCACCACCGGCGCACCGTGGCTGCAGTGTGTACCATCTACAAGATGCACTGCAGCAACTCGCCAAGGCTTCTTTGACAGCACCTCCCAAACCCGCAACCTCTACCATCTTGAAGGACAAGGGTAGCAGGCGCATAGGAACACCACCACCTCCAAGTTCCCCTCCAAGTTACCATTCTGACTTGGAAGAATATCGCCATTCCTTCATCGTCGCTGGGTCAAAATCTTGGAATTCCCTATGAAACGGCACTGTGGGAGTACCTTCACCCCAGGACTGCAGCAGTTCAAGAAGGCGGCTCACCACCACCTTCTCAAGGGCAATTAGGGATGGGCAATAAATGCTGGCTTTGCCAGCGATGCCCACATCCCATGAATGAGTAAAAAAAAGATGAACCAGCAGCTTATGTGAACAGGAAGGGCTTCCACTCCATGTTCAATTGGTGTGTGAGCACCACAGAAGGATAATGCAAGTTTGTGCCTGTTTCACTGGCAGCTGCCACAGCACCTTCATTTTGCAACACTGATCCATCCCCCCACTTTTCCACCCATCCAGAATAGTTAGAGGATGGCTGTAGGGGGCAAAGGATATCCCCATCTCACCTGACTGATGAGAAAACTCCATAACTTCACCACGCCTAAGCAACACAGGCACACTGAGAGCCATGAGACCTTCCTGAGCATCATAGAGTGTGCCATTGGCATTTTGAAGCAATGGTTCAGATGCCTTGATCTCTCTAGGTGCTCCCTACAATCTGGCCCAGACAAAATGGCCACATCATTGTAGTTTGCTGCATTCTGCACAACCTGGCAATGCAAAGAGGATTGGGGTTGGAGGAGGCTCAACAACAATAAGAGATATCATCAGATAGGGAAGAATTGGATGAAGGCGAAGGAGAACCACAAGAAGGAGGACCAGTAGAAGGCATTGCAGCGAGACAGGCCAGGGAGCAGTTGATAGAACAGCACTTTTGGTGACCTCCTCAATCCCCCTTACCTGAAAAGGCAGAAAAAGCCCCTCAGCATTAACAGTTCTTGTTATCCCTTCACAATTCCCTTGATTCTGCATTGAAGAACATTGAAATCATTCAGCCAACCTCTATATGAAAGAAATTCTGACAATGCATACGAAGAAGCTGCACGGAGTAGAAACTATAGACCAAAGTTGCAAATGTAATAAAAGGTATTGATTTTAATTCCAAACACAATACTGTAGTGAATTATTTTATCACCCAAAATGATCAATCCATAGTGTTTTTTCTTAAAAGAAGTTTTTCGAACTCTACTACTCCTATGAGGTGCTCCTCCAGAGGCTTCAGCAGAGTTGCTGTTGCTCATGTTGGGAACCTTGAGATACTCGTGGCCGGTGACACATGGAAGCTTGAGCCTGAGGGGGTCGGGCAGCAGACTGCAATACTTTGGCTGCTGCCTGGGCAGTCTGGCCCTGCTGGCTTTCTGGCACCATGGTTGGTATTGGTTGAGGGGATGGCGAGGAAACAGATGGGCTGACATCCTGAGAGAGGGCATTATGTGCCGCTCCCAATACGTCACTCTACCATCCGCCTAAAACCCGCTCGGAGTTAAAATCAGGACCACTGTATCACGCCTCTTAGTCACAATCGTTCAAAATATTTGGAGTTCTTTCTAGAATGTTTCTGTTGAAGATTATCGCCATGTATCTAATTCATATACATACCATACACCCAACTGATACAGAACGTTTCAAAGGTTGCCAGGAACAGCAGACATGACCCACTGACTGCGTAGTAATCAAACAGCTGAAAAACATACATCCCACCCTAAGGGAAGAGAAACAGAGGCAAAGACCTCAGATACTGTGCAATGAAGACTGCATTTTAAATCATCGACAATAACAATAAACAGGTGAAATCAAATCAATTATTGCTTTTCTTAAAACATAAAATATTGACATGAAATGCTTAATTTTTTTTGGATGCTAGCTTAATAATCTTTGGATCTTTTATTGGTAGAGATTTCTGGGCATTTTCAATATGCTCAGGATTGAAAACTTCAAATCTGAAATAATTTAAGAAGGAAAAAACAGAATTTCATGCTGTGCTCCTGACTCAGTGAGAAGGATGGTCAGGGTCTGGGACTCAGTGAGAAGGATGGTCAGGGTCTGGGACTCAGTGAGAAGAATGGTCAGGGTCTGGGACTCAGTGAGAAGGATGGTCAGGGTCTGGGAATCAGTGAGAAGGATGGTCAGGGTCTGGGACTCAGTGAGAAGGATGGTCAGGGTCTCTGACACAGTGAGAAGGATGGTCAGGGTCTGGGACTCAGTGAGAAGGATGGTCAGGGTCTCTGACTCAGTGAGAAGGATGGTCAGGGTCTGGGACTCAGTGAGAAGGATGGTCAGAGTCTGGGACTCAGTGAGAAGGATGGTCCGGGTCTGGGACTCAGTGAGAAGGACGGTCAGGGTCTGGGACTCAGTTAGAAGGACGGTCAGGATCTGGGATTCAATGAGAAGTATGGTCAGGGTCTCTGACTCAGTGAGAAGGATGGTCAGGGTCTGGGACTCAGTGAGAAGGATGGTCAGGGTCTCTGACTCAATGAGAAGGATGGTCAGGGTCTCTGACTCAGTGAGAAGGATGGTCAGGGTCTGGGACTCAGTGAGAAGGATGGTCAGGGTCTGGGACTCAGTGAGAAGGATGGTCAGGGTCTGGGACTCAGTGAGAAGGATGGTCAGGGTCTGGGACTCAGTGAGAAGGATGGTAAGGGTCACTGACTCAGTGAGAAGGATGGTCAGGGTCACTGACTCAGTGAGAAGGATGGTCAGGGTCTGGGACTCAGTGAGAAGGATGGTCAGGGTCTGGGACTCAGTGAGAAGGATGGTCAGGGTCTGGGACTCAGTGAGAAGGATGGTCAGGGTCTCTGACTCAGTGAGAAGGATGGTCAGGGTCTCTGACTCAGTGAGAACGATGGTCAGGGTCTCTGACTCAGCGAGAAGGATGGTCAGGGTCACTGACTCAGTGAGAAGGATGGTCAGGGTCTCTGACTCAGTGAGAAGGATGGTCAGGGTCTGGGACTCAGTGAGAAGGATGGTCAGGGTCTGGGACTCAGTGAGAAGGATGGTCAGGGTCTGGGGCTCAGTGAGAAGGATGGTCAGGGTCTGGACTCAGTGAGAAGGATGGTCAGGGTCTGGGACTCAGTGAGAAGGATGGTCAGGGTCTGGGACTCAGTGAGAAGGATGGTCAGGGTCTGGGACTCAGTGAGAAGGATGGTCAGGGTCTGGGGCTCAGTGAGAAGGATGGTCAGGGTCACTGACTCAGTGAGAAGGATGGTCAGGGTCTCTGACTCAGTGAGAAGGATGGTCAGGGTCTTGGACTCAGTGAGAAGGATGGTCAGGGTCTCTGACTCAGTGAGAAGGATGGTCAGGGTCTGGGAATCAGTGAGAAGGATGGTCAGGGTCTGAGACTCAGTGAGAATGATGGTCAGGGTCTCTGACTCAGTGAGAAGGATGGTCAGGGTTGGGACTCAGTGAGAAGGATGGTCAGGGTCTGGGACTCAGTGAGAATGATGGTCAGGGTCTGGGACTCAGTGAGAAAGATGGTCAGGGTCTCTGACTCAGTGAGAAGGATGGTCAGGGTCTGGGAATCAGTGAGAAGGATGGTCAGGGTCTGGGACTCAGTGAGAATGATGGTCAGGGTCTGGGACTCAGTGAGAAAGATGGTCAGGGTCTCTGACTCAGTGAGAAGGATGGTCAGAGTCTGGGACTCAGTGAGAAGGATGGTCCGGGTCTGGGACTCAGTGAGAAGGACGGTCAGGGTCTGGGACTCAGTTAGAAGGACGGTTAGGATCTGGGATTCAGTGAGAAGTATGGTCAGGGTCTCTGACTCAGTGAGAAGGATGGTCAGGGTCTGGGACTCAGTGAGAAGGATGGTCAGGGTCTCTGACTCAATGAGAAGGATGGTCAGGGTCTCTGACTCAGTGAGAAGGATGGTCAGGGTCTGGGACTCAGTGAGAAGGATGGTCAGGGTCACTGACTCAGTGAGAAGGATGGTCAGGGTCACTGACTCAGTGAGAAGGATGGTCAGGGTCTGGGACTCAGTGAGAATGATGGTCAGGGTCACTGACTCAGTGAGAAGGATGGTCAGGGTCTGGGACTCAGTGAGAAGGACGGTCAGGGTCACTGACTCAGTGAGAAGGATGATCAGGGTCTGGGACTCAGCGAGAAGGATGGTCAGGGTCTCTGACTCAGTGAGAAGGATGGTCAGGGTCTCTGACTCAGTGAGAAGGATGGTTAGGGTCTCTGGCTCAGCGAGAAGGATGGTCAGGGTCACTGACTCAGTGAGAAGGATGGTCAGGGTCTCTGACTCAGTGAGAAGGATGGTCAGGGTCTGGGACTCAGTGAGAAGGATGGTCAGGGTCTGGGACTCAGTGAGAAGGATGGTCAGGGTCTGGGGCTCAGTGAGAAGGATGGTCAGGGTCTGGACTCAGTGAGAAGGATGGTCAGGGTCTGGGACTCAGTGAGAAGGATGGTCAGGGTCTGGGACTCAGTGAGAAGGATGGTCAGGGTCTGGGACTCAGTGAGAAGGATGGTCAGGGTCTGGACTCAGTGAGAAGGATGGTCAGGGTCACTGACTCAGTGAGAAGGATGGTCAGGGTCTCTGACTCAGTGAGAAGGATGGTCAGGGTCTTGGACTCAGTGAGAAGGATGGTCAGGGTCTCTGACTCAGTGAGAAGGATGGTCAGGGTCTGGGACTCAGTGAGAAGGATTGTCAGGGTCTCTGACTCAGTGAGAAGGATGGTCAGGGTCTGGGAATCAGTGAGAAGGATGGTCAGGGTCTGGGACTCAGTGAGAATGATGGTCAGGGTCTGGGACTCAGTGAGAAGGATGGTCAGGGTCTGGGACTCAGTGAGAAGGATGGTCAGGGTCTCTGACTCAATGAGAAGGATGGTCAGGGTCACTGACTCAGTGAGAAGGATGGTCAGGGTCTGGGACTCAGTGAGAAGGATGGTCAGGGTCTCTGACTCAGTGAGAAGGATTGTCAGGGTCACTGACTCAGTGAGAAGAATGGTCAGGGTCACTGACTCAGTGAGAAGGATGGTCAGGGTCTGGGACTCAGTGAGAAGGATGGTCAGGGTCTCTGACTCAGTGAGAAGGATGGTCAGGGTCATTGACTCAGTGAGAAGAATGGTCAGTGTCTGGGACTCAGTGAGAAGGATGGTCAGGGTCATTGACTCAGTGAGAAGGATGGTCAGGGTCTGGGACTCAGTGAGAAGTATGGTCAGGGTCACTGACTCAGTGAGAAGGATGGTCAGGGTCTGGGACTCAGTGAGAAGGATGGTCAGGGTCTCTGACTCAATGAGAAGGATGGTCAGGGTCTCTGACTCAGTGAGAAGGATGGTCAGGGTCTGGGACTCAGTGAGAAGGATGGTCAGGGTCTCTGACTCAGTGAGAAGGATGGTCAGGGTCTGGGACTCAGTGAGAAGGATGGTCAGGGTCTGGGACTCAGTGAGAAGGATGGTCAGGGTCTCTGACTCAGTGAGAACGATGGTCAGGGTCTCTGACTCAGCGAGAAGGATGGTCAGGGTCACTGACTCAGTGAGAAGGATGGTCAGGGTCTGGGACTCAGTGAGAAGGATGGTCAGGGTCTGGGACTCAGTGTGAAGGATGGTCAGGGTCTGGGACTCAGCGAGAAGGATGGTCAGGGTCTGGGACTCAGTGAGAAGGATGGTCAGGGTCTGGGACTCAGTGAGAAGGATGGTCAGGGTCTCTGACTCAGTGAGAAGGATGGTCAGGGTCTCTGACTCAGTGAGAAGGATGGTTAGGGTCTCTGGCTCAGCGAGAAGGATGGTCAGGGTAACTGACTCAGTGAGAAGGATGGTCAGGGTCTCTGACTCAGTGAGAAGGATGGTCAGGGTCTGGGACTCAGTGAGAAGGATGGTCAGGGTCTGGGACTCAGTGAGAAGGATGGTCAGGGTCTGGGGCTCAGTGAGAAGGATGGTCAGGGTCTGGACTCAGTGAGAAGGATGGTCAGGGTTTGGGACTCAGTGAGAAGGATGGTCAGGGTCTCTGACTCAGTGAGAAGGATGGTCAGGGTCTTGGACTCAGTGAGAAGGATGGTCAGGGTCTCTGACTCAGTGAGAAGGATGGGCAGGGTTGGGACTCAGTGAGAAGGATTGTCAGGGTCTCTGACTCAGTGAGAAGGATGGTCAGGGTCTGGGAATCAGTGAGAAGGATGGTCAGGGTCTGGGACTCAGTGAGAATGATGGTCAGGGTCTGGGAATCAGTGAGAAGGATGGTCAGGGTCTGGGACTCAGTGAGAATGATGGTCAGGGTCTGGGACTCAGTGAGAAGGATGGTCAGGGTCTGGGACGCAATGAGAAGGATGGTCAGGGTCTCTGACTCAGTGAGAAGGATGGTCAGGGTCTCTGACTCAGTGAGAACGATGGTCAGGGTCTCTGACTCAGCGAGAAGGATGGTCAGGGTCACTGACTCAGTGAGAAGGATGGTCAGGGTCTCTGACTCAGTGAGAAGGATGGTCAGGGTCTGGGACTCAGTGAGAAGGATGGTCAGGGTCTGGGACTCAGTGAGAAGGATGGTCAGGGTCTGGGGCTCAGTGAGAAGGATGGTCAGGGTCTGGACTCAGTGAGAAGGATGGTCAGGGTCTGGGACTCAGTGAGAAGGATGGTCAGGGTCTGGGACTCAGTGAGAAGGATGGTCAGGGTCTGGGACTCAGTGAGAAAGATGGTCAGGGTCTGGACTCAGTGAGAAGGATGGTCAGGGTCACTGACTCAGTGAGAAGGATGGTCAGGGTCTTGGACTCAGTGAGAAGGATGGTCAGGGTCTCTGACTCAGTGAGAAGGATGGGCAGGGTTGGGACTCAGTGAGAAGGATTGTCAGGGTCTCTGACTCAGTGAGAAGGATGGTCAGGGTCTGGGAATCAGTGAGAAGGATGGTCAGGGTCTGAGACTCAGTGAGAATGATGGTCAGGGTCTCTGACTCAGTGAGAAGGATGGTCAGGGTTGGGACTCAGTGAGAAGGATTGTCAGGGTCTCTGACTCAGTGAGAAGGATGGTCAGGGTCTGGGAATCAGTGAGAAGGATGGTCAGGGTCTGGGACTCAGTGAGAATGATGGTCAGGGTCTGGGACTCAGTGAGAAAGATGGTCAGGGTCTCTGACTCAGTGAGAAGGATGGTCAGGGTCTGGGACTCAGTGAGAAGGATGGTCAGAGTCTGGGACTCAGTGAGAAGGATGGTCCGGGTCTGGGACTCAGTGAGAAGGATGGTCAGGGTCTCTGACTCAGTGAGAAGGATGGTAGGGTCACCTGGACTCAGTGAGAAGGATGGTCAGGGTCTGGGACTCAGTGAGAAGGATGGTCAGGGTCTCTGACTCAGTGAGAAGATGGTCAGGGTCTCTGACTCAGTGAGAAGGATGGTCAGGGTCTCTGACTCAGTGAGAAGGATGGTCAGGGTCTCTGACTCAGTGAGAAGGATGGTCAGGGTCTGGGACTCAGTGAGAAGGATGGTCAGGGTCTGGGACTCAGTGAGAAGGATGGTCAGGGTCTGGGACTCAGTGAGAAGGATGGTCAGGGTCTTGACTCAGTGAGAAGGATGGTCAGGGTCTCTGGACTCAGTGAGAAGGATGGTCAGGGTCTGGACTCAGTGAGAAGGATGGTCAGGGTCACTGGACTCAGTGAGAAGGATGGTCAGGGTCTCTGACTCAGTGAGAAGGAAGGTCAGGGCCTGGGGCAGTGAGAAGGGATGGTCAGGGTCTGGGACTCAGTGAGAAGGATGGTCAGGGTCTGGGACTCAGTGAGAAGGATGGTCAGGGTCTTGGACTCAGTGAGAAGGATGGTCAGGGTCTGGACTCAGTGAGAAGGATGGTCAGGGTCTGGGACTCAGTGAGAAGGATGGTCAGGGTCTGGGACTCAGTGAGAAGGATGGTCAGGGTCTGGGACTCAGTGAGAAGGATGGTCAGGGTCTGGACTCAGTGAGAAGGATGGTCAGGGTCACTGACTCAGTGAGAAGGATGGTCAGGGTCTCTGACTCAGTGAGAAGGATGGTCAGGGTCTTGGACTCAGTGAGAAGGATGGTCAGGGTCTCTGACTCAGTGAGAAGGATGGTCAGGGTCTGGGACTCAGTGAGAAGGATGGTCAGGGTCTGGGACTCAGTGAGAAGGATGGTCAGGGTCTGGGGGTCAGTGAGAAGAATGGTCAGGGTCACTGACTCAGTGAGAAGGATGGGCAGGGTTGGGACTCAGTGAGAAGGATTGTCAGGGTCTCTGACTCAGTGAGAAGGATGGTCAGGGTCTGGGAATCAGTGAGAAGGATGGTCAGGGTCTGGGACTCAGTGAGAAGGATGGTCAGGGTCTCTGACTCAGTGAGAAGGATGGTCAGGGTCTGGGACTCAGTGAGAAGGATGGTCAGGGTCTCTGACTCAGTGAGAAGGATGGTCAGGGTCTGGGACTCAGTGAGAAGGATGGTCAGGGTCTGGACTCAGTGAGAAGGATGGTCAGGGTCCTGACTCAGTGAGAAGGATGGTCAGGGTCTGGGACTCAGTGAGAAGGATGGTCAGGGTCTGGGACTCAGTGAGAAGGATGGTCAGGGTCTGGGACTCAGTGAGAAGGATGGTCAGGGTCTGGGACTCAGTGAGAAGGATGGTCAGGGTCTGGGACTCAGTGAGAAGGATGGTCAGGGTCTCTGACTCAGTGAGAAGGATGGTCAGGGTCTGACTCAGTGAGAAGGATGGTCAGGGTCTCTGACTCAGTGAGAAGGATGGTCAGGGTCTGGACTCAGTGAGAAGGATGGTCAGGGTCTCGGACTCAGTGAGAAGGATGGTCAGGGTCTGGGACTCAGTGAGAAGGATGGTCAGGGTCTGGACTCAGTGAGAAGGATGGTCAGGGTCTGGGACTCAGTGAGAAGGATGGTCAGGGTCTGGACTCAGTGAGAAGGATGGTCAGGGTCATGGACTCAGTGAGAAGGATGGTCCGGGTCTCTGGACTCAGTGAGAAGGATGGTCAGGGTCTGGGACTCAGTGAGAAGGATGGTCAGGGTCTGGACTCAGTGAGAAGGATGGTCAGGGTCTCTGACTCAGTGAGAAGGATGGTCAGGTGTCTGGGACTCAGTGAGAAGGATGGTCAGGGTCTGGGACTCAGTGAGAAGGATGGTCAGGGTCTGGACTCAGTGAGAAGGATGGTCAGGGTCTGGGACTCAGTGAGAAGGATGGTCAGGGTCTGGGACTCAGTGAGAAGGATGGTCCAGGGTCTGGGACTCAGTGAGAAGGATGGTCAGGGTCTGGGACTCAGTGAGAGGATGGTCAGGGTCTCTGACTCAGTGAGAAGGATGGTCAGGGTCTGGGACTCAGTTAGAAGGACGGTCAGGGTCTGGGACTCAGTGAGAAGGATGGTCCGGGTCTGGGACTCAGTGAGAAGGATGGTCAGGGTCTGGGACTCAGTGAGAAGGATGGTCAGGGTCTGGGACTCAGTGAGAAGGATGGTCAGGGTCTGGGACTCAGTGAGAAGGATGGTCAGGGTCCTCTGACTCAGTGAGAAGGATGGTCAGGGTCTGGACTCAGTGAGAAGGATGGTCAGGGTCTGGGACTCAGTGAGAAGGATGGTCAGGGTCTGGGACTCAGTGAGAAGGATGTCAGGGTCTCGGGACTCAGTGAGAAGGATGGTCAGGGTCTGGGACTCAGTGAGAAGGATGGTCAGGGTCTGGGACTCAGTGAGAAGGATGGTCCAGGGTCCTGGGACTCAGTGAGAAGGATGGTCCAGGGTCCTGGACTCAGTGAGAAGGATGGTCAGGGTCTGGGACTCTAGTGAGGATGGCAGAGTCACGGGGCTCAGTGAGAAGGATGGTCATGTCTGACTCAGTGAGAAGGATGGGTCAGGGTCTCTGACTCAGTGAGAATGATGGTCAGGGTCTGGGACTCAGTGAGAAGGATGGTCAGGGTCTGGGACTCAGTGAGAAGGATGGTCAGGTCTCTGGGACTCAGTGAGAAGGATGGTCCAGGGTCTGGGACTCAGTGAGAAGGATGGTCAGGGTCTGGGACTCAGTGAGAAGGATGTCAGGGTCTTGACTCAGTGAGAAGGATGGTCAGGGTCCTGGGACTCAGTGAGAAGGTATGGTCAGGATCTGGATCATTGAGAAGGAAGTGTCAGGGGTCCTGGGACTCCGTGAGAACGGATGAGTCAGGGTCTTGGATCAGTGAGAAGGAATGGTCAGGGTCCTCTGACTCAGTGAGAAGGATTTGTAGGGTTGGAATCAGTTAGAAGGATGGTCAGGGTCTGGGACTCATTAGAATGATGGTCGGGTCTTGGATCTGTGAGAAAGATGGTCAGGGTCTCTGACTCAGTGAGATGGATGGTCAGTGACTGGGGATCAGTGAAAAGGGCATTGGTTTGGGTCTTTGGGATCAGTGAGAAGGTGGTCGGGTTCTGGTACTCAGTGAGAAGATGTCAGGGGTCTGGGACTCAGTGAGAAGGATGTCAGGGTTCTGGGACCAGTGGAAGGATGGTCCGGGGTTCTGGGAATCAGTGAGAAGGTTGGTAAGGGTCTGGCGACTCATTGAGAAGGATGGTCAGGGTCTGGGACTCAGTTCGACGCCTGGTCAGGGCTCGATGGTGTTGTACTACGATTCTCAGTGATGAAGGTGGTCAGGGTTCTGGGACTCAGTGAGAAGGATGGTAGGGTCACTGGACTCAGTGAAAAGGTTGGTCAGGGTCTGGGACTCAGTGTGGAAGGAGGGTCAGGGTCTCTGACTCTGTGAGAAGGATGGTCAGGGTCTGGGACTCAGTGAGAAGGATGGTCAGGGTCTGGGACTCAGTGAGAAGGATGGTCAGGGTCTGGGACTCAGTGAGAAGGATGGTCAGGGTCTCTGACTCAGTGAGAAGGATGGTCAGGGTCTCTGGACTCAGTGAGAAGGATGGTCAGGGTCTCTGGACTCAGTGAGAAGGATGGGTCAGGGTCACTGACTCAGTGAGAAGGGATGGTCAGGTCTCTGACTCAGTGAGAAGGATGGTCAGGGTCTGGGACTCAGTGAGAAGAATGGTCAGGGTCCTGGGACTCAGTGAGAAGGATGGTCAGGGTCTGGTGACTCAGTGAGAAGGATGGTCAGGTCTGGACTCAGTGAGAAGGATGGTCAGGGGTCTGGGGACTCAGTGAGAAGGATGGTCAGGGTCTGGACTCAGTGAGAAGGATGGTCAGGGTCTGGACTCAGTGAGGAAGGATGTCAGGTCTGGACTCAGTGAGAAGGATGGTCAGGGTCCTGACTCAGTGAGAAGGATGGTCAGGTCTGGGACTCAGTGAGAAGGATGGTCAGGGTCTGGACTCAGTGAGAAGGATGGTCAGGGTCTCTGGACTCAGTGAGAAGGATGGTCAGGGTCTCTGACTCAGTGAGAAGGATGGTCAGGGTCTGGGACTCAGTGAGAAGGATGGTCAGGGTCTGGACTCAGTGAGAAGGATGGTCAGGGTCTGGGATCAGTGAGAAGGATGGTCAGGGTCTGGGGACTCAGTGAGAAGGATGGTCAGGGTCTGGGACTCAGTGAGATGAATGGTCAGGGTCTGGGACTCAGTGAGAAGGATGGGTCAGGGTCTTGGGACTCAGTGAGGAAGGATGGTCAGGGTCTCTGACTCAGTGAGAAGGATGGTCAGTGTCTGGGGTCTCAGTGAGAAGGATGGTCAGGGTCTGGACTCAGTGAGAAGGATGGTCAGGGTCTTGACTCAGTGAGAAGGATGGTCAGGGTCTGGGACTCAGTGAGAAGGATGGTCAGGGTCTGGGACTCAGTGAGAAGGATGGTCAGAGTCTGGGACTCATTGAGAAGGATGGTCCGGGTCTGGGACTCAGTGAGAAGGATGGTCAGGGTCTGGGACTCAGTGAGAAGGATGGTCAGGGTCTGGGACTCAGTGAGAAGGATGGTCAGGGTCAGGGACTCAGTGAGAAGGAAGGGTCAGGGTCTGGGACTCAGTGAAGAAGGATGGTCAGGGTCCTCTGACTCAGTGAGAAGGATGGTCAGGGTCTCTGACTCAGTGAGAAGGAAGGTCAGGGTCTCTGACTCAGTGAGAAGGATGGTCAGGGTCTGGGACTCAGTGAGAAGGATGGTCAGGGTCTTGGACTCAGTGAGAAGGATGGTCAGGGTCTCTGACTCAGTGAGAAGGATGGTCAGGGTCTGGGACTCAGTGAGAAGGATGGTCAGGGTCTCTGACTCAGTGAGAAGGATGGTCAGGGTCTGGGACTCAGTGAGAAGGATGGTCAGGGTCTGGGACTCAGTGAGAAGGATGGTCAGGGTCACTGACTCAGTGAGAAGGATGGTCAGGGTCACTGACTCAGTGAGAAGGATGGTCAGGGTCTGGGACTCAGTGAGAAGGATGGTCAGGGTCACTGACTCAGTGAGAAGGATGGTCAGGGTCTGGGACTCAGTGAGAAGGATGGTCAGGGTCTCTGACTCAGTGAGAAGGATGGTCAGGGTCTCTGACTCAGTGAGAAGGATGGTCAGGGTCTCTGACTCAGTGAGAAGGATGGTCAGGGTCACTGACTCAGTGAGAAGGATGGTCAGGGTCTCTGACTCAGTGAGAAGGATGGTCAGGGTCTGGGACTCAGTGAGAAGGATGGTCAGGGTCTGGGACTCAGTGAGAAGGATGGTCAGGGTCTGGGACTCAGTGAGAAGGATGGTCAGGGTCTGGGACTCAGTGAGAAGGATGGTCAGGGTCTGGGACTCAGTGAGAAGGATGGTCAGGGTCTGGGACTCAGTGAGAAGGATGGTCAGGGTCTGGGACTCAGTGAGAAGGATGGTCAGGGTCTGGGACTCAGTGAGAAGGATGGTCAGGGTCTCTGACTCAGTGAGAAGGATGGTCAGGGTCTGGACTCAGTGAGAAGGATGGTCAGGGTCTGGACTCAGTGAGAAGGATGGTCAGGGTCTGGACTCAGTGAGAAGGATGGTCAGGGTCTGGGACTCAGTGAGAAGGATGGTCAGGGTCTGGGACTCAGTGAGAAGGATGGTCAGGGTCTGGGACTCAGTGAGAAGGATGGTCAGGGTCTGGACTCAGTGAGAAGGATGGTCAGGGTCTGGGACTCAGTGAGAAGGATGGTCAGGGTCTCTGACTCAGTGGAAGGATGGTCAGGGTCTGGGAATCAGTGAGAAGGATGGTCAGGGTCTGGACTCAGTGAGAATGATGGTCAGGGTCTTGGACTCAGTGAGAAAGGATGGTCAGGGTCTCTGACTCAGTGAGAAGGATGGTCAGGTCTGGGACTCAGTGAGAATGTGGTCAGAGTCGGACTAGTGAGAAGATGGTTCAGGGTCTGGACTCAGTGAGAAGGATGGTCAGGGTCTGGACTCAGTGAGAAGATGGTCAGGGTCTGGGACTCAGTGAGAAAGGATGGTCAGGGTCTGGGACTCAGTGAGAAGGATGGTCAGGGTCTGGGGACTCAGTGATAAAGGATGGTCAGGGTCTCTGGACTCAGTGAGAAGGTGGTCAGGGTCTCTGACTCAGTGAGAAGGATGGTCAGGGTCTGGGACTCAGTGAGAAGGATGGTCAGGTCTGGGATCTCAGTGAGAAGGATGGTCAGGGTCTGGGACTCAGTGAGAAGGATGGTCAGGGTCTGGGACTCAGTGAGTAGGATGGTCAGGGTCTCTGACTCAGTGAGAAGGATGGTCAGGGTCTGTGACTCAGTGAGAAGGATGGTCAGGGTCTGGGACTCAGTGAGAAGGATGGTCAGGGTCTGGACTCAGTGAGAAGGATGGTCAGGGTCTGGGACTCAGTGAGAAGGATGGTCAGGGTCTGGGACTCAGTGAGAAGGAATGGTCAGGGTCTCTGACTCAGTGAGAAGGATGGTCAGGGTCTGGGACTCAGTGAGAAGGATGGTCAGGGTCTGGACTCAGTGAGAAGGATGGTCAGGGTCTCTGGACTCAGTGAGAAGGATGGTCAGGGTCCTGGGACTCAGTGAGAAGGATGGTCAGGGTCTCTGACTCAGTGAGAAGGATGGTCAGGGTCTGGACTCAGTGAGAAGGATGGTCAGGGTCTGGGACTCAGTGAGAAGGATGGTCAGGGTCTGGGACTCAGTGAGAAGGATGGTCAGGGTCTGGGACTCAGTGAGAAGGATGGTCAGGGTCTGGGACTCAGTGAGAAGGATGGTCAGGGTCTGGGACTCAGTGAGAAGGATGGTCAGGGTCTGGGACTCAGTGAGAAGGATGGTCAGGGTCTGGGACTCAGTGAGAAGGATGGTCAGGGTCTGGGACTCAGTGAGAAGGATGGTCAGGGTCTGGGACTCAGTGAGAAGGAGTGGTCAGGGGTATGGGACTCAGTGAGAAGGATGTCAGGGTCTCTGACTCAGTGAGAAGGATGGTCAGGTCTGGCTCGGAGAAGGATGGTCAGGGTAACTGACTCAGTGAGAAGGATGGTCAGGGTCTGACTCAGTGAGAAGGATGGTCAGGGTCTGGGACTCATGAGAAGGATGGTCAGGGTCTGGGACTCAGTGAGAAGGATGGTCAGGGTCTGGGACTCAGTGAGAAGGATGGTCAGGGTCTGGGACTCAGTGAGAAGGATGGTCAGGGTCACTGACTCAGTGAAAAGGATGGTCAGGGTCTGGGACTCAGTGAGAAGGATGGTCAGGGTCTGGGACTCAGTGAGAAGGATGGTCAGGGTCTTGGAACTCAGTGAGAAGGATGGTCAGGGTCTCTGACTCAGTGAGAAGGATGGTCAGGGTCTTGGACTCAGTGAGAAGGATGGTCAGGGTCTGGACTCAGTGAGAAGGATGGTCAGGGTCTGGGCTCAGTGAGAAGGATGGTCAGGGTCTGGGACTCAGTGAGAAGGATGGTCAGGGTCTGGGACTCAGTGAGAAGGATGGTCAGGGTCTGGGACTCAGTGAGAAGGATGGTCAGGGTCTCTGACTCAGTGAGAAGGATGGTCAGTGACTGGGGCTCAGTGAGAAGGTTGGTCAGGGTCTCTGACTCAGTGAGAAGGATGGTCTGGGTCTGGGACTCAGTGAGAAGGATGGTCAGAGTCTGGGACTCATTGAGAAGGATGGCCCGGGTCTGGGACTCAGTGAGAAGGATGGTCAGGGCCTGGGACTCAGTGAGAAGGATGGTCAGGGTCTCTGACTCAGTGAGAAGGATGGTCAGTGACTGGGGCTCAGTGAGAAGGATGGTCAGGGTCTGGGACTCAGTGAGAAGGATGGTCAGGGTCTGGGACTCAGTGAGAAGGATGGTCAGGGTCTCTGACTCAGTGAGAAGGATGGTCAGGGTCTGGGACTCAGTGAGAATGATGGTCAGAGTCTGGGACTCATTGAGAGGATGGCCCGGGGTCCTGGGACTCAGCTGAGAATGATGGTCAGGTCCTGGACCAGTGAGAAGGATGGTCAGGGTCTGGGACTCAGTGAGAAGGATGGTCAGGGTCTGGACTCAGTGAGAAGGATGGTCAGGGTCTCGGACTCATGAGAAGGATGGTCAGGGTCTGGGACTCAGTGAGAAGGATGGTCAGGGTCTTGACTCAGTGAGAAGGATGGTCAGGGTCTGGGACTCAGTGAGAAGGATGGTCAGGGTCTGACTCAGTGAGAAGGATGGTCAGGGTCTGGGACTCAGTGAGAAGGATGGTCAGGGTCTGGGACTCAGTGAGAAGGATGGTCAGGGTCTCTGACTCAGTGAGAAGGATGGTCAGGGTCTGGGACTCAGTGAGAAGGATGGTCAGGGTCTGGGACTCAGTGAGAAGGATGGTCAGGGTCTGGGACTCAGTGAGAAGATGGTCAGGGTCTCTGACTCAGTGAGAAGGATGGTCAGGGTCTGGGACTCAGTGAGAAGGATGGTCAGGTCTGGGACTCAGTGAGAAGGATGGTCAGGGTCTGGACTCAGTGAGAAGGATGGTCAGGGTCTGGGACTCAGTGAGAAGGATGGTCAGGGTCTGGACTCAGTGAGAAGGATGGTCAGGGTCTGGGACTCAGTGAGAAGGATGGTCAGGGTCTGGGACTCAGTGAGAAGGATGGTCAGGGTCTGGGACTCAGTGAGAAGGATGGTCAGGGTCTGGGACTCAGTGAGAAGGATGGTCAGGGTCTCGGACTCAGTGAGAAGGATGGTCAGGGTCTCTGACTCAGTGAGAAGGATGGTCAGGGTCTGGGACTCAGTGAGAAGGATGGTCAGGGTCTGGGACTCAGTGAGAAGGATGGTCAGGGTCTGGGACTCAGTGAGAAGGATGGTCCGGGTCTGGGACTCAGTGAGAAGGATGGTCAGGGTCTGGGACTCAGTGGGCCTGCCAGAAAGGATGGTCAGGGTCTGGGACTCAGTGAGAAGGATGGTCAGGGTCTGGGACTCAGTGAGAAGGATGGTCAGGGTCTCTGGACTCAGTGAGAAGGATGGTCAGGGTCTGCGGACTCAGTGAGAAGGATGGTCAGGGTCTTGGATCAGTGAGAAGGATGGTCAGGGTCTCTGGACTCAGTGAGAAGGATGGTCCAGGGTCTTGACTCAGTGAGAAGGATGGTCAGGGTCTGGGACTCAGTGAGAAGGATGGTCAGGGTCTGGACTCAGTGAGAAGGATGGTCAGGGTCTGGGAATCAGTGAGAAGGATGGTCAGGGACTGACTCAGTGAGAAGGATGGTCAGGGTTGGGACTCAGTGAGAAGGATGGTCAGGGTCTCTGACTCA
Source organism: Squalus acanthias (assembly GCA_030390025.1). NCBI lineage: Eukaryota > Metazoa > Chordata > Chondrichthyes > Squaliformes > Squalidae > Squalus > Squalus acanthias. Next base: position 86,893,510 of record CM059435.1, read on the forward strand.
GTGAGAAGGATGGTCAGGGTCTGGGACTCAGTGAGAAGGATGGTCAGGGTCTGGGACTCAGTTGAGAAGGATGGTCTCAGTGAGAAGGATGGTCAGGGTCTGGGACTCAGTGAGAAGGATGGTCAGGGTCTGGGACTCAGTGAGAAGGATGGTCAGGGTCTGGACTCAGTGAGAAGGATGGTCAGGGTCTGGGACTCAGTGAGAAGGATGGTCAGGGTCTGGACTCAGTGAGAAGGATGGTCAGGGTCTGGGACTCAGTGAGAAGGATGGTCAGGGTCTCGGACTCAGTGAGAAGGATGGTCAGGGTCTGGACTCAGTGAGAAGGATGGTCAGGGTCTGGGACTCAGTGAGAAGGATGGTCAGGGTCTCTGACTCAGTGAGAAGGATGGTCAGGGTCCTGGGACTCAGTGAGAAGGATGGTCAGGGTCTGGACTCAGTGAGAAGGATGGTCAGGGTCTGGACTCAGTGAGAAGGATGGTCAGGGTCTGGGACTCAGTGAGAAGGATGGTCAGGGTCTGGGACTCAGTGAGAAGGATGGTCAGGGTCTGGGACTCAGTGAGAAGGATGGTCAGGGTCTGGGACTCAGTGAGAAGGATGGTCAGGGTCTTGGACTCAGTGAGAAGGATGGTCAGGGTCTGGGACTCAGTGAGAAGGATGGTCAGGGTCTGGGACTCAGTGAGAAGGATGGTCAGGGTCTGGGACTCAGTGAGAAGGATGGTCAGGGTCTGGACTCAGTGAGAAGGATGGTCAGGGTCTGGGACTCAGTGAGAAGGATGGTCAGGGTCACTGACTCAGTGAGAAGGATGGTCAGGGTCTGGGACTCAGTGAGAAGGATGGTCAGGGTCTCTGACTCAGTGAGAAGGATGGTCAGGGTCTGGGACTCAGTGAGAAGGATGGTCAGGGTCTGGGACTCAGTGAGAAGGATGGTCAGGGTCTGGGACTCAGTGAGAAGGATGGTCAGGGTCTGGGACTCAGTGAGAAGGATGGTCAGGGTCTCTGACTCAGTGAGAAGGATGGTCAGGGTCTGGGACTCAGTGAGAAGGATGGTCAGGGTCTGGGACTCAGTGAGAAGGATGGTCAGGGTCTGGGACTCAGTGAGAAGGATGGTCAGGGTCTGGGACTCAGTGAGAAGGATGGTCAGGGTCTTGGACTCAGTGAGAAGGATGGTCAGGGTCTCTGACTCAGTGAGAAGGATGGTCAGGGTCTGGGACTCAGTGAGAAGGATGGTCAGGGTCTGGGACTCAGTGAGAAGGATGGTCAGGGTCTGGGACTCAGTGAGAAGGATGGTCAGGGTCTGGGACTCAGTGAGAAGGATGGTCAGGATCTGGGACTCAGTGAGAAGGATGGTCAGGGTCTGGGACTCAGTGAGAAGGATGGTCAGGGTCTGGGACTCAGTGAGAAGGATGGTCAGGGTCACTGACTCAGTGAGAAGGATGGTCAGGGTCACTGACTCAGTGAGAAGGATGGTCAGGGTCTGGGACTCAGTGAGAAGGATGGTCAGGGTCTGGGACTCAGTGAGAAGGATGGTCAGGGTCTGGGACTCAGTGAGAAGGATGGTCAGGGTCTCTGACTCAGTGAGAAGGATGGTCAGGGTCTCTGACTCAGTGAGAAGGATGGTCAGGGTCTCTGGCTCAGTGAGAAGGATGGTCAGGGTCACTGACTCAGTGAGAAGGATGGTCAGGGTCTCTGACTCAGTGAGAAGGATGGTCAGGGTCTGGGACTCAGTGAGAAGGGATGGTCAGGGTCCTGGACTCAGTGAGAAGGATGGTTGGGTGGTCGATGGTCTGGACTCAGTTAGAAGGTGGTCAGGGTCTGGGACTCAGTGAGAAGGATGGTCAGGGTCTGGGACTCAGTGAGAAGGATGGTCAGGGTCTCTGACTCAGTGAATGATGGTCAGGGTCTCCGGGACCTCAGTGAGAAGGGATGGTTAGGGTCTACTGCTCACTGAGAAGATGGTCAGGGTCTCTGACTCAGTGAGAAGGATGGTCAGGTCTCTGGACTCAGTGAGAGTATGGTCTGGGCTGGGGACTCAGAGAGAAGGATGGTCAGGGTCTGGGACTCATTGAGCAGGATGGTCAGGGCTGGGCTCATGAGAAGGATGGTCAGGGTCCTGGACTCAGTTAGAGGATTGTCAGGGTCTGGGGACTCAGTGAGAAGGATGGTCAGGGTCTGGGACCTCAGTGAGGAAGGATGGTCAGGGTCTGACTCAGTGAAAGGATGGTCAGGGGTCTGACTCAGTGAGAAGGATGGTCAGGGTCTCTGACTCAGTGAGAGGATGGTCAGGGTCTCTGACTCAGTGAGAAGGATGGTCAGGGTCTGGGACTCAGTGAGAAGGATGGTCAGGGGTCTGGGACTCAGTGAGAAGGATGGTCAGGGTCTGGACTCAGTGAGAAGGATGGTCAGGGTCTGGGACTCAGTGAGAAGGATGGTCAGGTCTCTGACTCAGTGAGAAGGATGGTCAGGGTCTGGGACTCAGTGAGAAGGATGGTCAGGGTCTCTGACTCAGTGAGAAGGATGGTCAGGGTCTTGGACTCAGTGAGAAGGATGGTCAGGTCTGGACTCAGTGAGAAGGATGGTCAGGGTCTGGACTCAGTGAGAGGATGGTCAGGGTCTGGACTCAGTGAGAAGGATGGTCAGGGTCTGGGACTCAGTGAGAAGGATGGTCAGGGTCTGGACTCAGTGAGAAGGATGGTCAGGGTCTGGGACTCAGTGAGAAGGATTGTCAGGGTCACTGACTCAGTGAGAGGATGGTCAGGGTCTGGACTCAGTGAGAAGGATGGTCAGGGTCTGACTCAGTGAGAAGGATGGTCAGGGTCTCTGACTCAGTGAGAAGGATGGTCAGGGTCTGGACTCAGTGAGAAGATGGTCAGGGTCTCTGACTCAGTGAGAAGGATGGTCAGGGTCTGGGACTCAGTGAGAAGGATGGTCAGGGTCTGGGACTCAGTGAGAAGGATGGTCAGGGTCTCTGACTCAGTGAGAAGGATGGTCAGGTTCATTGACTCAGTGAGAAGAATGGTCAGGGTCTCTGGACTCAAGTGAGAAGGATGGTCAGGGTCTTGACTCAGTGAGAAGGATGGTCAGGGTCCTGGGACTCAGTGAGAAGTATGGTCAGGGTCACTGGACTCAGTGAGAAGGATGGTCAGGGTCTGGGACTCAGTGAGAAGGATGGTCAGGTCTCTGGACTCATTGAGAAGGATGGTCGGGTCTCTGGACTCAGTGAGAAGGATGGTCAGGGTCTGGGACTCAGTGAGAAGGATGGTCAGGGTCTCTGACTCAGTGAGAAGGATGGTCAGGGTCTGGGACTCAGTGAGAAGGATGGTCAGGGTCTCTGGACTCAGTGAGAAGGATGGTCAGGGTCACTGGACTCAGTGAGAAAGGATGTCAGGGTCTCTGACTCAGTGAGAAGGATGGTCAGGGTCTCTGACTCAGTGAGAAGGATGGTCAGGGTCTCTGACTCAGTGAGAAGGATGGTCAGGGTCTGGGACTCAGTGAGAAGGATGGTCAGGGTCTGGGACTCAGTGAGAAGGATGGTCAGGGTCTGGACTCAGTGAGAAGGATGGTCAGGGTCTCTGACTCAGTGAGAAGGATGGTCAGGGTCTCTGGACTCAGTGAGAAGGATGGTCAGGGTCTGGACTCAGTGAGAAGGATGGTCAGGGTCTGGGACTCAGTGAGAAGGATGGTCAGGGTCTGGGACTCAGTGAGAAGGATGGTCAGGGTCTGGGACTCAGTGAGAAGGATGGTCAGGGTCTGGGACTCAGTGAGAAGGATGGTCAGGGTCTGGGACTCAGTGAGAAGGATGGTCAGGGTCTGGGACTCAGTGAGAAGGATGGTCAGGGTCTCTGACTCAGTGAGAAGGATGGTCAGGGTCTCTGACTCAGTGAGAAGGATGGTCAGGGTCTGGGACTCAGTGAGAAGGATGGTCAGGGTCTCTGACTCAGTGAGAAGGATGGTCAGGGTCTCTGACTCAGTGAGAAGGATGGTCAGGGTCTGGGACTCAGTGAGAAGGATGGTCAGGGTCTTGGACTCAGTGAGAAGGATGGTCAGGGTCTCTGACTCAGTGAGAAGGATGGTCAGGGTCTGGGACTCAGTGAGAAGGATGGTCAGGGTCTGGGACTCAGTGAGACGGCTGGTCAGGGTCTGGACTCAGTGAGAAGGATGGTCAGGGTCCTGGACTCAGTGAGAAGGATGGTCAGGGTCTGGGACTCAGTGAGAAGGATGGTCAGGGTCTGGGACTCAGTGAGAAGGATGGTCAGGGTCTGGGACTCAGTGAGAAGGATGGTCAGGGTCCTGACTCAGTGAGAAGGATGGTCAGGGTCTGGGACTCAGTGAGAAGGATGGTCAGGGTCTGGGACTCAGTGAGAAGGATGGTCAGGGTCTGGGACTCAGTGAGAAGGATGGTCAGGGTCTGGGACTCAGTGAGAAGGATGGTCAGGGTCTGGGACTCAGTGAGAAGGATGGTCAGGGTCTGGGACTCAGTGAGAAGGATGGTCAGGGTCTGGGACTCAGTGAGAAGGATGGTCAGGGTCTCTGACTCAGTGAGAAGGATGGTCAGGGTCTGGGACTCAGTGAGAAGGATGGTCAGGGTCTGGACTCAGTGAGAAGGATGGTCAGGGTCTCTGACTCAGTGAGAAGGATGGTCAGGGTCTGGGACTCAGTGAGAAGGATGGTCAGGGTCTGGGACTCAGTGAGAAGGATGGTCAGGGTCTGGGACTCAGTGAGAAGGTGGTCAGGTCTGGACTCAGTGAGAAGGATGGTCAGGGTCTCTGACTCAGTGAGAAGGATGGTCAGGGTCTGGGACTCAGTGAGAAGGATGGTCAGGGTCTGAGGACTCAGTGAGAAGATGGTCAGGGTCTGGACTCAGTGAGAAGGATGGTCAGGGTCTGGACTCAGTGAGAAGGATGGTCAGGGTCTCTGACTCAGTGAGAAGGATGGTCAGGGTTCTGGACTCAGTGAGAAGGATGGTCAGGGTCTCGGACTCAGTGAGAAGGATGGTCAGGGTCTGGGACTCAGTGAGAAGGATGGTCAGGGTCTCTGACTCAGTGAGAAGGATGGTCAGGGTCTCGGACTCAGTGAGAAGGACTGGTCAGGGTCTGAGACTCAGTGAGACTGATGGTCAGGGTCTCTGGACTCAGTGAGAAGGATGGTCAGGGTCTTGGACTCAGTGAGAAGGATGGTCATGGGTCTGGACTCAGTGAGAAGGATGGTCAGGGTCTGGGACTCGAGTGAGAAGATGGTCAGGGTCTGGGACTCATTTAGAAGGATGGTCAGGGTCTGGGACCACAGTGAGAAGGATGGTCAGGGTCTCTGAGCTCAGTGAGAAGGATGGTCAGGTCTCTGGACTCAGTGAGAAGGAGGTCAGGGTCACTGACTCAGTGAAAAAGGAAGGGCCAGGGTCTCTGACTCAGTTGAGAAGGATGGTCAGGGTCTGGGACTCAGTGAGAAGGATGGTCAGGGTCTTGGACTCAGTGAGAAGGATGGTCAGGGTCTGCGACTCAGTTGAGAAGGATGGTCAGGGTCTTGGACTCAGTGAGAAGGATGGTCCAGGGTCTGGGACTCAGTGAGAAGGATGGTCAGGGTCTGGGACTCAGTGAGAAGATGGTCAGGGTCTGGGACTCAGTGAGAAGGATGGTCAGGTCTTGGACTCAGTGAGAAGGATGGTCAGGGTCCTGGGACTCAGTGAGAAGGATGGTCAGAGTCTGGGGACTCAGTGAGAAGGATGGTCAGGGTCTGGGACTCAGTGAGAAGGATGGTCAGGGACTGGGACTCAGTGAGAAGGATGGTCAGGGTCTCTGACTCAGTGAGAAGGATGGTCAGGGTCTCTGACTCAGTGAGAAGGATGGTCAGGGTCTGGACTCAGTGAGAAGGATGGTCAGGGTCACTGACTCAGTGAGAAGGATGGTCAGGGTCTCTGACTCAGTGAGAAGGATGGTCAGGGTCTGGGACTCAGTGAGAAGGATGGTCAGGGTCTGGGACTCAGTGAGAAGGATGGTCAGGGTCTGGGACTCAGTGAGAAGGATGGTCAGGGTCTGGACTCAGTGAGAAGGATGGTCAGGGTCTGGGACTCAGTGAGAAGGATGGTCAGGGTCTGGGACTCAGTGAGAAGGATGGTCAGGGTCTGGGACTCAGTGAGAAGGATGGTCAGGGTCTGGACTCAGTGAGAAGGATGGTCAGGGTCACTGACTCAGTGAGAAGGATGGTCAGGGTCTCTGACTCAGTGAGAAGGATGGTCAGGGTCTTGGACTCAGTGAGAAGGATGGTCAGGGTCTCTGACTCAGTGAGAAGGATGGTCAGGGTCTGGGACTCAGTGAGAAGGATGGTCAGGGTCTGGGACTCAGTGAGAAGGATGGTCAGGGTCTGGGACTCAGTGAGAAGGATGGTCAGGGTCTGGGACTCAGTGAGAAGGATGGTCAGGGTCTGGGACTCAGTGAGAAGGATGGTCAGGGTCTCTGACTCAGTGAGAAGGATGGTCAGGGTCTGGGACTCAGTGAGAAGGATGGTCAGGGTCTGGGACTCAGTGAGAAGGATGGTCAGGGTCTGGACTCAGTGAGAAGGATGGTCAGGGTCTGGGACTCAGTGAGAAGGATGGTCAGGGTCTCTGACTCAGTGAGAAGGATGGTCAGGGTCTGGGACTCAGTGAGAAGGATGGTCAGGGTCTGGGACTCAGTGAGAAGGATGGTCAGGGTCTGGACTCAGTGAGAAGGATGGTCAGGGTCTGGGACTCAGTGAGAAGGATGGTCAGGGTCTGGGACTCAGTGAGAAGGATGGTCAGGGTCTGGGACTCAGTGAGAAGGATGGTCAGGGTCTCTGACTCAGTGAGAAGGATGGTCAGGGTCTGGGACTCAGTGAGAAGGATGGTCAGGGTCTGGGACTCAGTGAGAAGGATGGTCAGGGTCTGGGACTCAGTGAGAAGGATGGTCAGGGTCTGGACTCAGTGAGAAGGATGGTCAGGGTCTGGGACTCAGTGAGAAGGATGGTCAGGGTCTGGGACTCAGTGAGAAGGATGGTCAGGGTCTGGACTCAGTGAGAAGGATGGTCAGGGTCTCTGACTCAGTGAGAAGGATGGTCAGGGTCTGGGACTCAGTGAGAAGGATGGTCAGGGTCTGGGACTCAGTGAGAAGGATGGTCAGGGTCTGGACTCAGTGAGAAGGATGGTCAGGGTCTGGGACTCAGTGAGAAGGATGGTCAGGGTCTGGGACTCAGTGAGAAGGATGGTCAGGGTCAATGACTCAGTGAGAAGGATGGTCAGGGTCTGGACTCAGTGAGAAGGATGGTCAGGGTCTCTGACTCAGTGAGAAGGATGGTCAGAGTCTGGGACTCATTGAGAAGGATGGTCCGGGTCTGGGACTCAGTGAGAAGGATGGTCAGGGTCTGGGACTCAGTGAGAAGGATGGTCAGGGTCTTGGACTCAGTGAGAAGGATGGTCAGGGTCTCTGACTCAGTGAGAAGGATGGTCAGGGTCTGGGACTCAGTGAGAAGGATGGTCAGGGTCTGGGACTCAGTGAGAAGGATGGTCAGGGTCTGGACTCAGTGAGAAGGATGGTCAGGGTCTGGACTCAGTGAGAAGGATGGTCAGGGTCTGGGACTCAGTGAGAAGGATGGTCAGGGTCTTGGACTCAGTGAGAAGGATGGTCAGGGTCTGGACTCAGTGTGAAGGATGGTCAGGGTCTCTGGGACTCAGTGAGAAGGATGGTCAGGGTCTGGGGACTCAGTGAGAAGGATGGTCAGGGTCTGGGACTCAGTGAGAAGGATGGTCAGGGTCTGGACTCAGTGAGAAGGATGGTCAGGGTCTGGACTCAGTGAGAGGATGGTCAGGGTCTTGGACTCAGTGAGAAGGATGGTCAGGGTCTGGGACTCAGTGAGAAGGATGGTCAGGGTCTGGGACTCAGTGAGAAGGATGGTCAGGGTCTGGGACTCAGTGAGAAGGATGGTCAGGGTCTGGGACTCAGTGAGAAGGATGGTCGGGTCTCTGACACAGTGAGAAGGATGGTAGGGTCTGGGACTCAGTGAGAAGGATGGTCAGGGTCTCTGACTCAGTGAGAAGGATGGTCAGGGTCTGGGACTCAGTGAGAAGGAATGTCAGGGTCTCTGACTCAGTGAGAAGGATGGTCCGGGTCTGGGACCATGAAGAAGGATGGTCAGGGTCTGGGACTCAGTGAGAAGGATGGTCAGGGTCGGTCTAGAGCCGGTCAGACTCAGTGAGAAGGATGGTCAGGGTCTGGGACTCAGTGAGAAGGATTGTCAGGGTCTCTGGACTCAGTGAGAATGGATGGTCAGGTTCTGGAGATCAGTGAGAAGGATGGTCAGGGTCACTGACTCAGTGAGAAGGATGGTCAGGGTCTCTGACTCAGTGAGAAGGATGGTCAGGGTCTCTGACTCAGTGAGAAGGATGGTCAGTGTCTGGGACTCAGTGAGAAGGATGGTCAGAGTCTGGGACTCATTGAGAAGGATGGTCCGGGTCTGGGACTCAGTGAGAAGGATGGTCAGGGTCTGGGACTCAGTGAGAAGGATGGTCAGGGTCTGGGACTCAGTGAGAAGGATGGTCAGGGTCTGGGACTCAGTGAGAAGGATGGTCAGGGTCTGGGACTCAGTGAGAAGGATGGTCAGGGTCACTGACTCAGTGAGAAGGATGGTCAGGGTCACTGACTCAGTGAGAAGGATGGTCAGGGTCTGGGACTCAGTGAGAAGGATGGTCAGGGTCTGGGACTCAGTGAGAAGGATGGTCAGGGTCTGGGACTCAGTGAGAAGGATGGTCAGGGTCTGGGACTCAGTGAGAAGGATGGTCAGGGTCTGGGACTCAGTGAGAAGGATGGTCAGGGTCTCTGACTCAGTGAGAAGGATGGTCAGGGTCTCTGACTCAGTGAGAAGGATGGTCAGGGTCTCTGACTCAGTGAGAAGGATGGTCAGGGTCTCTGACTCAGTGAGAAGGATGGTCAGGGTCTGGACTCAGTGAGAAGGATGGTCAGGGTCTGGGACTCAGTGAGAAGGATGGTCAGGGTCTGGGACTCAGTGAGAAGGATGGTCAGGGTCTGGGCTCAGTGAGAAGGATGGTCAGGGTCTGGACTCAGTGAGAAGGATGGTCAGGGTCTGGGACTCAGTGAGAAGGATGGTCAGGGTCTGGGACTCAGTGAGAAGGATGGTCAGGGTCTGGGACTCAGTGAGAAGGATGGTCAGGGTCTCTGACTCAGTGAGAAGGATGGTCAGGGTTGGGACTCAGTGAGAAGGATTGTCAGGGTCTCTGACTCAGTGAGAAGGATGGTCAGGGTCTGGGAATCAGTGAGAAGGATGGTCAGGGTCTGGGACTCAGTGAGAATGATGGTCAGGGTCTGGGAATCAGTGAGAAGGATGGTCAGGGTCTGGGACTCAGTGAGAATGATGGTCAGGGTCTCTGACTCAGTGAGAAGGATGGTCAGGGTTGGGACTCAGTGAGAAGGATGGTCAGGGTCTCTGACTCAGTGAGAAGGATGGTCAGGGTCTGGGACTCAGTGAGAAGGATGGTCAGGGTCTGGGACTCAGTGAGAAGGATGGTCAGGGTCTCTGACTCAGTGAGAAGGATGGTCAGGGTCTGGGACTCAGTGAGAAGGATGGTCAGGGTCTGGACTCAGTGAGAAGGATGGTCAGGGTCTGGGACTCAGTGAGAAGGATGGTCAGGGTCTCTGGGACCTCAGTGAGAAGGATGGTCAGGGTCTGGGACTCAGTGAGAAGGATGGTCAGGGTCTGGGACTCAGTGAGAAGGATGGTCAGGGTCTGGGACTCAGTGAGAGGATGGTCAGGGTCTCTGACTCAGTGAGAAGGATGGTCAGGGTCCTGGGACTCAGTGAGAAGGATGGTCAGGGTCTGGACTCAGTGAGAAGGATGGTCAGGGTCTGGGACTCAGTGAGAAGGATGGTCAGGGTCTGGGACTCAGTGAGAAGGATGGTCAGGGTCTGGGACTCAGTGAGAATGATGGTCAGGGTCCTGGACTCAGTGAGAAGGATGGTCAGGGTCTCTGACTCAGTGAGAAGGATGGTCAGGGTCTGGGACTCAGTGAGAAGGATGGTCAGGGTCTCTGACTCAGTGAGAAGGATGGTCAGGGTCTGGGACTCAGTGAGAAGGATGGTCAGGGTCTGGGACTCAGTGAGAAGGATGGTCAGGGTCTGGGACTCAGTGAGAAGGATGGTCAGGGTCTGGGACTCAGTGAGAAGGATGGTCAGGGTCTGGGACTCAGTGAGAAGGATGGTCAGGGTCTGGGACTCAGTGAGAAGGATGGTCAGGGTCTCTGACTCAGTGAGAAGGATGGTCAGGGTCTGGACTCAGTGAGAAGGATGGTCAGGGTCTGGACTCAGTGAGAAGGATGGTCAGGGTCTCTGACTCAGTGAGAAGGATGGTCAGGGTCTGGGACTCAGTGAGAAGGATGGTCAGGGTCTGGGACTCAGTGAGAAGGATGGTCAGGGTCTGGGACTCAGTGAGAAGGATGGTCAGGGTCTGGACTCAGTGAGAAGGATGGTCAGGGTCTCTGACTCAGTGAGAAGGATGGTCAGGGTCTGGGACTCAGTGAGAAGGATGGTCAGGGTCTGGGACTCAGTGAGAAGGATGGTCAGGGTCTGGGACTCAGTGAGAAGGATGGTCAGGGTCTGGGACTCAGTGAGAAGGATGGTCAGGGTCTGGGACTCAGTGAGAAGGATGGTCAGGGTCTCTGACTCAGTGAGAAGGATGGTCAGGGTCTGGGACTCAGTGAGAAGGATGGTCAGGGTCTGGCTCAGTGAGAAGGATGGTCAGGGTCACTGGACTCAGTGAGAAGGATGGTCAGGGTCTCTGACTCAGTGAGAAGGATGGTCAGGGTCTGGGACTCAGTGAGAAGGATGGTCAGGGTCTGGGACTCAGTGAGAAGGATGGTCAGGGTCTGGACTCAGTGAGAAGGATGGTCAGGGTCTGGACTCAGTGAGAAGGATGGTCAGGGTCTGGGACTCAGTGAGAAGGATGGTCAGGGTCTCTGACTCAGTGAGAAGGATGGTCAGGGTCTGGGACTCAGTGAGAAGGATGGTCAGGGTCTCTGACTCAGTGAGAAGGATGGTCAGGGTCTGGGACTCAGTGAGAAGGATGGTCAGGGTCTGGGACTCAGTGAGAAGGATGGTCAGGGTCTGGGAATCAGTGAGAAGGATGGTCAGGGTCTCTGACTCAGTGAGAAGGATGGTCAGGGTCTGGGACTCAGTGAGAAGGATGGTCAGGGTCTCTGACTCAGTGAGAAGGATGGTCAGGGTCTGGGAATCAGTGAGAAGGATGGTCAGGGTCTGGGACTCAGTGAGAAGGATGGTCAGGGTCTGGGACTCAGTGAGAAGGATGGTCAGGGTCTCTGACTCAGTGAGAAGGATGGTCAGGGTCACTGACTCAGTGAGAAGGATGGTCACGGTCTGGGACTCAGTGAGAAGGATGGTCAGGGTCACTGACTCAGTGAGAAGAATGGTCAGGGTCACTGACTCAGTGAGAAGGATGGTCAGGGTCTGGGACTCAGTGAGAAGGATGGTCAGGGTCTCTGACTCAGTGAGAAGGATGGTCAGGGTCATTGACTCAGTGAGAAGATGGTCAGGGTCTGGGACTCAGTGAGAAGGATGGTCAGGGTCTTGACTCAGTGAGAAGGATGGTCAGGGTCTGGGACTCAGTGAGAAGGATGGTCAGGGTCTGGGACTCAGTGAGAAGGATGGTCAGGGTCTGGGACTCAGTGAGAAGGATGGTCAGGGTCTGGGACTCAGTGAGAAGGATGGTCAGGGTCTCTGACTCAGTGAGAAGGATGGTCAGGGTCTGGGACTCAGTGAGAAGGATGGTCAGGGTCTCTGACTCAGTGAGAAGGATGGTCAGGGTCTCTGACTCAGTGAGAAGGATGGTCAGGGTCTGGGACTCAGTGAGAAGGATGGTCAGGGTCTGTCGACTCAGTGAGAAGGATGGTCAGGGTCTGGGACTCAGTGAGAAGGATGGTCAGGGTCACTGACTCAGTGAGAAGGATGGTCAGGGTCACTGACTCAGTGAGAAGGATGGTCAGGGTCTGGGACTCAGTGAGAAGGATGGTCAGGGTCTGGGACTCAGTGAGAAGGATGGTCAGGGTCTGGGACTCAGTGAGAAGGATGGTCAGGGTCTGGGACTCAGTGAGAAGGATGGTCAGGGTCTGGGACTCAGTGAGAAGGATGGTCAGGGTCTCTGACTCAGTGAGAAGGATGGTCAGGGTCTCTGACTCAGTGAGAAGGATGGTAGGGTCTCTGGCTCAGTGAGAAGGATGGTCAGGGTCACTGACTCAGTGAGAAGGATGGTCAGGGTCTCTGACTCAGTGAGAAGGATGGTCAGGGTCTGGGACTCAGTGAGAAGGATGGTCAGGGTCTGGGACTCAGTGAGAAGGATGGTCAGGGTCTGGGACTCAGTGAGAAGGATGGTCAGGGTCTCTGACTCAGTGAGAAGGATGGTCAGGGTCTGGGACTCAGTGAGAAGGATGGTCAGGGTCTGGGACTCAGTGAGAAGGATGGTCAGGGTCTCTGACTCAGTGAGAAGGATGGTCAGGGTCTGGGACTCAGTGAGAAGGATGGTCAGGGTCTGGGACTCAGTGAGAATGATGGTCAGGGTCTGGGACTCAGTGAGAAGGATGGTCAGGGTCTCTGACTCAGTGAGAAGGATGGTCAGGGTCTGGGACTCAGTGAGAAGGATGGTCAGGGTCTCTGACTCAATGAGAAGGATGGTCAGGGTCTCTGACTCAGTGAGAAGGATGGTCAGGGTCTGGGACTCAGTGAGAAGGATGGTCAGGGTCTGGGACTCAGTGAGAAGGATGGTCAGGGTCTGGGACTCAGTGAGAAGGATGGTCAGGGTCACTGACTCAGTGAGAAGGATGGTCAGGGTCACTGACTCAGTGAGAAGGATGGTCAGGGTCTGGGACTCAGTGAGAAGGATGGTCAGGGTCTGGGACTCAGTGAGAAGGATGGTCAGGGTCTGGGACTCAGTGAGAATGATGGTCAGGGTCTGGGACTCAGTGAGAAGGATGGTCAGGGTCTGGGACTCAGTGAGAAGGATGGTCCGGGTCTGGGACTCAGTGAGAAGGATGGTCAGGGTCTCTGACTCAGTGAGAATGATGGTCAGGGTCTGGGACTCAGTGAGAAGGATGGTCAGGGTCTGGGACTCAGTGAGAAGGATGGTCAGGGTCTCTGACTCAGTGAGAAGGATGGTCAGGGTCTCTGACTCAGTGAGAAGGATGGTCAGGGTCACTGACTCAGTGAGAAGGATGGTCAGGGTCTGGGACTCAGTGAGAAGGATGGTCAGGGTCTGGGACTCAGTGAGAAGGATGGTCAGGGTCACTGACTCAGTGAGAAGAATGGTCAGGGTCACTGACTCAGTGAGAAGGATGGTCAGGGTCTGGGACTCAGTGAGAAGGATGGTCAGGGTCTGGGACTCAGTGAGAAGGATGGTCAGGGTCTGGGGCTCAGTGAGAAGGATGGTCAGGGTCTGGACTCAGTGAGAAGGATGGTCAGGGTCTGGGACTCAGTGAGAAGGATGGTCAGGGTCTGGGACTCAGTGAGAAGGATGGTCAGGGTCTGGGACTCAGTGAGAAGGATGGTCAGGGTCTGGACTCAGTGAGAAGGATGGTCAGGGTCACTGACTCAGTGAGAAGGATGGTCAGGGTCTTGGACTCAGTGAGAAGGATGGTCAGGGTCTCTGACTCAGTGAGAAGGATGGTCAGGGTTGGGACTCAGTGAGAAGGATTGTCAGGGTCTCTGACTCAGTGAGAAGGATGGTCAGGGTCTGGGAATCAGTGAGAAGGATGGTCAGGGTCTGGGACTCAGTGAGAATGATGGTCAGGGTCTGGGACTCAGTGAGAAGGATGGTCAGGGTCTGGGACTCAGTGAGAAGGATGGTCAGGGTCTCTGACTCAGTGAGAAGGATGGTCAGGGTCTGGGACTCAGTGAGAAGGATGGTCAGGGTCACTGACTCAGTGAGAAGAATGGTCAGGGTCACTGACTCAGTGAGAAGGATGGTCAGGGTCTCTGACTCAGTGAGAAGCATGGTCAGGGTCTGGGACTCAGTGAGAAGAATGGTCAGGGTCTGGGGCTCAGTGAGAAGGATGGTCAGGGTCACTGACTCAGTGAGAAGGATGGTCAGTGTCTGGGACTCAGTGAGAAGGATGGTCAGGGTCATTGACTCAGTGAGAAGGATGGTCAGTGTCTGGGACTCAGTGAGAAGGATGATCAGGGTCTGGGACTCAGTGAGAAGGATTGTCAGGGTCTGGGACTCAGTGATAAGATGGTCAGGGTCTGGGACTCAGTGAGAAGGATGGTCAGGGTCTGGGACTCAGTGAGAAGTATGGCCAGAGGCCCAGAGTTATGGCAGAAGACTAGTAGAACTGCCATGGTATTTGAATGCCTCAGATTCTAACAATTTAATGCTGTATTTGACATATTAAATGCACTATAGGAAGGAACTCATGTGACATTCGGTTCCAGAATGGAACCTTCGCCCTACTACAGGTTACCCTATTCAGACAGTTTCACCTCGTACATAATCAAAGGCTGTTCAAAATATGTAAGCGCTCCACAAAAGCAACCTCTCACCTCTGTCAACATCACCAGCCCAATGGTGAATGAGAAGCTTGCGATGCTCAAGATAAGAAACTCCCGAGAATATTTTCTTTGGAATATCTCAGGAAACATATCTATTGCTGCTGTTGCCAGGCTTTCCACACCTACAAACTAAAATAAGAAATAATTAACAAGCAAAAGGTTCAACAAGTCAAATATTAAATGGCGGGTAATTTTATGTTCATGATGGTAAGATTACCAGAACTGGATATTGGAAACCTCTTAGAATCATAGAATCTTACAGCACAAAGGAGGCCATTCAGGCCCATTGTGCCTCTTTAAAAGAGCTATCCAATCATTCCCACTCCCCTGCTCTTTCCCTGCAAATGATCCTTTCCAGGTATATATCGAATTCCCTTTTGACAATTATTATTGAATCTGCTTCCACCACCCTTTCAGGCAATGCATTCCAGATCATAACAATTCATTGTGTCAAAAAAATTCTCGTCATCTCCCCTCTGGTTCTTTTGCCAATTATGTTAAATCTGTGTCCTCTGGTTACCAACTCTCCTGCTAGTTGAAACAGTTTCTCCTTATTTACTCTGTCAAAACTCTTCAATCCCATTAACCTTCTCTCCTCTGAGGAAAACAATCTCAGATTTTCTAGTCTCCGACCCCTGATCGCTCCCGTTCCCAGCCCCCCAATCTCATGGCCTCATCCCTCGATCTAGCGGCCCCAACCCCCGATCGCCCCCACTCCCAGCCTCGCCCTCCCCGACCCCGTGACCCTGATCTCGCGACCCCAACCCCTGATCGCCCCCACTCCCAGCCTCGCCCTCCCCGACCCCGTGACACTGATCTCGTGACCCTAACCCCCGATCGCCCCCACTCCCAGCCTCGCCCTCCCTGACCCCGTGACCCTGATCTCGCGACCCTAACCCTTGATCTCCCCCACTCCCAGCCCCCCTGACCCTGATCTCGCGACCCTAACCCCTGATCTCCCCCTCTCCCCGCCCCAACCTCCCTGGCACTCTGACCCCTGATCTCCCCTTCTCCCAGCCCCAACCTCCCTGGCACTCTGATCCCTGATCTCCCCCTCTCCCAGCCCCAACCTCCCTGGCACTCTGACCCCTGATCTCCCCTTCTCCCAGCCCCAACCTCCCTGGCACTCTGATCCCTGATCTCCCCCTCTCCCAGCCCCAACCTCCCTGGCATTCTGACCCCTGATGACCCCCTCTCCCCGCTCCAACCTCCCTGGCACTCTGACCCCTGATATCCCCCTCTCCCAGCCCCAACCTCCCTGGCACTCTGACCCCTGATCTCGTGGCCCCGAAGAGGAACAACAATGAGATCTTCAGAGAAAGCACACAATGGTCAGCGTCGTAAGTGATTAAACAAGTTAATATCATATAATGTTGTTACCAGAAGGTCTGAAACCAAACTTGTTAAGAATTTCTATCAATTCAAATAAGAAACATTGCAGCACCAGTCAGGGTAAAGATGAAATAGATGGACATTAAGTTCAAATTCATGCTCATTGCTCAGCCCAAAACCAATCCCTGTTTGGGGAAAGAAAACAAACTTTAGTTGAGCCTTGGTTGCTTTCTGAGCAGTACCTGACTGTCCAGACCCAGGAGGATAATCAAGATAAAGAACAAACAGGCCCAGAGCTGAGGGAAAGGCATCAATGTCACTGCCTTTGGATAGGCAATGAAAGCTAGACCAGGACCTGCAGGAGAAATAGATAGCCATAGTTTAGTGAAGTATTTGAAAAATGCAATAAAAAATAAAATATATCGGAACATAGAAACAGGAGTGGGTCATTCAGCCCCTCGAGCCTGTTCTGCCATTCAATGAGATCATGGCTGATCTGTATCTTAACTCCATCCACCTGCCTTGGCTCCATATCCTTTTATACCCTTGTCTAGCAAAAATCTATCAATCTCAGATTAAAATTATTAATCGAGCTAGCATCTAGTGCTTTTTGTGGGAGAGAGTTCCAGACTTCTACCACCCTTGGCATGAAGAAGTGTTTCCTAACTTCTCTCCTGAATGGCCTGGCTCTGATTTTAACATTATGCCCCCTTGTCCGAGACTCCCCCACCAGCGGAAAATGTTTCTCTCTATCTACCTGATCAATTTCTTTCAAAATCCTAAAACCCTCAATCAGATCACCCCTTAACCTTCTATATTCCAGGGAATACAAGCCTAGTTTATGTAACTTCTCCTTATAATCTAACCCTTGGAGCCCTGGTAACATTCTGGTGAATCTGCGCTGCACTCCTACCAAGGCCAATACATCCTTTCTAAGGTGCAGTGCCCAGAACTGTACAGAATGCTCCTGATGTGGTTTTACCAGGGCTTTGTATAGCTGTAGCAAAACTTTATTTGGTCCTAGGATGTGGGTATCATTGGCAAGGCCAGCATTTATTGCCCATCCCTAATTACCCTTGAGAAGGCGGTGGTGAGCCGCCTTCTTGAACCGCTGCAGTCCGTGTGGTGAAGGTACTCCCACAGTGCTGTTAGGGAGGGAGCTCCAGGATTTTGACCCAGCGACGATGAAGGAACGGCGATATACTTCCAAGTCAGGATGGTGTGTAACTTGGAGGGGAACTTGCAGGTGATGGTGTTCCCATGTGCCTGCTGCTCTTGTCCTTCTAGGTGGTAGAGGTCGCAGGTTTGGGAAGTGCTGCCGAAGAAGCCTTGGCGAGTTGCTGCAATGCCCCTTTATATTCTCGCCCTCTAGTTATAAAGGCTAACATTCCATTAGCCTTTGTGATTATATTTTGCACCTGACTACTACATATTAATGATCTGTGTACATGGACCCCTAAATCTCTTTGGACCTCCCCTGTTTCTAGCTTTTCACCATTTAAATAATAGAGCTATCCTTTTTTGGTCCAAAATGGATGACCTCACATTTACCTGTGTTGAAATCCATCTGCCACTGTTTCATCCACTCACTTAATCAAACAATAGCTTTATTAATGATTATTTTCTGGTGAATTTAATTTCACAACTTACCATGGTGGGAATTAGAACTTGTGACCTCTAGGTTGCTAGTCTACTACCATAACCACTCGGCTACCATTCCAGTTACTACATTCTTAGCTTATATAGGAGTGTGGACTTCAGCTGCCAAGACTTTTTTTCCAAATAGAGAGAGAGAGAGAGAGAAAGAGAGAGGGGACAGAGAATGCAAATGGCAGCAGTATTTTCCCAGTGTAGGAAAAAAATTATGATCTGACAGGTCTACCCAATTAAGACTACCCATCACATCTCTCATACTCTCTGCACTGACCTGCAGAACCCTACTTTAACCTCAGCACTATCAATCCTTAGCTTCCCCATTTCCCATGGTTTTCTTCAAGTCAGCAGGGAGCATGTCACTGCCTCTCCTTTCTGCTCACATTCACCCTCAAAACTTACTACAGTCCTCACAACTACTTCTTCCTCTTGGCCTCACTTGCTGCTTCTTCCTGTCATCATGCACACAACAGAAAACTGCCTCTTATATCTTGAAAACCCTTAAACATGGCACATATTTACCACTTCCATTTTTCTTGCAGACGAAGCTGGCACACAACTGGAGGTAGACTACCAGAACACAAGGGGGTCCTACTACTCTGCAAACACTGACAGCAATGGAAAACTCTGCCATTGACATTATTGACAAAGGGCACACAGCATCAGAGATGGCCAATGTGGAGGCTTGGCACAGCACGGTGTTTGGACATCTTCCCTTCCTTTTCTCTTTCTACTTAACTCTCCCAGTCACATATTCACACACAGCATGACAACCTGGTGGCACATTGTGCTGCCACTCATCTGCTGATGCTTACCCATGCCACTATATGCTAATCCTTGTCCTCCTCCCTTTTTCCAGATCTATCAGATGATTCAGGCGTCGAGTTGCACAGACTGAGCAGGGAAAAACCTGCTGAAGATGCACCATTACTCATTCTGATCCTTCCAAGCACCAGCACTGAAATTAGCACCCTGTGTGGCATCAACAGTGAGTGAGAGGAGTCTGCACTGGGTGATTCACTGAGCACAGATGAACAAGAGTAGGAGCGGGTGGAAAGGACTGCCCAGGAAACAGCTCATCAGAAGGCCATATTCTAGCTCTGCTGAAGAGGACAGAGATGCAGAGTTTAGGGGCCTAGCCTTTAAAAAAAGATGATTTCCGTGCACCAGCAATTGCTGAATGCACTTAACTGCCTGCCAGGGAAATTCCACAACATGTTGGAGAGTGTGGAGGAGTCAACTACTAACTTGAGTGGAGTCTGGTGCATGGCCTTAACTACAACATGGAGTGTGTGGTCACCTCAGTGGTTGCTGCAGATGATCCCTTCCTGCAGGAGTCAGTGGCACCAGTAATAGCCTGTCTCTGGGATACTCTTACTGGGGCCATGAAGTCTCTGGGCTCCACCATCTCCTCCACCTTGGCCAGCCTGGGTGAGTGAATGGATCGGGCTTTGGTCGGATGGTGGATGTCCCACAGTTTGTCCTCTCACAGATTAGTGGAAGAGCTGCCTGGGACAGTTGTGCAATGGGGATGGAACATGAGGCCATCTCTCAGGATGACAGCACATCTGGACCCTCGAGACCCCCTGAACCATTACCCGCCCTGGTGCCAGAAAGCCAGCTTGGCCAGACTGCCCTGGCAGATACAAGAAAGCTGCAGTCTGCAGCCGGGCCCTGTCAGGCCCGAGGGCCTATAGGTTGCTGACCCTGAGCAACTCAAGAGCCCTTGGTTGAGCCACAGCATCCTTCCACCTCGTCTGCTGCAGCCACTCGTAAGGAGCACCCCACAGAAGCACTGGGGTATGCCAGGGGCTCACACCAGGGTGATAATTAGTGTGTAATCATTTGAGTAAGCCAGTAAAGTCACAATCCTTTTGGAAATCTTTGTATGCAGAGTGTTCCTGCAGTAGCTGGTGACCCTGCAATATTAGTTGTTCTGTATACAAATAGATGCAGTTTATTGGAGGGCAGCAGGACTGGGAGAGATGCTATACATGGCTGTTAATACAGGACAGCAGGGATTGTTCAGCTGAAGTGCTTTTCAATGAGCTGTATCGAAGAGCTCTGGCTGCAGAAAACTGTTGGACCTGCCCAGCTTCCTTTACTATCCTGTATGTAATCAGTGTCCTCTCCTAGCTGCCAGGAAAGAGCTGCATGATGCGCTGCTGGTGATCAGACACATTAATGGACTGGAAGCCCTTGCAATGGGGTCACATGAAGGATCTCACAGGGCAATATGGGTGCAGTCAATGTTGCTGTGGACCTGAGGGGATCATACAATCTGTGCAAACCCCAGAGTGCTATCCTGCTGCTTCCAGATGTCCATGGGTTAAGCGATGAAAGTGTTTGTTTTAACAAGCATGGTATTAATCACCTGTTTGATGCAAGCATGAACTGCACACAGATTAATGTTACTAATAAGCCCCGTGGCAGTCTGGAAGGAGCCAGAGGCAAAGAGGTTGAGGGTTGCTTTGACCTTGACTACAACAAGCAATGTTGTGCTAGCTGTGGCAGGTGTTTCAGGTCTTGTTGCAGGAAACAAGAGAACTCTTCCACAGACTCTATAGCGAAGCACAGCCTCCTTATGCGCTCTTCCTCAGGGAGCTGCAGGTGTGTTGTCCTGGGCCTATAAACTCTGTTGGGAAGGTAAGAACTCCTTCAAGCACACCTCCTTCTATTTGCTCTCCCTCCAGCTGCAGTTCTATTTGCCCCCTCCTTCCGCTGCTGTTCCTCCTCATCCTGTCACACTGGAATTCCCAGAAGGAACCCTCCAATGAAAAAATAAGTAGGATGCCAGAAGTCCCTTAAGAGTTCAGAACATTGTACAGCAACTATAAGCACTTTGATATCATTTAAATAGCAAAAAAAATCTAATACAAGCAAAATGTCCACTGAAACTTTCTATAGTTTTCCTGAGGGCAGCTGAAGATCCCTTTAACTATCGCTGGAAACAGTTGCCTCCTAACTTGTACCACCCATGATGGTAGCAACACGTGCAGAGTTCAAAATGGCATTGGGGTCGTGACCCTGATTTGAATATATTAATGAGACTCCTGCCTGTTTCCACAGGAGCTCTAGTCACCTAGATCAAGGTACGGCCAAAAATTGGAACGGGCTGAAACCAAATAGTAAGTTGGCGCTTCAAACACATGCACTATTTAGGTCCCGTTACCACCCTGTTTTTAAGCACAAATGGGGCAATTTGAAACAAAAATTGCTCCCCGCCTCATTCTAACATCTTCACTCCCAAGTTAAATCAATCTCAGAAACACCACTTTAACATTGAATTTAAAATGAGAGAACTCCCTACCAGACTCAGCCACCTCAGAAATGGGCACTCCTTCCTCATAGGCCATAAATCCCAGGACAGAAAAGATGGCAAATCCAGACACAAAGCTGGTTCCACTATTCATGGCACTCAATATCAAACAATCTCTGAGGACAAGAGGAGGAATGGTGTCAGAAGACCTCTATACTTTATAAATAGTAACTTTGTAGTAGAAATGTAAGGATGATGATTGTGCACAATAACTGAGCTTATTTTCACAATATTAACATGGAGGGATGGCTGGGGTTGCAATGGGAGGGGAACACTGGAGTGGAGTTAATCTTAAGAGCTTGTTTCCAAATCATGCTTCTGTTACAAGTTCAAGAAACATTGTAATTGTAGAGGACGATATCTGTTAACAGCAGAATACCTGTAACAGTCATTATTGTAGTCATTGTAGCTTCCCAAGGCAATGAGGCAACCCAGACAGACAGCAAAACTAAAGAAGATCTGGGTACCAGCATCCATCCATACCTGTTGATGACATAAAGAAGTGCCCATGTACACACAGTCACCAATCTCATTTACATAGACAATCACAAATAAATATACCTTTTAAGTCAATTCAATAGTGCATCAAAAAAAGGTTTCTTGACCAAAAGAAGTTTCACAGTAGTCATAAAATCTGCACAGGATGCAAGAACTGGTGAACAGCAAGCATTTTTTCACCTTTGGCCTCAAAGGGCCATTCCATTGGTGGAACAATAATGGATAGGCCCACAGCCCTTCCCAAATTATATGGGGATGTGGTCAGTTGAATATGTGAGGCGGGTGAATCACTCCAATAAAGGTGCTTCAGCCGGCCTTCCTGAACTACCGATAGAATGTCAGGGAAGTACCCTGCTGCTCTGATGACAGAGCGGAGGCCAGAGAAGGGAAAAATGGATATGCAAGTGGGCTTCTTAGGGAAGATGATCCATCCCCTCTGGGATTAATTACCTTCCCCTACTAAAGGTTTGGGGCCTTCGAAGGACCCTATACAGGAGTCAAGCTAGCTCTCAGCTGGTGAGAGGTCCCCATAGGTTTTAAAAGAGTGGAATGAGTGGGATTCCTGGCGTAGTTTGGGCACTCAACCAGAAACACCCCCTTGACATTCAGGGTGAGGTGGGGAAGGTTGTGGGTGGGGTGGGGAAGGTTGTGGGTGGGGTAGCAGCTGGAAGATCCTATGGCTAGATAGAAGAAACAATGCAGAATATCACAGAACCAAGTTCCTCCCCAAATTCTGGCCACAAATGGGCAATCCACCTGCTCCCTGTCCTGGCCCTGGATCGGAATTTCAGGGCCAAACATCTCTCTCTGTTACAAGTGTTCTTGTCTCTCTAAACTTTATTGATACGACTGCAGTCATTGCCCTTCTGAACTCTTGCTCCTCCTAAAAAGGTGGAAGTAGGCAGTCTTTGTGTTGGAGAAGAAATGGCATAGGAAGCTCAGCTCAGGTTTGAATAAGCCATTGAGGTTGCATACATCTGGGTTAGCTTGAGACAGTGGCTGGAAAGAGGGATGGAATCGGTGGTGCGAGTTGGGAATTGTCACCAACCTCTAGCTGAGCTTATGCACAATCAGGAAATCAAGGCTTTTGCCTTTGTAACACCAGCTGCAAAATAACGAGAATAACTGACAATCAGTGAGACTTGTCAGTTTTATGCATATTCGTACCAGGGGTTACATCGTTTAGCCCATGTTATAATATCGCACAGGGTGATGTAAAAATCTATCGCAGGAGCAGCAACTCTTTACACAAATATTAAATGTATCGACTGATCCATTTACCTGAGGGTCAGCCAGCCTGGACAGATCAGGGTACAAGTAGAACTTGATTCCCGCAGCAGCGCCTGGCAATGTCACTCCCCTGATCAGAAGGATGGCCAGCATCACATAGGGAAAGGTAGCAGTGAAATAGACAACCTGTAAAAGAAAATAAACAGCAGGAAGGAAATCGTCGCTGACTCCCGCTGCGGACAAACACAATGGACTTGAAAATTCTCAGACCCACACAGTGCCGCTGACCTCTGCTCCTGAGGCTGACCGAGGATCCAGGGTCAGGGCAGGGTCGTCTAATTAAAATAATTTTAGCAGATGCCCATGCCAGTATGAGTGCATCTTGGGTGTCTGATGGGGACCTGAAAGATGTAGTGCCATATACCCGCATGGGGATGTTGCTGGCAGGTTCTCCGAAAAGATGCAAGTTTCCAGGTCATTGGGCCCTCTTAGTAAGAGGCCTGATGTTAAAATTCTTAACTTGGATGGAAAAACAATGGCCTGGAAATTCCTGGGTTCCTTCCCTGCCCAAAATTCTATTGGGGATTCCAAACAAAGAAACATAGAAACATAGAAGATAGGAGCAGGAGTGGGCCATTCGGCCCCTCGAGCCTGTTCCGCCATTTAATGAGATCATGGCTGATCATCCAAATTCAGTACCCTATCCCTGCTTTCTCCCCATATCCCTTGATCCCTTTAGCCTTAAGAAATATATCTAACTCCTTCTTGAATATATTTAATGAATTGGCCTCAACTGCCTTCTGTGGTAGAGAATTCCACAAGTTCACCACTCTCTGGGTGAAGAAATTCCTCCTCATCTCAGTCCTAAATGGCTTACCCCTTATCCTTAGACTGTGACCCCTGGTTCTGGAATCCCCCGCCATCGGGAACATCCTTCCTGCATCTAGTCTGTCTAGTCCTGTTAGAATTTTATAAGTTTCAATGAGATCCCCTCTCATTCTTCTAAACTCTAGTGAATACAAGCCCAATCGACCCAATCTCTCTTCATACGTCATTCTTGCCATCCCAGGTATCAGTCTGGTGAATCTTCGCTGCACTTCCTCCATGGCAAGAACATCCTTCCTCAGATAAGGCGACCAAAACTGTACACAATACTCAAGGTGTGGTCTCACCAAGGCCCTGTACAACTGCAGCAAGACATCCTTGCTCCTGTACTCGAATCCTCTCGCTATGAAGGCCAACATACCATTTGCCTTCTTAACTGCCTGCTGCACCTGCATGCTTACCTTCAGCGACTGGTGCACTAGGACTCCCAGATCTCTTTGCACGTCCCCTTTTCCCAATCTATTGCCGTTCAGATAATAATCTGCCTTCCTGTTTTTGCCACCAAAGTGGATAACCTCGCATTTATCCACATTATGCTGCATCTGCCATGCATCTGCCCAATCACCCAACCTGTCCAAATCATACTGGAATTTCTCTGCATCCTCCTCACAGCACACATGCCCACCCAGCTTTGTGTCGTCTGCAAACTTGGAGATATTACATCTAGTTCCCTCGTCTAGATCATTAATATATATTGTGAATAACTGGGGTCCTAGCACCGATCCCTGCGGTACCCCACTAGTCACTGCCTGCCACTCGGAAAAAGATCCGTTTATTCCAACTCTTTGCTTCCTGTCTGCCAACCAGTTCTCTATCCAAGTCAGTACCTTACCCCCAATCCCATGTGCTTTAACTTTGCACTTTAATCTCCTATGCGGGACCTTATCGAAAGCCTTCTGAAAGTCCAAATACAACACATCCACTGGTTCTCCCTTATCTATTCTACCAGTTACATCCTCAAAAAATTCCAGTAGATTAGTCAAGCATGATTTACCTTTTGTAAATCCATGTTGACTTTGTCCGATCCTGTCACTGTTTTCAAAGTGCTCTGCTATTACATCTTTTATAATGGACTCTAGCATTTTCCCCACTACCGATGTCAGGCTTGCCGGTCTATAATTCCCCGTTTTCTCTCTACCACCTTTTTTAAATATTGGGGTTACATTAGCTACCCTCCCATCCATGGGAACTGTTCCAGAGTCTATAGAATTTTGGAAGATGACCAGCAATGCATCTACTATTTCTAGGGCCACTTCCTTAAGTACCCTAGGATGTAGATTATCAGGCCCTGGGGATTTATTGGCCTTCAATCCTGTCAATTTCCCTAACACCATTTCCCTACAAATATTGATTTCATTCAGTTCCTCCCTCTCATTAGACCCTATGTTCCCCAACTTCTCTGGGAGGTTATTTGTGTCCATCCTTTGTGAAGACAGAACCAAAGTATGTATTTAATTGGTCTGCCATTTCTTTGTTCCCCATTATAAAATCCCCTGATTCTGACTGCAAGGGACCTACGTGTGATTTCACCAATCTTTTTCTCTTCACATATCTATAGAAGCTTTTACAGTCAGTTTTTATGTTCCCTGAAAGCTTACTCTCATACGCTATTTTCCCCCTCTTAATTAATCCCTTTGTCCTCCTTTGCTGAATCCTAAACTGCTCTCAATCCTCAGGTTTGCTGCTTTTTCTGGCCAATTTATATGACCTCTCCTTGGATCTTATGCTATCCCTAATTTCCCTTGTTAGCCACGGTTGAGTCACCTTTTTTGTTTTATTTTTATGCCAAACAGGGATGAACAAATTCTATAGTTCATCCATGCGATCTTTAAATGTTTGCCATTGCCTATCCACCGTCAACCCTTTAAGTAACGTTACCCAATCCATCCTAGCCAACTCACGCCTCATACCATCGTAGTTTCCTTTATTTAAATTCAGGACCCTAGTCTCTGAGTCAAATACTTCACTCTCCGTCTTAATGAAGAATTCTATCATATTGTGATCGCTCCTCCCCAAGGGGCCTCGCACAACAAGATTGCTAATTAATCCTTTCTCATTACTTAATACCCAGTCTAAGATGAACTGATCTCTAGTTGGTTCCTCGACATATTGGTCCAGGAAACCATCCTGTATACACTCTAGGAATTCCTCCTCCACAGCATTGTTACTAATTTGGTTAGCCCAATCTATATGTAGATTAAAGTCACCCATGATAACTGCTGTGCCCTTATTGTGCGTGTCTCTAATTTCCCATTTAATGCCATCCCCAACCTCAGCATTACTGTTTGGGGGTCTGTGTACAACTCCCACTAACGTTTTCTGCCCCTTGGTATTTCTCAGCTCTACCCATACAGATTCCACATCATCAGAGCTAATATCCTTCCTTACTATTGTGTTAATCTCCTCTTTAACCAGCAATGCTACCCCACCTCCTTTTCCTTTTTGCCTGTCTTTCCTGAATATTGATGGTACAAGCTCTTCTTGAGATACAGGATAAGGAAAAAATGGACCAATTGCAGCAGAGGAAGGAGCACACAGATGAGTGAGAACAAGAGACACAGCCATTGTTGCTCAAGGGGTGGGGGCAAGTCCACATGCTGTGTCTCTTGTTTTGCTTTTCTCCTTCCTGTCTTTTGCTTCTATCCTTGCTTCCCTTTCCTCTGTCTCCCTGCACAGGTTCCCAACCCCCTGCCATTTTAGTTTAAACCCTCCCCAACAGCACTAGCAAACACTCCTCCTAGGACATCGGTCCCAGTCCTGCCCAGGTGCAAACCGTCCAGTTTGTACTGGTCCCACCTCCCCCAGAATTGGTTCCAGTTTCCCAGGAATTTGAATCCCTCCCCCTTGCACCATTTCTCTCGCCATGTATTCATCTGAAATATCCTTCTATTTCTACTCTGACTAGTACATGGCACTGGTAGCAATCCTGAGATTACTACCTTTGAGGTCCTATTTTTTAATTTACCTCCTAACTCCCTATATTCAGCTTTTAGGACCTCATCCCATTTTTTACCTATATCATTGGCACCACGACAACTGGCTGTTCACCCTCCCCCTCCAGAATGCCCTGCAGCCGCTCTGAGACATCCTTGACCCTTGCACCAGGGAGGCAACATACCATCCTAGAGTCTCGTTTGCGGCCACAGAAACGCCTATCTATTCCCCTTACAATAGAATCCCCTATCACTATAGCTCTCCCGTTCTTTTTCCTCCCGTCAACCACCCATGGTGCCAGAAAGTTGGCTGCTGCTGCCTTCCCCTCAAGCCATCTCCCTCAACAATATCCAAAGCGGTATATCTGTTTGAGAGGGGGATGGCCACAGGGGACCCCTGCACTACCTGCCTGCGCCTACTACTCTGCCTGGCGGTCACCCATTCCCTTCCTGCCTGTGCAGCCTTTACCTGCGGTGTGACCAACTCATTAAACGTGCTATCCACGACGTCCTCAGCATCGCAAATGCTCCAGTATGTATCCATTCGCAGCTCCAGCGCCGCAATGCGGTCTGCCAGTAGCTGCAGCTGGATACACTTCCTGCACACATGGTCATCAGGGACACAGGAAGTCTCCCTGATTTCCCACATAGTGCAGGAGAAGCATACCACGGGGCCGAGCTGTGCTGCCATGACTTACCCTTTAATTAATTCAAATTAAATTAAATCAAATCATTACCACTAATTACACTACAATTAAATGATATACTCAAGGGCCCTTGTTTATTCGCACTCCCCGCTACACAAGAGACCTTAGAAACTATAACCACAAAAATTAAGACCTTCTAAACTTTATAAACTATTAACCTTAACTGTTCCTCTTCTGGGCAGAGATAGGCAAGAAAGGATATTGGCTCTGAAGAAATTCAGGGCAAATATCCTTTTTACTCAATTAAATCAACTAGTGTCAGAAATTGGATGCTTAACATAGGGGAGCTGAAGTTGCCTCCTGGTGCACCATCATTGCAGGGGAACTTTATGCAGCCAACGCATTGAAGGGACTTCTTTAGATCTGCACTGTCCCCTTATTCACATCTGGGAGCTGCGCAGAAGTAAGAGGGGAGCACAATTTCTGAGAGATGTGCCTTGGAAATGCAGGTGCGGCACCTTAAATCTATGATGGTACACCTTGTGCAGTTTTGGTGAAAGTGTTAGAAAATAAGCACAAAGTCTGACAATTCACAGGGCGCTAACAGGAATGCTGCCTTTATTGAGCGAGCAATGTTGAAAGGGCCCAGGCGAGAATGTGTGCCACCTTTGGGCATGAGGGGCAAAGTCCTCAACAAAATACAGTCAGGGTTGTAAAAGAAGAGGGGGCTCAACCCGCCCCCAACCCGCCTCCATGCCATCTTCCTTGGAGGCGGGTAGCCGTCCCGCGCCGGGTCCCGTCTCCTTGGAGGTGGGAAGGGATTAAAGCCTATTAACTGTCTGTTAACAGGTAGTTAACAGGCAGAAAATAGGATTATCCCCTTTTTGCCCTCACAAGTGTGGGCTTCCCGAAGGCTCCAAAACCTGCCAGATCAGCGAGGTGAGTAGTGGGTCTGTGGGGGTCGGGGGGGGTGCAAAAGAAGTACAGATAAATTCGCAAACTCTCACAAGTCAAAAAATGGCAAAAAAAATAAACTAGCATAATAAATAAGAAGCAACACTAACATTGGATGCACCAACAATGGCCTGGAAATTCCTGGGTTTCTGATGTGGCAGCATAAGTGCGACAGGGTGGGACTTATACCTGCTGAAATTGGAGACGGCTGACCCTGTCAGAAATCTTAGGGCCAGCTTATATCAATAATGCTGGTTGAACGATGTAGGGGGGGGGCGGCGGGTGTGGTGTGGGGCGTCCATCCAGTAGAAGGCCAGATACGTTCGGGGATGGAAAATTCAAGAGGGGCGCAGAGGACGGACTCATCTTCATTATCTAAAGGGTTGCATGCCGTTAAAGAGTTAAAGCATGCAGGCTCTTAGCAGAGGGGGTGAAATAGATGCTGAAACTAAAGGGAACAGGTGAGCATCTAACTTCTCTGAGGCTGATGTGGAAGTGCTGGTGTCAGAAATTGGAGAAAGGAAGGATGCCATTGTTGGAGTGAAAGGAAAGAAGCCACCACTTGCAGCAGCATGGGCTGTGTAGAGTGAGGTGGCTGTGGTCAGTGAGACCTCCATAACCCAAGGACCCCTTTGCAGTGTCAGAACAAGCTTAGTGACCTCACTTAATCAGTGAAGTGTTTTCTGTTGAATAAAAATGAAGATAACTGAATGACAGAGAATCAAATGGTATTCACTAGCACAATAGCCCTTTGGGGTAACATGTGGCACCATGGGGGAGAAATTCAGTATCGCCTCATTTGGGGTGCAATTATCGGCCGGGCGCAAAGATTAGCGCCTGGCGCTAATTATCGCCTCCAACTGCAAACTTGATTTTTATTGCCCCTGGAGGTGATTGGAGCGCTAAATCAGGCGCTACACATCTGTCTTAAGGCGCAAAGGCCGAGGAGCGAGGCGCTAACTCAGAGCGCTGGCGAAGCTCATGTGATGTCAGTCAGCAATGGAACACACACACAATGGCACGGGCCAGTTCTTAAAGGGGAGGGTTGATCTTGCTTTCCATCCACATCCTGCTCATTGCAGCCTTGAATCTCGGCCTGGAGAGACCTGTACATCAAATCTGCTGGAAAGAACAATGGAGAGTACCAGGGAAAGAGCTCAGAGTGCAGCCCCCATAGTCTCTTCTAAATCAATACAAGGAAGGGCAAATCAAAATGAACCTGCAAAGTGCTGCTCAGTACCCAAAACTCCTTCACACAGCGTTGAATCTCTCCAGAAGTCTCTCTCTCTCACTCTCAGAATGCGTGGTTCAAAAATGTCACCAACAAAAAAATGCAGGAAGCGGTCATCTTTAAATAGCGCTCCCCCGGTCCCTTCCTGACTGCAAAATGCTCCCCTCAACCTGTCGTTGCTAGCGGCAGGCGGTAAGGCAGGGGGCGCCACTCAATATCTGCTCCGGGGTGCTACCGGGGCGTTGCGCACTCGACTGACGTCACAATCTGCCGGCGCAGGAGATCGTGGCAGTAGTGTTTAACGCTGCCGCAAAATGTCTTGTTAATTTTGCGAGCGGTGCAAACATCGCTGCGCTCGGGCGCTAGTTGCTTTGCGCCCCATTAGCGCCCTCTTAAGGCGCTAACGGGAGGCTCAACCAACAGAATTTTCCCCCCATGTTCCTTATTCAAGAAGCAAAGTCACTTGACAGTACTCATGTCAAGTGATTCACATCTTGTAATGCATGCTAGCAAATTGAACTCTTTCATCCTCAGCCCTTGCTGCTATCACCTATCATTATTACCATCAATTCCATAAATCCTCTGAAGAATCTGGAAACTGCAGCAGCCAATTACTATAGATTCCTCCTGCAGGAGCAGATAGCACACAATGGCAGGGATTAGCAGGACACTGAGGGGGCAGCACATGCCAACACCCGGCATTTAACAGTCGGTGAAGAGGAAGCAATGACAATCATTGGCTTCAACTCTGGCTTGGCAGTTGGGATGGAAATGTGAAAATGATTGTGCCTTCAATGGATTCATTATAACATATACCTTTTCATGCATCCCACTGCAGCATCCCTAGGGTTTCACTGAGAGCCCACCATCCATGCATGATGAACCCCAACCCAATTATGACAGAATGTACATATTACACAGCTGTGGCAACTGTGGTTTATGTTGAATTATAAACAATCTATCATTTATTTTTCTCTGTTACTGAGATTGATCAATTGAAGGAAAGAAGTTTCCCTCTAAAGTTAAGGTATAAAAAAAATGTTAGGCACACCTCCAGTCAGTAATAGAAGTGACCTCTCTTAGAAAGAAAGACCTGCATTAATATAGCGCCTTTCATGACCTCAAGATGTCCCAAAGTACTTTACAGCCAATGAAGTACTTTTGAAGTATAGTCACTGTTGTAATGTAGGAAACACGGCAGCCAATTCACGCACAGCAAGCTCCCACAAACAGCAACATGATAATGACTGGATAATCTTTTTTTGTTATGTTGATTGAGGGACAAATATTGGCCAGGACACCAGGGATAACTCCCCTGCTCTTCTCTTTAAATGGTGCCATGAGATCTTTTACGTCCACCTGAGAGAGCAGACTGGGCCTCGGTTTAACATCTCATCTGAAAGATGGCACCTCCAACAATGCAGCACTCCCTCAGCACTGCACTAGAGGATCAGTCTAGATTTTTGTGCTCTAGTCTCTGGAGTGGGACTTGAACCCACAACCTTCTGACTCAGTGGCGGGAGTGCTACCCACTGAGCCACGGCTGAGATGTAGCTTCTCTTTTGTTAATTAGAAGAAGGTTCTCTATGTGTTCTCTAGTCTCTTCTGTAAGTAACTTTTACCTAGCAGATGTAGAAAGGCACCTTTACAAGTACAAGGTATATTCAGCACAGAGAGTAAAAGGTTATAGAAGTCAAAGGGAATGCCTATACCAGCGAGGTCCAGGCAGAGATAAGAGTGTCACTAAACTGTACAAGTGTCTGAGATCAAGGAAGGTAAGAGAAAAGCCAGCTCGCTCAGATACCGTCACCTGTGCTAAGGCAGGCTCACCGGAACAGAGGATTCAAGTGGAACAGATAACCCTCCTGCCGAAGAGGCTCATCAACTCGATGCTCGCCGTCATTGCACAGAAGGGAGAAGGTCGACTCAACCACGCCGCTCATAAGGAAGGGGCGTACCTGCTCTGGAAACACTGCTTACCACCAGCACCTAGACTTTATCCAATAGACTGGCTATGTAATGCTGTTAACTTGTCAGCTTTATAGGTATTTAACCCTAATTTAACCTCACCAATTTGTAGTAGTCTCAGACGATGATCTCACGATACTCAGCATGTTGAATTACAGTGACAAGACTGAAATGCAGTTACAACCTCTATTACTCATTTTGTTAAGTAGTTGTTTATTAATTGTTTGTTATTCAAACTGCTAGATGACCCTGACTGCATCTATTTATATCTATTAACTGTTTGTATGGTTAACTTTAAGTTTTGATTTTGCAGTCAATCAATAGTTGGTAGTTCATGACATGTTGTCTGACTTCTTCCTTGATGGTTTGACAAGAAAGGGTTAATTAATTCACTCAGTAGCTTGTGCGTATCCTAATTGAGGGCTGGTAAGGTAAACGCAAATTCAATCCGAACTGAGTGTCGCAAGACCATTTGGCAAGCCACTTAGCCATCATTCACTCCTAAATCCAACGCCAGATGGTTCTGTGGTGAGGAGTTAAAGTGAGGGAGTTAAGGAGTTCCTTTGTATATATTTGCCGTGATACCAAAACCCAGTGTTCTTACAGTAAGCTTGAGACAGAGATGGCCAGAGCACTGGGAATTCCAGCAGATGGTACCATCTTCTGGTCCCACCATCTCTTGTTATGTCAGGCTGCAAGGGAGCTGAAAAAGCTACCACCCCCAGAAGATATTCACGTGGTCTTCTCTTTGGGATGGAGACCGACATTACTGGGTTCACCAGGGCTGAACAGTACATCCCCTTCCCCATTGACCTCAACAGTCAACACAAGAGAGTTTGGAGATTTGCAGCAGTGGCTGGCTTCCCTCACGTCCAGGACATCATTGGCTGAACACATGTTGCCATCGGGGCACCAGAAAACCAACCAGCAGCATTCGTCAATAGAAAAGGCCACAACTCCACTACTATCCAGCTAGTGTCCAATCACATAAACAGGATCATGCAAGTTACTGCAAGGTACCCAGGTAGCTGTCACGATGCATTTATCCTGTGGCAGTCTACCATCCCCCAAAATTCGACCCACCCAGGAATGTGGCAGGATGAAAAACGATATTCTTGGCCATTGATCTTTAATCACTGTTTGGATAAGACATTTAATACAGCTACTGTGGATAGGTGAAATATTAGTTGCTTGTTGTTCAGTGGTAAATCCTGCAAGCTGTATAGAGTAAGTTTTTATCCCGTAAATAATTTTGTTTTCAAGGTTTTATTCAAAAAATATAGTTTGGGACTCTTAACAAAATAAAGAGCCTAGAAATTAGACCACGCAGCCCCCGTTTTTTGGGTGCTAAATGGCCTCAAAAGCCTCCAATACGGTGGACAGGAAGTGGACACTCATTCTGAGTCAGGACTACACCACCCGCCATATTAGTGTAGGCAAAAGAATAAACGTGTGGCACCCATACCTGAAACAGGCTTTAGGTCCTCTGCATGTTCAAAAAATGGGCTTTACACTTGTTTGAAGAGCCCTCTGAACTTGGTTTACCCTGAACTCAGCCAGCGGCACTCCTGCTACATTCAGGAAAACCAGGTCTAAATGCAGCCTATCAGGCGGGGCTTAAAGGGACCTCTGCAGGCTGCAACCAACAAGGCCTGAGTACAAAATATACCTGAATGTGGAGCCAGGAGGAGCAGGAGCACCCAACTGACCCCAATTTAAAATCACATGGGCCGCTGCCGGCCACTGCTGCCCCCCAAGATCACCACAGTTACCCCCTGATCACCACCGTTCCCCCCTGATCACCACCGTTCCCCCCTGATCACCACCGTTCCCCCCTGATCACCACCGTTCCCTCCTGATCACCACCGTTCCCTCCTGATCACCACCGTTCCCCCCTGATCACCACCGTTCCCTCCTGATCACCACCATTCCCTCCTGATCACCACCGTTCCCTCCTGATCACCACCATTCCCCCCTGATCACCACCGTTCCCCCCTGATCACCACCGTTCCCCCCTGATCACCACCGTTCCCCCCTGATCACCACCGTTCCCCCCTAATCACCACCGTTCCCTCCTGATCACCACCGTTCCCCCCTGATCACCACCGTTCCTCCCTGATTACCACCGTTCCCCCCTGATCACCACCGTTCCCCCCTGATCACCACCGTTCCTCCCTGATCACCACCGTTCCCCCCTGATCACCACCGTTCCCCCCTGATCACGACTTCCACCACCCCTCAACGATCGCCACCCTCCCCAATCCCAGCCCTCCATCCCAATTTCTTCTGAATATGTGCATTCATTCATCACCTAGCCCTCATTTGAAAATGAAGGACAGAGGAAATCATGTCAGAAACAGCAGCCATGGCTTCCATTTTAAACATCCCAGTGCCCAGGTCTAGCTACTGATCAAATGAAAAGATTCGTTAGCGACCATTTTGGGTCGCTAACATCGCCTGAGCGCTAAATTTAGCGCCCGGCGAAAAATAGCGCCGGCGATCGCTAACTTCAGTTTTAGCACACCCAAGAGGGAGATGGAACGCTAATTCAAGCGCTCCACTTCCTTCTTAGAGCGCTAACCCCAAATATCGCTGCGTTCTGCAGCGCTACGCACTAGGCCACATAGCGCTGCCGCATGGAAGGGCTCTTTCCCTCATTAAAAGGCAGGGCCCAAGCCCACAACTCTGCAGGGCCCTACCTGGATCACCGGGGTGCCGTGCCAGCAGCCACATTCAAAGATGCAACACCCAAGTAAGTCAGCCGAATTTTTTTTCCCCGCCCACCACCTCCCCTTTAGTTAGTGCCCTGCCAGCCTCCTGCCACTCCGTTCCCGCCCCCTGAATCGGTCGCGGTCATCGCCCGGCGCAGATTCAGTGGGTGCGGGTCAATTTTGCAGGCGGGGTGAAAATGTGGCGCTGCGCACAGTCGCCATCACCTGCACAGCGGAGCGGAGCGGGGCGCTACCAGTTACCGCTGCCGCTAAACTCCCACTGAATTTAGCGGGAGTTGTTAGTGGCACCGTGCCTGGGTGAAAAATCATTTGCGCCCCGTTAGCGCCCCCCGCCAACGAGAGGCACAAATGCACCGAATTTCTAGCCCATAATGTCGAAATATTTTACAATTTGCAAAAGGACAGAACCCCCTTTTTGATCTTCACATACAAAATCTAGTTTAAAGGAACCACCCTATATAATTTTGCCTTCACAAAGAAAACAACATGTTAATCCAGTTGCCTTTTAATCTCTGCCAGTCTTTAAAGGAATTTACTACCTTCAACTCTTACCTTGCCAGTTGACTTCACTCCCTTCCAGATACAGAAGATGCAGATAATCCAGCTCAGAAGAAGGCAAAGTGCTGTCTGCCAGTGGACAGAGCCTAAATGCTCAATCCCACCTGATAACCTCAGGACACGGTTCCTATGCAGAACAAGAAAAGCCACATGAAATAGAACTACACTTGTTCCTTACTTAATAGTGTTATATTCTTACACACTCCTTTGATAAATATGTGCTTACAATCTTTTCTGTTTGTAATCTATAGGATCCGAGGTATAGTATCTAACAAGCCAGCAACAGCATTCAGGAAGGGTAGGGGCAAAATACTAATGCACGAACATTCACCTACCAACAATTAAACTTAAGCTTGTTATTTACTTGTTATTTACCCAGGTTTTACCCTCCCCTGCCTAGTGAAGGTTATTGAGAGAATGGTTAACACTGTCACAATCATTCACTTCTTAACCTCTCTTGCGTAGCTCCCATATTATCCTGTCAAGCTTTTATTGCCAAGAGCACTAGATGGTGACAAGCAGAGATGCTAAGGTGGAAACATCAACAGGTAATGACTACATATGTGAAGTTAGTATCAGTTTCTTGCAATCGTCTCTTGTTCAAAAATTGAGGCTGTCCTTGCAATCAATCATTGAGGAAAGTGAAAATGACATAGCAAACATTCCTGATTTATATCAAATGATTGAAGTCAATGGGAATCAGGGGAAAACTCTCCACTTGCTGGAGTCATACTTCTCACAAAGGAAGATGGTTGTGGTTGTTGGAAGCCAATAATCTCAGCCCCAGGACATCGCTGCAGGAGTTCCTGAGGGCAGTGTCCTAGGCCCAACTATCTTCAGCTGCTTCATCAATGACCTTCCCTCCATCATAAGGTCAGAAGTGGGGATGTTCGCTGATGATTGCACAGTGTTCAGTTCCATTCATAACTCCTCAGATAATGAAGCAGTCTATGCCCGCATGCAGCAAGACCTGGATAACACTCAGGCTTGGGCTGATAAATGGCAAGTAACATTCACGCCACACAAGTGCCAGGCAATGACTATCTCCAATAAGCAAGAGAAAGTCTAACCACCTCCCCTTGACATTCAATGGGATTACCATCACCAAATCCCCCACCATCAACATCCTGGGGGACACCATTGACCAGAAACTTAACTGGACCAGTCACATAAATACTGTGGCAACAAGAGCAGGTCAGAGGCTGGGTATTCTGTGGCAAGTGACTCATCTCCTGACTCCCCAAATCCTTTCCACCATCTACAAGGCACAGGAGTGTGATGGAATACTCTCCACTTGCCTGGATGAGTGCAGCTCCAACAACACTCAAGAAACTTGACACCATCCAGGACAAAGCAGACCACTTGATCAGCACCCCATCCACTACCTTAAACATTCACACCCTCCACCACTGGTATACTGTGTCTGCAGTGTGTACCATCTACAAGAGGCACTGTAGTAACTCGCCAAGGCTTCTTCGGCAGCACCTCCCAAAGCCACGACCTCTAACACCTAGAAGGACAAGGGCAGCAGGCGCATGGGAACACCACCACCTCCAAGTTCCCCTCCAAGTCACACACCATCCTGACTTGGAAGTATATCACTGATCCTTCATCGTCGCTGGGTCAAAATCCTGGAACTCCCAACAGCACTGTGGGAGAACCTTCACCACACAGACTGCAGCAGTTCAAGAAGGCTGCTGACCACCACCTTCTCATGGGCAATTAGGGATGGGCAATAAATGCTGGCCTTGCCAGCGACGCCCACATCCTGTGAGTGAATAGAAAAAAAGAAAAATGCAAGAGGTGCAAAGTTAAAATTAAGTTAGAAAACAACAAAGGGGATAACTCGTGATCATTCTGAAACAGAGTGGGCGTATTGGTACTGCTGTTAGATCTTCTACAGCAATGCCTAACCCTCTCTCACCTGAAGTGCCTAGAGAGTGGGGAATGGGAAGCAGGAGGTGTCACATGCAAACTGAAGGATTAGGTGGCCATTTTAAATACAATTCTTATTCAAATAGGAAGGTCATTTGTACTTTTTTCATATTCTCAGTGGCCATTTGATATAAATAAGGAATGTTCGATATTGGCTTTGAAATTACTCTGAAATCAATAGTAGGGAGAGGAATTCAGATGAACATAAATGTTTGTATATTGATATCCTATGGCATAATTTCAGGACCATTGAGTTTACTACAGTTATATAATTCGTGGCCCATATCTATAAGGAAGTGCACCGAGCACAACACAAGAATTCTCATCCTTTCTGGAGACAAACTAGCTCCTTCTTAGTTGACACGTTCAGTAGCATTTCACTGTTGTAGCAATTCAGCTTTACTTACTCCCAGAACTCAGCAACAGGTGAGGTGGCATTTGTTCCTTTTGTCCAGTTGTTAGCTGAAGAGTTCTTTGTAAATTCCACACAGTTATCTGTAAATCCATAAGGAATACAATTAGGTGTTGACAAAATCTTCTGGGAATATCGAACCAAGAAAAGGGTTCTTTACTTCTAGAGATTAGAGCATCAGACCACTCTGGCATTGGGCTTCACTGGAGGTGGCCGTCTGCTCCAGAAAGGACGACCTTTCTTTGCAGGATCTTGAAAGCTGATTCATTGAATGGAGCTGTTCCAATGTGGAGCCTTTTTCCATAACCAATTCTCCCTTGTTTAGCATTAGTTTTTAGTGCTGCCAGCAGTTTTTTGAGAGCTACTGTTGCCAGACAACTTGCCCTTGATCCTGATGCACTCGCAATATACCATGTGTTGCACATAAGACATAAGAACATAAGACGTAGGAGTAGGAGTAGGTCATTTGGCCCCTCGAGCCTGCTCCGCCATTCAATAAGATCATGGCTGATCTGATCTTGGCCTCAACTCCACTTCCCTGCCCGCTCACCAACGCCCTGTACAGTTGTAACAGGACTTCCCTACTTTTATACTCCATTCCCTTTGCAATAAAGGCCAACATTCCATTTGCCTTCCTAATTACTTGCTGTACCTGCATGCTAACTTTTTGTGATTCATGTACAAGGACCCCCAGATCTCTCTGTACCTCAGCATTTTGTAATCTCTCCCCATTTAAATAATAATTTGCTTTTTTATTTTTCCTACCAAAGTGGATAACCTCGCATTTTCCCACATTAAACTCCATCTGCCAGATTTTTGCCCACTCACTTAGCCTATCTATATTCCTTTGGAGATTCTTTGCGTCCTCCACACAATTTGCTTTCCCACCTATCTTTGTAGCATGCATTATTTTTACTACAGGTGGACACAGCACCAAAAGAGCAGCAGAAAAGATGTCAGCCTTGGCTCAGTGGTAGCACTCTCGCCTCTGCGTCAGAAGATTATGGTTCAAGTCCCACTCGAGAGACTTGAGCACATAATCTAGGCTGACACTCCAGTGCAGTAGTGAAGAAGTGCTGCATTGTCAGAGGTGCTGTCTTTCGGATGAGATGTTAAACTGAGACCCTGTCTGCTCTCTCAGGTGGACATGAAAGATCTCATGGCACTATTTCGAAGAGCAGCAGCGGAGTTCTTCCCGGTGTCCTGGCCAATATTTATCCCTCAACCAACAGAACAAAAACAGATTAACTGGTCATTATCACATTGCTGTTTGTGGGAGCTTGCACTTTGCAAATTGGCTGCTGCATTTCCTATATTACAACAGCGACTACACTTCAAAAAGCATTTCATTGTCTGTAAAGCATTTTGGGACATCCTGAGGTCAAGAAAGGAGCCATATAAATGCAGGTTCTTTCTTTTTTTCTTTTATTTAAAGAGATCCTCACCTTTATTCAGGTAAGTCTCTGGTTAGTCGTTGTAGGTTGGTAGTGGGCTTGTGGGCCTTTTTTTTTGCTATTTTGGCCGAAGTAGTGGTGTTTAAATTTTATCCTGAATCATTTTTAGGAGGTGCAGGAGCATTTTTGTGCATTGCCCTCAGCACAATTAGTGTTAATGTGTCTTCTGTTGGATCTATCATTTAGGCTGAAGGATGAGGCAGAGCAACACCAGCAAGGAAGACTGCACAGACCAGGAAATGCTGCCAGAGAATGGCAAAGGAGGAGAGTGCGCAGAAGGCTCTATGCCATGCGTGTCTTCAGGAACCACATTTCCTACCTGAACCTGACCAAGAAGCAGTGTGTGAGACGCCACTGCTTGACAAGGGGACTGCAATTGATGCTGCGACACGTGACCAAGCTCAGTGATAAAGCCCCTTGTCAAGCAGTGGACAGCACTGCCTGTGGTTGTGAAGGTAATGCTGGCCCTTCATTTCTATGCCACAGGGACACTCCAGGCTGTAATAGCTGACATTTGCAACATCACACAGTTTGCAGTTCACTGCTGCATAAGGGATGCCACAGATTGCACTCTAAGCAACCAATTGACCTTGTTCCCCATGGAGGCCACGAAGCAAAAAGAGCTGGGGGCTTCTCAAGGATAGCAGGCTTCCCACAGTGCACGGCATCATTGATGGTGCCCACATTGCCTTGCATGCTCTGTAAGAAGAGCCAGGAATATATGTCAACAGGAAGGGATTCCACTCCCTGAATGTCCAGCTGGTGTGTGACGACAGGCAGTGCATAATGCAGATCTGTGCCTGTTTTCCTAGCAGTAATCATGATGCCTTTATCCTTCACCAGTCCTCCTCCACCTAGACCATCGGGTTTCAGACTGGCTACTTGGGGACCTGACCTCCTGAGTCATGACTCTTGTCGTGCACAGACACTGAGGAACACTTCCATCAGAGCCGCGCCTCCACCAGATCTCTGATTGAACAAACCATCGGCTTTCTGAAGCAGAGGTTCTGTTGCCTCGACAGATCTGGAGTACCTCCCCAAGATAGTCTCCAGGTTCATATGTGCTGCATGCTCCATAATTTTGCTCTGCAATCAAATATGGCATGAACACCAAAGTGACTCATGCCTCTCTTCCACGTGATTGGGTATGTGGTGTCTAGCATGATGGGATCATAGATATAAGATTAAAAGTAAAAGATTTAGGACTAATAATCTAGAGGGCTAGACCAATAATTCAGAGAACATAGGGGGAATTTTAACCTAAAAAAAGGGGTGGGTTGGGGGCGTGGAGGTAGTTAAAGTGCTAAAAATTGGAATCCCGATCGGAACCCGCCTCCAACCCGCCCACTTCTGGTTTTAACGGAGTTGGGACGGGAGGCGGGACGGGAGGCGGGATGGGGCCAGGCACCAATCCGCTGCCAGGAGGCGGCCCGTTTATTTAAATATTATAAAAAGCCTTGGGGTAGAAATCAGGTCGCGCCCCATTTGGGGCGCAAATATCGTCTGGACGCAAATATTAGCGCCTGGCGCTAATTATCGGCACTGACTGGAAACTTCACTTTTACCGCCCCGGGAGGTGAGTGGAGCGCTAAATCAGGCGCTGCACACCTGTCTTAAGGTGCAAAGGCAAAGGAGTGAGGCGCTAACTCAGAGCGCTGGCGAAGCTCATGTAATGTCAGTCAGCAATGGAACACACACACAATGGCACGGGCCAGTTCTTAAAGGGGATGGTTAATCTTGCTTTCCATCCACATCCTGTTCATTGCAGCCTTGAATCTCGGCCTGGAGAGACTTGCACATCAAATGTGCTGGAAAGAACAATGGAGAGTACCAGGCAAAGAGCTCAGAGTGCAGCTCCCACAGTCTCTGCTAAATCGATACAAGGAATGGCAAATCAAAATGAACCTGCAAAGTGCTGCTCAGTACCCAAAACTCCTTCACACAACGTTGAATCTCTCCAGAAGTCTCTCCCTCTCTCTCTCAGAATGCGTAGTTCAAAAATGCCACCAACAATAAAAGTCAGGAAGAGGCCCCCTTTAAATAGCGCCCCCCCCAGCCCCACAGCGATTGATAGCGTTCCAGTCTTCTGGTCGTTGGAAGCGCCAGGCGGTAAGGCAGGGGGCGCCACTCAATTTCCGCTCCGGGGCGCCACAAGGGCGTTGCACCATGGAATGATGTCACAATCTGCGCGCGCAGGTGGTCGCAGCGGTAAGTTTTAGCGCCGCCGCACAATCTCAAGTTAAGTTCTCGAGCGGCGCAAACATCGCTGCGCCCGGGCGTTAGCGGCTTTGCGCCCCATTAGCGCCCTCTTAAGGCGCTAACGGGAGGCGCAACCAACTGAATTTTTACCCCCTATTCTTTAACCTCCATTTTGTGTTTAACTGTAGCTGGTCGGGTTTTGCACACCTCATAAAACTCGCCAGCTACAGCAAGGTGAGGACTGCTGCATCCAGGAGGTAAGTGACACTTACCTCCTGGATCCAGCATCCCTCCCTAACACACCCCCTGCGATCGGAGACCCCCCACCAGGCCTCCGATCACCCCCCCCCCAGACCTCCCCCCTACTCCAGGCCTCCAATCACCTCCCCCCCGCCTCCGATTCCACCACCCCACCCCCCCCAGGCCACCAATCCTCCCACTCCAGGCCTCCGATGCCTCCACGAGGCCTTCCCTCCTCCCCCCCTACACCAAGCCTCCGATTTCCCCCCGACTTCTCCGGCCCTCCCCGTGCTGCTCCTCTGGCCCCCGATCATCTTTGGACTCTCCCCCCCCGCCCCCCCCCCCCCATCCCACCCATTCTTCTCCAGCCCCCAACTCTCTTCGGACCCCCCCAATCTTCTCCCGGCCCCCCGATCCACTTCGCCCCCCCCGCTCTTTCCCCGGCCCGTGACTCTCTTTGGATCCACCCTCGCTCTTCCCCCGGCACCCGATCCACTTCTGACCTCCACCCCACCCCGATCTTCCCCTGGCCTGTGACTCTCTTCGGAACCTCCCCGATCTTCTCCCAGCCCCCAATCCACTTCAGACCCCGCCTCAGAGCCCCCACCGCCCCCATCCCACCTTCTCCATTAAAATTCAGCCCCATGAGTTCAAATCCCACTGTGGCAGTTTAAGAATTTTAACTCAGTTTAATACAAAATCTGGAAATAAAAAGCTGATGTTACTAAAAGTGACCGTGAATCTGTTGGATTGTCGTAAAAACCCAACTGGTTCACTAAAGTCCTTTAGGGAAGGAAACCTTCCGTTCTTACCCGGTCTGGCCTATATGTGACTCCAGTCCCAAATCAACATGGTTGACTCTTAATTGCCCCCTGAAATGGCCTAGCAAGCTCCTCAGTTGTATCAAACCCGTACAAAGAATACCACACTGACCGCAGTGTTTCTCAGGGCAAATAGGAATGGGCAGTAAATGCTGGCCTTGCCATAACGCCCACACCCCGAGAATGAATTAAAAACAAAATTTAACTGCCGAACAAATGTCTCCCCCAAGATCTCCACCATCTAGGCTGTTACCTGTGTTCCACTCTTGTCTGCAGCGAGCCCATGGCAGTTCAGCAGAGAAACAATTGAAGAGGTAGAAGGTACTCCAGGTCAGAATAAGGATGTAATAAGTTATATTGTACAGAACGATGAGTAGTGTACCATAACCAATACCTGCCATAGGGAAGAGAGAAAGTAAGCGCACTGCAAGTAAATTTGTTATCATAGTGCAGAGTCCAGAATTAATGAAACAGTCACTATTGTAGGATTGATTCTAACTACATAAAAATAATCTATGTGCTATGTCTGATACTATACCACAGGGAAGGAAGAAACCATACATAAACATACCAGGTAACAACATATATACTTGGAACAGCAGGTACATCAAGAATACTGAAAAAAAACATTGGAGGTGGGGTGTGCGCTAATAAAAATATAAACTCCAATTATAAAGAACGGGATTAAAATGTTGTTACACATAGCACAGCTGAAAAGAGCCCATTTGTCCTCTCAGCTTTTCCTTGCACACAGCACGTACAATTTGCCTGATCATAGGTCACACGAATGTATTAAAACTCCTGGGGAAATGTTCTGTTAATTGCTCCTTGGCCCCAAGTCATAATTGAGCAAAACTCCATTTTCTTTCTTAATCGTTTTTTTTCATTGATTCTGTTGACACGCTTTGTTGTTACGTTACAGATTGCAGCACTTGAAGATCTTGGGCAGTTGTGCACATTTAAGTAACGACAGTAAAAACACAAAATGCTGGACATGCACAGCTGGTCGATCAGCATCTTGAAAAGAGAAAAAAAGCAGGATAATTTTTCAGGTTCGTTTGAGCTGCAAATTAGAAGATAAAGCGATCCCTTTATAGGATTGAACAAAAGGAAGGGGGGAGGTGAACAACAGGTAAATATCAAGAATCAAAAAACGCTGTCTCCTGTCACAAAGAAGCAGTCAATGGCTTTATATGTCCAGCAAACAGGTCTTTTAAGAAACTGAAAGCTAGTGAATGATCACCCAAATGAGGCAGTAAAAAGACACTGAGGCAGAGTTCCCCCTTTTGTGCTTGAGCATAAATAATCACCTGGTCTGGTCAGAACGCATAGAGAAAAATTGGAAGGGTAGGACCAGACATCAGCAATGGACAGAAAATAGGCAGACTCCATTACAGGCATGTGGGCCTACCCTCCGGATGTTCCTCTCGCTGCTCAATCCACGATTATTTACATTCAAGTTCAAAAGAGGAAAATGTAGCCTACCATTGCCATTACTTTCTCCAATCTTTCATGTTCTATCCTTGACCCATTCACAATGTTTTGGGAAAGAGGCTGGGCAGCCAACCACTCTTTGCCAATGCTGCCCTGTCGGAGGCTTATAAAATGGCTTGTTGTGGGGATACCGGAGTCATCCTCCAATTTATCGCTCTGCTACTGCAAGGATGTGTCTTGCCTTTGATCGGTACGTTCTCCATTAGTCCCGCCGAGGTTGCTAAATTGCTCTGTGGGCCACCATGAGCACAGCACAGGGTCCTATTGCTCCCTGTTGCAGCTCCTTGATATGACATCAGTAGGTCAACTCACAGGACTCCGATCTCTTTCATTGCATGGTGATTTCCGGCAAGTTAAATTTCACAAATTGGAGCACGTGGAGGACAGTTGCAGTGTAGCTAACTTGGTTATATGCCTGAATTACAATGGCAGTTACCTCAGTTACACTCTCCTCAGTTCTAACAGTGAATAGTATAAGCCATCATTAAGGTTTGTTGCTGGCACTGAATCATGGGAACACAAAACCAGGAACAACCTACAAGTGACAAATAACTCCAAAACGTAGCTCCAGCTAATGGTTTCCAACTCCGTTTCCATATCTCTGACCCTCTCTTTGCCCAACAACTCTCTAATTTACATTGCTATTTGCTTCAAATCATATTGAAACTTCCTTTAAGCAACTTACCCTCAAAGAGGGGGCAGATCTTCCTCCAAGCTGTGACTCCGCCTTGACTAGTGTACTGTCCAAGGGCAATTTCAAGGAAAAACACCGGGATTCCACAGGCAAAGAGGAATACAAAATATGGAATCAGGAATGCACCTGGGTGGAAGCAGGATAGTAAAAAGGATTGGTCATATATTTTTTCATGAATGTAAGTTAAAAATATTTGGCTCTGAATTTCCTCATTGTTTGCAGCACATTTGTGATATGTTTATGCAAGAAATTTACTTTTGGATTGCTTTATCTGTTCCTGAATAACAGCATTTTTACAAATTAATAGTTTTGTTCAGAAAAATAATTATAATTGGTTTGTTTTCCTCCCAATAAATTTTGTTGACTCTCATCTCAGCATGGGTAGGAACTACAAGTTTCTAAAACCGAAACTTCTAAAATGAGTCCCCAGATTGAAGTGAAACCTGGCATATGTTTGCATTACCTTTGTAATGTTTTCAACTATCAACATCAATGGAGAAACAAACCAATTTATTAGATCTGCCTACCTGCCTTATCGTACATTGGAGTACCCTCTTCATTGAGCAGTAACTGGCAATAACTCCCTTACACTGGTGAAGTACTAGTAATCACGTTGGTGTGTACCACTGTGTTATATGGAAAATGGGAGACATGATTGTAGTCCTGAGTTGGGTTTACTTGTGAAGAGAGAACAACAACAACAACAACTTGTATTTATATAGCGCCTTTAACGTAGTAAAATGTCCCAAGGCGCTGCACAGGAGTATTAAAAGACAAAAAATTTGACACCGAGCCACATAAGGAGAAATTAGGGCAGGCAAAGAGGTAGGTTTTAAGGAGTGTCTTAAAGGAGGAAAAAGAGGTAGCGTGGCGGCGAGGTTTAGGCAGGGAATTCCAGAGCTTAGGGCCTAGGCAACAGAAGGCACGGCCACCAATGGCTGAGCGATTATAATCAGTGATACTCAAGAGGGCAGAATTAGAGGAGCGCAGATATCTCGGGGGGTTGTGGGGCTGGAGGAGATTACAGAGATAGGGAGGTGCGAGGCCATGGAGGGATTTGAAAACAAGGATGAGAAGTTTGAAATCAAGGCGTTACTTAACTTGGAGCCAATGTAGGTCAGCGAGCACAGGGGTGATGGGTGAATGGGACTT
This sequence comes from Squalus acanthias, assembly GCA_030390025.1. Lineage (NCBI taxonomy): Eukaryota > Metazoa > Chordata > Chondrichthyes > Squaliformes > Squalidae > Squalus > Squalus acanthias. Next base: position 86,938,418 of record CM059435.1, read on the forward strand.
GGTGCAAGTTAGGACATGGGCAGCCGAGTTTTGGATGACCTCAAGTTTACGTAGGGTAGAATGTGGGAGGCCAGCCAGGAGTGCATTGGAATAGTCAAGTCTAGAGGTAACAAAGGCATGGATGATGGTTTCAGCAGCGGATGAGCTGAGGCAAGGGCGGAGACGGGCGATGTTACAGAGGTGGAAATAGGCGGTCTTTGTTATGCGGCGGACATGTGGTCGGAAGCTCATTTCAGGGTCAAATATGACACCAAGAAATGATTGAAAAATAAATGCAAAAACTCTATTTAAAATAATGTCAAAAGCTGGACATTATCACTAAGACTATTTTAGAGGTATGCACAGATGCACTTTGGTTTCTATTAAATAATATCCAGAAATATTGAGGACACACGCATATTTGCTTCATAAACGACCCCAATAATTGTAAGATATAATGGCGGATGGATTGTGCATTAGTAGGACTGTTAACTTCAGTCAATAATCAACTTGTGCATCCACTAAAACAATTCCGATTACACACAGTGCAAGAAAGTAGAAAAACATGCCTAGATTCGACTTTGGTCTTCAATTGTATCACGTTGAGTGCGACAGGCTAGATGATGTTCACGATTCATGTGACTTGTAACGTCATCATGTGATGTGGTAATTGGCAACAGAATTTGAAGACTTTTAGAAGTTTCATTCTCAAGCTGTTGTTCAGAGGAATTATTCACAATCCTGCAAATTATTTACCACTTCCTTAATTTTGTGAAAAATGTTCACCTCAACCTCTTAACATTTCCATTACCAGTTTCATCAAGAGTTTGCTAGAGTCATCAGTAGACTCTGCAGGACAGATTGGATTAGATCGCAAAAAATGCAAAATAACTCCATCCTGCAGAATTGAAGGTGTCCCCTGCCAACTATTCACACTTAAGTTTGCAATTCATTTTTAATATCTATAAGCATAATTGCCAACCAGGGAGCTTGCAAAACAGCAGATTTCAGTGCGATTCACCTATTCTGCACATGCATGATGTTTCAACACATGTACAGAAGAAGTGTGTCATGCTGGATTACAGGGTTACCAAAGCGAGCTCCAAATCAGCTGATTTTCCAGCTTCCGCACGCACAGCACAAACAGGAATTGGAAAGGTTGGACGCCTGAGCGAAAAGCAGCTGCCTGACAACATGCAGAAAGGAAGTAGATGCAATTTAATGTGGACAACTGAGAGGTAGCACAGTATGGGAGGAAAAACAAGGAATGGGAGTGTTCATTTAATGGAGGAACCTTGAAGAGTGTAGAGCAACAGAGCGAGCTCGGTGTTCAAATATATGTATATATGATTCTTTGAAAGTGTGAATGTCGGTAGAGAAAGGCATAAAAAAGGTCAGTCACAGTTTGAGTTTTATGAATAGGGGCACATCGTACAAGAGTGCCTCTACGGTTCCCAGTCATTTAAATTAATTGAATTTCCTGCCACACTCAAATGATGCTCCCGCCTCCACCCATAATTTTGCTGGAAATATGGATCAAGCAATACTGAGGCAAAGACCCAGGATGCATCTCCACCCATTTTTACTCATTAAAATACATGGGGGAGTAATTCGGTACCATAGCGCCTCTTGTTAGCGACTCCAGGGGGCGCTAACGGGGCGCTACCGGCTTAGCGACCGGGCACGGCGATATTACTGACGCCTGCGAAATTAAAGTGGAGGTTTGCGGCGGCAGTAACCACTAGCGCCACGCTCTCCTGCGGCTGAAGATCATGACGTCATTCGACTGTGCAGCACCCCGACTCAGAAATTCACTCTCGCCCCCTGCCTGAGCGCCTGCCGTTAACAACGACAGGTAGAGGAGGTGGTATGCAGTCGGATGAGTGCTAGAGGAGTGCTATATAAAGGGCCCAACATCCGGTTTATTTTTAGTCAGCAAAGAATGCTGCCTTGTCAGTTTGGCTTAGGCAAACAGACGTTTTGAGCGATTTCAGCGTTTTTCACTTGAAGGAGTCTTCTGCCTCAGAAAAATTATTCAATTTCATTTAGGTGAGATATTAAAGTACAGCATTCCATACTTTAACGGGGGCTGTACTGGCACTGGATCTCACCCTCCAGCGTCAACGTCAGAGGCAGTGGAGGCAAAGAGAAAGATTGCAAAATGTGTCCAGAGGGAGGAGGGCCAACAGGGCTCGCAACAGGAGGCCTTACCCTCCCAGGGTATTCCGGCAGCAGCTCTCCTACATTAATCTCACCGAGGAACAGTGTCTTAGAAGGCTCCGCTTCACCAAGAATGTGGTCACAGAGCTCTGCCACCTCCTGCAACCAGACCTCGAGCTTCACATCAGAAGCACCACGTCTCTCTCAGTGGCAGTTAAGGTCACCATTGCCTCAATTTCTACGCCAGCGGATCCTTCCAGTGTGCAACAGGAGAAATATCTAACATCTCGCAGTTCGCCGTCCATTGCTGCATCCACAAGGTCACAGATGCTCTCTACAGAAGGAGAAGGGACTACATTTCCTTCCCCATGACCAGAGAGAAGCAGCGCGAGCGTGCATGTAGCTTTGCCAGGAGAGCGGGCTTCCCCATGGTGCAGGGCGCCATTGACTGCACCCACGCCGCTTTGCAGGCACCACATCACAATCCTGAGGTATTCCGTAACCGCAAAAGATTACCATTCATTTAATGTGCAGTTGGTGTGCGACCACACACAGCGAATCCTCACCGACAATGCCCGCTATCCTGGCAGCAGCCACGATGCCTTCATCCTGCACCAGACCCGTGTGCCAGATCTGTTCCAGCCACCACATCAAGCTCGTGGCTGGCTGTTGGGAGACTAGGGCTAACCGCTCTCCACCTGGCTCATGACTCCCCTCCGCAACCCCAACACTCGTGCCCAGGACTCATATAATGAGAGCCATGCTGCCACCAGGAACGTCATCGAGCAGACCATCGGGGTGCTCAAGCAACGGTTCCGCTGCCTTGACCGCTCAGGAGGAGCCCTCCAGTACTCGTTGTTGTCTGCTGCATGCTGCACAACTTGGCCATTATGAGGGCGCAGCCATTGCCATCAGGCATAGCCGCACCACCTCAGGAGGAGGAAGAGGGAGACGAGGAGGACGAGGACGAGGAGGAGGAGGAGGCAGAGGAACAGGAGCACGAACAGCAGCGAAGGAGGAGGTCGCTACTCAATCGGCCTTGTGGAAGGGCTGTCCGTGACCGCCTCATCAGACTTCAGTTCCAATGAATTCGAGGCCACTTCCCGATTGCTCAGCACGTCCCCATCATTCCATCAATTTCTCATTCCATACCACACCCCAAAGCTGAAATGAGACACAGCACCAAATCTGCAACATTCCAATAATAAATGTATCCAAATTCAGGAACCACATATATACGGCAACAATATTAACTAATCACCCTTGTGCAAACCCTTACTTCCCCCCTTTACAGTGCCTTTCCCATATCTAGTGCTCCTACATAGTCTCCCCAGTGGCTGCAGCAAGGCTGGCGGAAGGCTGCTGAGTGCTGGTGCCAGAGACTACAAATGGCCTTGCAGGACGCCCTCGACCAGCTCTGGGCTCCCACGACCAATGCCTCCAATGCCTTGTCCATAAAACGACGAGCTCCCTCCCTGGGAGTGGGATCAGCCATCACGATCAGGGGATTGAGTTGTTAGCAGGTCGCCTTCACAGCAAGCACTGCTAATAATGAGGATCTGCACAATGATGCAACCTCCCCTTTAAGAGCTGGAAGGGGCCAGTGTGAAGGATCATTCCCGATTGCATCGCACCTGAAATTCATTATCGCTCTGCTGGTAGCGCCCCTGTAGCATCCTGCTTAGGTCATTAGCGTTTGATTTAGCGCTCCAGTTTTTTCTAGGAGTGCTAACAGCCAATTTAGGGAAAGCTCAGAATCATTAGCGCCTGGCGCTAATTTTTCCTGATTTCAAAAATTAGCGCCCCAAACGGGGCGATACTGAATTTCTCCCCCATGGAAACAGGCACTCAGAGCTATCTGATGGGAAAAATCAGCCCCAATGTCTCTTATCTATCCTGTATTACGCCTGACTTTGGAATGCTTCATACTGGATACCAGGTATTCCATTCTCATCACTGACGTCTTTCTCCCTGATGAGTACAAAAAAATCACCAAAACTAATAGATAGGATATGTTAAACAGTCTTTGTTCCAGTCCTACTCAGGTCCCTTCTCTGACCTCTTGTTCCATTACATTGATGACTGTGTTAATGTTACTTCCTGCTCTTGCCCTGATTGAGAGAAATTCATTGGGCCTGATTTTGCTGTAAAAATAACGGTGAGGCAATCTGCGTTAAAACTCCACAGCATGCAAACTCCTTCCCCCCCCCCGCCCAACTTACACAACCCGCCCCTGTCAATATTGGGGGGCTCATCTGCTCTGATGCTGACTGACCTACCGAGTGTTTCACAGCAGTTTCTGTTTCTGTTTATAATACATTTATAAGGCTGTTACATACTGCCCTGTAAACTCATTCCTTCCTGGACACCATTTATTGTCAAACCATTTCGATCCCTTCATGGTAACGTGTTGTACAAACCACTTTACCACAGCTACATACAGAGGGAAATAAAATTGATGTAACTGAGCATTGCAGAGTGAGACATGCCGAAAAACCTCTCTAAATTGCAAAAAAGTGGAATTAATGTTTCAAAAGTTTTTTAATTCGTGCTATGAATGTGAATGGAAAACCTAGGGCTGGATTTTGTGGGGGTCAGTGGGCGCGATCGGTGGCGAGTCAGGTGGGAAAGTGTTTTATTCCCCCAGCGGGTTGGGACATCGCTGTGAACCCGCCACCACGCGCCTTTACCAAATGTCGGGTCTGTCAGCACTGAGCAGACCTGGCACACAGCGGCGGGGGAGGCAATTAAAATCATTAGTGGCTTGTTTACAGCCACTTATCCATGGTTTTTTCCCAGCTTTTTGAATTTGACAGGGCGCCCACCGGTTTCCCGCTGTGCCTAGACTTCGTCTGTGAAGCTGAGGCAGGAGGTCAGTGGCCCTTGAATAAGCTGATGAGTTGACAGTTTCAAATGTCAAGTCAAAGCTCCCAGCTGATTGAGAAATGTTCCCTTAACCACTAGCTTCTCTAAACTGCATTTCCACTACAGATTCAGGATGGTTCAAGTCTTTACACAAGTCTCCATCCAGTCTGACGTCATTACCTCTCCCACCATTGACAGATTGCTTCTGTCATCTCTACTTCACCTGCCATCTATTCCATCAGCATGGGTGCTCTTGAAACTCTCTCACCTTGGTCCTCAGAATTCCAACACGATTAGCCCCAGCACCAGCAGAACCAGGCACACCAGCAGCACCAACAACACCAACACCACCAACCTTCTCCGCAATCAACTGATGCTGCACAGGACACAAGGCATCAGCACCTGACAACATTGCTGCCTGGGAGGTCAGGGATGGCCTCACCATGGACAGATTTACTTCACTTGATGCTGTACACCCTGGCTGCCACATGATGCACCAGGTTGGCACCACCCCACACCAACAGCATAAAGCATCCCTACAATGCCCAAGCCATTCATTTCACACTCACCACCATTGTGGGGGATACCATTATTTCTCACCATTCACTGCAACTCACTAAGCCACTTCCAAAGGTGCACACAAATCTGTCCAAGACCAGAAAGTGTTGAAAATAAAGATTTCAATGTTTGACACCACATTAACAGAAACTTCACATGAACATTGCATAAAACACCCAAGTGTCTACCCTTAGTTAGTTGGTATACTTGCAGTAGGATGAGGGTGCGTGTGAGAGGTAGCTAGTGAGATGGGGATGTGATAATGTAGATCGAGCGGGATGGGTGGATGCGCAAGGTAAGTTTGTGTGAGTAAAGATGTGCAGGAGTAGGGTAGGGAAGGCAGAGTGATGGGGATGTGATGAGTGGCACAGCAGGATGAGGTTGAGTGTGGCTTTGTACTAATGTTTTGTGATCTACTAAGATCATTGAAATGTTTGCGGCACTGCACCCAGGTCCCCCTGACCACATCCCTGCTTGTGCCCTCCTGTGCAATGTGCAACCAGGCTGTGTTGCTCTCCTAGGGAGGTCTCTTCCGCCCATTGGAAGGGAAGAGAACCTCCCTTGTGCTGAGACTCCCTCCATAAGCATATGGAGGGAGTCATGGGAGAGCCTGGGTGCACCCCTGCACCTTTGTGCAGTGCTTGTCAGTGTTTGCAGCACCTCAATGCTGTAGAACACTGACAGCACAAATGTCAAAATAAATTTGGCCATGGTCCCTTTAAGGAAACCTGCTGATGACGTGTCATTAAATGACGTCACCAGACCCACTTCCTCTAATTGGCCGGGAAACGTGCTGGGCGGGCTTAACAAGCCCAATCAGGGGAAATTCATTTCAGAGGCTGGGATGGAGCCAGCAGCAGGGTCAGGACCCGCCAAGTTTCGTAAAATCCAGCCCCTAGTTTCCAGCATGAAGCTTTCCCAAGTCAGTAGTAATACAGGATACATAAGAAACATTGGGGCTGATTTTTCTGATCAGAGATAGTGACTGTTTCTTGGCATTCTAATGAGTATAAATGGGCAGAGATGCATCCTGGGTCTCTGCCGCAATACTGCTTGACAATTATTTTTGGCAACATTATGGGGGGAGGTGGGAGCATCATATCTGATATGGACACCGCTAGCAAGGCCAACATTTATTGCCCACCCCTAGTTGCCCTGAAAAGGTGGTGGTGAGCCGCCTTCTTAAACCGGTGCAGTCCACGTGGTGAAGGTGCTCCCACGGTGGTGTTGGGTAGGGAGTTCCAGGATTTTGACCCAGCGACGATGAAAGATCGTCAAAAGTGGGGTTACAATTAATCTGGATCGAAACTGCACTAATGTTCAAAAATTTGTAAAGACCGTGTGGAAAAATCATGCTGCTAATTATCTTTAACTCGATCTTTTGAAAGACAGAGTACAGTCAAAAAATAATTTGGTTGCAACAAATTCCATGATGGCAGCATATTTTCTTATGGTTGATCTGTGATCCAGTGATCCTGTTTACTCTGGTAACATTAATAACACTGATCCTGTGGTTTCTCTACAGTATGGCAGTACATTTGACGTCAATCCAACTCTGTTGTGAATAATGAAGTAACAAAGTGAATGTTCATTTGAACTAAATGTTGCCTTTCTGAGTTTTCTAGTAACCATGCACAGCAGAGGCCTAGCGTCAGGGAAGAATGTGTGAGTTGGAAAGAGTTATGAGAGTGAAAGGGAAAAAAAAATTCCACATAGCCCTTGTTACACAGTAATGAATAAACGCACATTTTATTCACTGAATAGTTCACTAACAATGCATTATTAAACATTACCAGTGCATTACAGTTAATAGTAAATTTCAACTACATTGGTGTATGATTTCTTAAGCCGAGTGTTTCCTTACTAAAATAATCATTTCAGGAAATAAAAATTAAAATCGCAGCAAATACTCTAAAAGTGACTTAGATAAATCCTCTCTTTTATACTTGCCTTCTGACTAAATCCATCTATTTTTCTGTTCCAAGAGGCAGGGCCACTTAGAGTTGATATTGCAATGCCCAGGTTATTTGAGTCCTCCCCTCGAGGCCCAACCAGGCCTTCACCAGCCTATCCCAAGGTTCAGCCAGGGGCTCACAGCCTAACCCCAAGACCCAGCCAAGTGTGCACTGCCTTCCCCCAAGGCCCAATAGACTCCCCATGAGGCCAGGACAGGTTCTCACAGTTTCCCTCAAAAGCCCAACAAAGTGCTCACAGCCTCCCCCAGAGCCCAGCTAGGCGCTCATTGCTTCTACCCCAAGGCCAAGTCAGTTACGGATAGGCACTTGTAGCATCCTCTCTTTGCAAACCAATACCTCCTCCTCCTCCGCCTCCCACCCCACCCACCCCACAGGTCCAATCAAAGGCTCACAGCCCCGCAATCACGATGACACGCATTCTCGAGTGCAGTTGGGAAGGCAGAAGTCATCCTGACCTAATATGGCTGCCACTGGGAGGGTGAACACTTCTTTAGCACACCCTGAAACTAAACAGAATTTATACCGCAATGCTTCTCCAATTGAGCCCTAATCTAAAATGGCACAGTCAGAAATTTCTGGCCTTGCAAAGGCATGATCACTGATTTATGCCCTCCCCCAACCCAGGAATTTCAGGGCGGGGAGATTTGTTACCTTTCCTTCTTCCAAATCATAAATATACATTGAACAAAGGCCCCAGAATGAAGTAATTAGTGAGTTACAGGGGCTTCCACTGGGCTTCCACTGGGTGAAGCACTGAGCGCTAGTGAGAATGAGGACTTGGTAGTGGAGGAGAGACAGAGTCCTGTTCCTTCAGAGTGTGGAAAAAAGACCATCCTCAGCTGAGGGTCCTAGATCTCAGGGGCTCAGTCTTAAAATGAACTCTGATTTATTTCATGTGCAGGTGGTAGAGACAATTACAAACATAGGGTTAAGATGATTGGGAATCGGGAGAAATCCACTACCTGCATCAGCAGCACATTGCAGGGAATTTCCCACAACCTGCAGAACACCCTGAAGATTGTGACAGCCCAAGAAATTTCTATGGCATTAGGATGCCAGGAACACCTTGTAAGGACATTGGTGGCGTCTGGAATGGCAGCTTACAATCGTGCTATAGATGGTTGAACAGGACATTTTCACAGTGGTTGCAAGACCTGGTTGAAACCATTCACTCTGTTCCCACGCCGACCAGTAGCTCCTTTGAGCCTGTACCCAACACCAGTAGGCTGCAAGGTGCGGGTACAGATGTCATTATCTCTCCGGAGAACCTACTGCCTTCAGGCCTCCTATAATGGCTACACACACGGGCGCTACAGACCTGGGCCCAGCTCTGGGACAGCTGCTTCTTTGAGTAAGAGTCACTTCAGGCTTCTAAGGCTGCAGGAGGAGCATCCCAGCCACACACCACTCAACCTCATCTCACTCAGGGAGCATCTCATAGGAGTAATAGATTAGGAGCACAGCAAGTAAATTAGTCAGCACAAAGGATAGACACAATATTAAGAAGTAGTTGTAGATAGGGTGATTGGAATTTTAAGGCACCTTTTGGAAAATATGTTGTACCTAAAAGTAAACACAACTTGTGCACATACACTTTTGAGTTCATTTCTGTCTATGTGTTTCACCTTTTGGGGGTTTGGAAAATGGTATGGGGAAATGTGTATGTTTTATGAAGTTAACTTGGCAGAAGTCTTTGACAGTAAGTGATTTTCTGAGGGTGTGGGGGGAGAACAGGCTGGTGTAAAGTGATTTTATTTCGGTAAATCAACCTTTATTTGTTGGAAGCAGCCAGCTGTCAGTTGTGCCCTCTTTTCTGTGGCTAATGGCTGTCCCATCCCAGGTCCTCTCCTTCCTATACACCCTCCTCATGCTGTGGGGAAAGAAATCCTTCCATCCGCTCTTCACCATTGTCTCCAGCTTCTGAATGCAAAAAGCCTTTCTTCATTGGGAGATTATGTATAACATACCAAGCTACAAAGATCCTTGAGAATCTCACTGTGCTGTATTGTTGGGCTCCACCAGGTTTAACCAGGCACCTAAAATGGAACTTGAGACTTCCTATAATCTGTTCTATCATACTTCTTATAGTGGCAGAAAGAAAGACTTACATTTATATAGCGCCTTTCATGCAGTCCCAAAGTGCTTTACAGCCAATGAAGCACTTTTGAAGTGTTGTCACTGTTGTGATGTAGGTATGGGCCTCATTATATCTATTGTCCTCTTCTGTCTGCAGAAGCTTTGCTGGAGTCATCAGCCGTGACTAAGGGATAGTCCTGATCACAAATCAGCCAGCTTAATACATGGCTTTGAATCATAAGAGCTAGTATGGTGGATTGTTGCATGCATGGCAATCTCCTAAATATCTGACATTTATGTGCAAGATAAAGTGATTGGTATTGCACCCAGACTGCATATTAATAGAATGAAAGCCTTTCCTATTCAAAAATTCAGGGGATGTCATATTGCTCCTTGCACCTGTGGGACCCTGCCAGTCTGCAGGACTGGATAGCTCGCTCTCTCTTTACTTGTTTGCCTCCATTAGGAGGGATATGGCTTGAGCAGCCCTCTTGAATAAAGTATTTTGAAGCAATGGACAGAAGCTGCAAGGCAAATGTAGCAAAGGTCATGCTGCCTGAAAGGATCCAGTCACAAAGAAATGTAAGGCAGTCACTGCATAGAATTACATAGAAAATAGAGCATGGAAACAGGTCATTCAGTCCAATTAGTGTTTATCCTTCACAAACAGTCATCCTAATCCCATGTGCCTACCCTGTTCCTATATGCCTTTATTGCTAATTTCCTTCAACCACCTACCTAACCTATTCCCAAGTGCTGACCTGGTCTCTGCTTCAATCACTAACTCCAGTGGTTCATTCCGCAGCCTCACAACTGTCTGTGCAATAAGATTTCTCCACACACTGTCCTAAATCTCTTGCATCTTATTTTATATTTATGTCCCCTCATTCTAGACTCAATCACTGGAAACAGTCTATTTCTATCTACTCTGGCCCATCCCTTCACATTTCTAGCACCTCTACCAAGCCACCTCTCTGTTCTAAGGAAAATAGTCCTAATTTTTCAAGGCTGTCTTTGTATTTGTATTTTCTTACATCCTAGTGAATGTGCACTGTACCCTCTCTCATGTTTCAACATCCTTCCTATAGTGTGGAGCCCAAAACTGCATATGGTATTCCACTTGTGCTCTTACTAAGATTGTAATTAGATTTACCATTACAACTTGACTTGTACCTCTTGCCATAACACCCACTAGTATTCCATTTGTTTTTTTTATATAACCTACCTCCTCCATTCTTGTAACAGAGATAAGGGAATCTCCAAATGTTCCCCAGTCCAATTATTCCTCCAACCACAGACAGGACGAATTCCAACTTGTTACCCCACTTTTCTCTCTTCTTCATCTTCTTGCCTTTTTCACGAAGGGATGAGGCAGTCCCTCTTTGTTTTAATTCTCTTGTGTTGCTGTTCATTTCATCAAATTCTTCTGCTGGGAAGATGAAGAAGAGCAGGTTGAGATGAAATAAATGGCAAACGGCATCGCAGTTGAAATATTCACACCAGCAGATGCGTCATGGACATGTCCAATAGTCACTTTCTACGGTTCAAGGGCAGATTGCAAAACACATATCAAACAAACAATAATTATTACATTACACCAGGGAAATTAAGCTAGTTGAGTAAAGCATTCTAAAACAGTTTAAGAAGGAGTAAATAATTATAAATCAGTTAAACAAATATTGATAATTAAAAGAAAAACCATGGACTCTGATCAAAATACAAAGGCTTTACTATTTAACAGCAGATCAAGTTTTACATTTCAAGATGCTCACGAACCACTGATGCAGTGTAAATTATATTGATATAAGGGTAAAAATTATGCTTGGTAATGTTATTTTATGAATGCACTAAAAGCACTCGTATCAAATTCCCTACTCCGCTATTTTCAGCAGAGGCATTATTAACTTGCTTTGGGTTAACACCTCTTAAAACAGGGAGGAATTTGGTCTCAGCTGGTTCAGAATTCATACAAGCACTTCGCCAACAGTTATTTGTACCCTATAATCTTGTGGTAAGGGCACACTTCCCCATGTACTTAACTTTTTTGCAGGCAAAATTACACTGTGTGTGAATAACGTGTTGAAGCCGTGTGCTTTTTCTTGGTGTTGTAACACATTTGCTGGAATGCATTACTTTGAATAGTAAGAAGCGCATGAAAACAAACAACCAACTGCTGAACCAATCAGAATGGACCTCCATGAATACTGCTGAGCCAGTTGCTAAGCATCAAACGAGCCACTTACCATCGAACATGCATCATTCAGAAATCTGTCTGTGGACTGCCAAATATTGTGCAGTAATGGAGCACTGTTGTACTAAAACAGGCTTCTGTTGAGTTGCAAAGAATTCAGTCTTATGGTTACAATCATTTTATTTTTCCTACTTTAACATAAAAAACAATCTAAAAGCAGAGTATAACTTCTTCAGAGTATAACACAGTTTACAAGTGGAGTTTCGTCAGCAGTTCCGAGTGTAGGCATGCACCCAGAAAGGTTTCTTTCTTCTCCAAACTTAACACAAAGCTTCTTTTTTATACACTATTCTCTTTATCAAACTGGAAGTGGCCTGGCCTTATTTGGTGGTCTCTGGTCAAAAGCACCATTCGTCAGCCAATGCACACAGGCTTACATTTCTCGTACATCAGCATTCAGTAGTTTGCATTCAATGTACCGTCCGTCAACCGGCTTGTACTTCAACATCCCCTCGCGAAGATTGCAATGGCAAGTGGTGGGATGTGTACAATGTGGCAATACGATAAACATCCCAAGGCTTTACTTCAATCTTGAACACCGGCTGTTGCTAAGTGAAATCTGTATCTCTCTCTCTCTCTCTCTCTCTAATGATGGCAACCACCTTTTTTCCCCTATATTGAATGAACTAAATATGAACACCTTTCAGAAGCTGAATTAACTGTGTTCCATATGCCAACAAGCAGTGAAGAAGATCTGCACGTTCTGGTAGACTGAGCGACAAAGCCTTCAAATGCCCTGTTTGTAGGTAAGGGCAGTCCACGCTCTTCGATGTGGGAGGAAGTTACAGAGACAGTCAATATGATGTACTGCATCCAATAGATGTGGCAGGAAGCTTGCCTGAAAGACGACTGTGGTACAATGCTAAAGATTACTGCTCTCCTCAATACAATCTCCTCTAAACAACCACCTCTGATTGAAAAGTCTTTCCTTTCTTCTTTTTTGCTGATGGATTGGAATTTGGTCATTTGAAAGGGAATTGAATAAATATTTCAAAGAATCTAAAATGATACTGGGAAATGAGATCCCAGCAGATGACTTCAGTTGAAGAGCTAGCACCAGGACAGAATGGCCTTTCTCAGCGCTGCAATTTCTATGAAGGGGAATTTTAACTCCATCCAAGGCCATTTTATTGCCATTATTTTCTTGGGCAGTTGAGGCATCCGCCCGAACCTCATGAATACATGTAAATCAGGGTTCACTCCAAAGCTAATTGATTGGCCTGCTGGGCGGAGAGTCCTCCACAGACACTCAGCTCAGTGAAACCAGGCGGGCAAGGAGCGGAGGCCTTTACAACTAAGTGTAAAAAATATTTCTGAAGGGCCAGAAAGAGCAGGACTGCTCCACCGGGCCCCACAAAGAAAGCTTAAGCCACTCCCACCTTGGGCTCCCCCACCTCCCCAACAACTTCCCTGCATGCCAGGCAGGTGACCTCTGGGATGCCCGAAAGTCACCGGCCTCTGGACTGCCATTTCGGGCGGGCAGTTCATCCTATCGATGTTAATGAGACCAATTCGTTAAAATGGACAGGGCCTCTCGCAGCACCTCTCGGGGGGCATAAGTACGGTTCCCTGTCAAATAATTAGCCTCATTAACTTCAAGCTTTGAACTCTGAATTAGGAATTCTGAATCTTCTAAATCTCAATCCAGCAGCTATATTGTTTCGAATGTTTGCCTGTGGTAGCTTGGGCTGAGCTGTGTCCATCCCAGCATTCACTGCTTGCTTTTAAATTGTTACAGCAGACCAACCACAAATTCGCAGAGGAATCATACTGGATATTGTCTGCAGGGGGAGCTTGTATCCTGCATCATTCAGTTCCCATGAAAAACAAATTAGAACGATAGACTTGCATTTATTTAGCACATTTCATGGCTTCAGGACATTGCAAAGCGTTTTACAGCCAATTGTAATGTAGGAAACACGGCAGCCAATTTCTGCCCTGCAAGGTCACACAAACAGCTATGAAATAAATCAGCAGGTCAACTGCTTTCGTGATGTTGTTTGAGGGATAAATGTTGGCCAGGACACCAGGAAAACTCTGTGCTCTTATTCAAATAGTCCCATGGGATCTTTTACGCACACCTGAGAGGGCAGCTGGGGCCTTGGTTTAATGTCTCATTTGAAAAACAGCAACAGTGCAGCACTGCCACAGTACTGCACTGAAGTGCCAGCCTTGATTATGTGCTCAAGTCTCTGGAATAGGGCTTGAACCTACAGCCTCTGACTCAGAGGCAACATGTTAGGATAATCCTTATCCTCTTAATAACAGAGTTGTAGAAGCTAGAGACAGTAATTGGCCAGAATTGCTGTATTAGGGCATCTAACGGCGTCTGCCGTGAGTTAGACCTGCTGCTGCATCCTTTAGCTCAAAAAATGTTTGCCCACTCAGTTGCTGAAAGTGCGAGCTGATAAGGGTGCAGCAAGGGAAACAGGGCACCTGGGACCTGAGTGAACAGGGTAACCAACAGGGTATCTCCTTAACCAATGAGGATTGGGAATAAACACAGGAAGGACTGAGATGGAGGGTGAATTAAAGGGGGTGAATTCAATGTCAAATCAGGTACAAAAAGAGACATAAAGAGAGGGAATGAAAGATTGGATTAAGAGAGAGAAAAAAGAGACAGAAAGGAAATGTAAAAACAAAAAGTATTTTTAAATTTTACACTTTTAAAATCTCCCTGAAAAATTCGAAACCTGAAGGAATGAAACTCTACACTTGTAATAGTTCATTTTCAGAGCTAGAGAGGTTGATTGGCAGTAATGAACACTTATCACATTGTTAAAAGGGTTCTTGCACCTGTAACGATGAGACTTAAATTTCTGTGATGTGTTTAATAGGCAATTAATGGGCAAATACAGCAAGTTCCTAAAAAAATGGGGACGCAAAGGGTGAGATGATTTAGATATAGATCAGTGAGTAAGCACAGCTGTTTCTGCCCGAAATAAACGAGGCACTTAAGACGCTATCACCGGCAACTGAGAAAATTAAGTTGATGCAAATGGATAATGGTTATCCATTTTTGGCTGATATGAGCGACTACCTGTTTTAAACGTGGATGTTTTAAGTGGTTGGGTCTGTATCACTGAGCCACGGCCAATACCTAATGTGATGCCAAGCAACTCTTTTCTTCTGTGATTGAAAAAGTGTTGTAAAGTATCATGTCTGTGAAATGTTCCTTCATTTTCAAATGCAGATCCCATATCTAAGGAACTAGGCCATGACATGAGTGAGATGAAGATATTTGAGTGAGGTGTGATGATATAATCGCAAAGGGACATTTCTGCATTCTGTCCCTGCTGGTCACAGTAATTCAAGATCTTCCCATGTGTTGCTTATCCTATTCTGATGTGTATATCATATGACGGCCCTCCAGGCAACATTGCCACATATTAGGCTTACTTATGTCAGGTTATAATAATAGACAAAGACAGAATTGCAGCCACAAACACATATTTGTTCAAACTGATTAGATTGATTTCCCAACTTACATCAATATTCTTCCAACACACCTCTAATTGAAGGGTGATACCTGAATTTCCATACTATCATACCCCAGGTCACCTTTGCTTTGAATACAAATGCCTTTAATTTTTAATACACATAAGCTTATCTCATTCCTTCCTTCACTAGTGACAGAAGTATTTGTAATAACCTTTAGTTCTGGTACAATTCAAAATACAAATTACTAGCCACTGATACTCATGGACACTTATGTATATAAGACTCCCCTCCCTCTCAAGCATCCCCCCACCCTCCCAGCCACTTACCTTATAAACTCCCACCAAAGTTGGATTTTACTCCCAGTAGATCCAAATAATGGACATCAGTGAGTCAGTGGTTTCAACTCATTTAACAATCATTCAGGCACAGCATGTTTAAGAACCCGCAATCGGGGAAGCTTTTCAATTGTTAATGTGACTTATTCTTGTACCATAAAAATGTATTAACAGAAATAGAAAATAGAAAGCAGGTCTCAGTGAGGATTATTTTTTTTTAAATGCACAAAAAATTGCACTTAAAAGACTATAAAAAGGATTTTGTTTCCCGTTGCAGCTGAAATGTTGAGAGAGCTGCCTGAACAAGCACAATTGGAGGCTACTCGCATTTGAGAGTTGGGGGCATGGCCCGTTTTGTGGGTGGAGATTTGTTCGGAGGGAGGGTTTGATAAACGGACGTAAAAGATCGAGGAGATTTGGGCGTATTGTAGTTACGCACGTTACTTACATCCGCCCAAAATTCCGTGAGCTTTGAAACCACATAATTTGTTTGCAGGTGTATCTGAGAACAAATGCGGAGGAAGCTCCAGGCCAAGTAAAATACAGACTCTGATAGCTGTGTCTAAACTTGACATCAACATTGCATCGCAGTATGACCATATTGAAGAAAAGAACAAAAATAAAGAATTTTACACAAAATTAATCAGCGTGCAGAAGAAAAGCCCAACAGGAAGTCCGTATGAATGAGACCGTGAAAGCACTCTTCTGTTGTGTTCAGGACATTTAAGATGCAACTTTAACTCACAACATTCAGTAGTTCCTTTGTGAATGTTGCTTGGCCATGCTGGAGGACCTGAACTCATCACTTGACTCGGCTGTTCTGTATTATCTTCCCTCTGTGAAGCAATCGATGGTGAAATGAAGCATCACATTGGCAGATTAGGGAAAGGGGAGGTGCAACGAGACCTGGGCGTCATGGTACATCAGTCACTGAAGGTGGGAATGCAAGTGCAGCAGGCAGTCAAGAAAGCAAACGGAATGATGGCCTTCATAGTAAGGGGATTTGAGTACAGGAGTAGGGAGGTGATGCTGCAGTTGTACAGGGCCTTGGTGAGGCCACACCTGGAGTATTGTGCGCAGTTTTGGTCTCCTAACTTAAGGAAGGACATTCTTGCTATTGAGGGAGTGCAGCGAAGGTTCACTAGATTGATTCCTGGGATGGCCGGACTGACATATCAAGAAAGATTGGGTCAACTGAACTTGTATCCTCTGGAGTTCAGAAGAATGAGGGGGGATCTTATAGAGACATTTAAAATCCTGACTGGTTTAGACAAATTAGATGCGGGCAGAATGTTCCCAATGGTAGGGAAAACTAGAACCAGGGGTCAGAGTCTAAGGATTAAGGGAAAGCCATTTAGGACTGAGCTGAGGAGGAACTTCTTCACCCAGAGAGTGGTGAATCTATGGAATTCTCTTCCACAGAAGGTTGTTGAGGCCAGTTCGCTAAATATATTCAAAAGGGAGTTAGATATAACACTCACAACTAGGGGGATCAAGGGGTATGGCGAGAAAGCAGGAATGGGGTACTGAGGTAGCATGTTCAGCCATGAACGCATTGAATGGCGGTGCAGGCTCGAAGGACCGAATGGTCTACTCCTGTACCTATTTTCTATGTTTCTATGTTTCTATATTGCTGTAATCCATCACAGATACTCACTTGCTTACTAATCAAAGTTTCTCTCTTAGCACTTTACCTTAACTATCACAAGGAAAGAAAAAGCATATAAATAAATAATTCTGCATGTAAAGGAAGCTGTATGGCTCAAGCCCCACTTCTGCAGCCTGGAGCACAGTCTGTCTCCATGCCCACCCCCCTGTGGTTCACAAGGGGCTGGATTTTGCCAGCGGAGGCGGGTTTGCAGCGGGAGAGGTAGTTGGAAGGTGCCAGTCCTGCTCCCGGCTCTGTGCAAACAATTTTGCGTTGATTGGGCTTGTTAAGCCCGCTGTGCACATTACCCGGCCCAATTACAAGGTGCGGGTCTGGTGAGGTCCTCTGATGACGCGTTTGCTGCCGGTCTATTTAAGGGGGCCATGTCCCCATTTGCTCTCACTTCAGATTTCTTACTCCTGAGTGCTGCTTGTTTGAGAAATGACTGCAGAGAGACAACGGGCTGCACCATGATTCAACAATGACTCCCTCTCTGTTCTTGTGGAAAGAGTCAGAGGACACAGGGAGGTTCTATTCCCTGGAGATGGAAGAAGGAGACCTCCTCACCAGACAAAGGCAGCCTGGCTGCAAATAGCTGAGAAGGTGAATGCAAGGTCTGTGGTTGCTCGCACTTGGGTGCAATGTCGGAAGAGGTTTAATGATCTCCTGCATTCTGGAAAAGTGAGTATAAAAGCAAACTTACCTTCATTCTGCTGTGCCTGTCATCACATCCCCATCACTCTGCATCGCCATCCCTACTCCTGCACATCCTAACTCACCCCAACATCCCTTGCACCATCACCTATCCCTCTCTCCCTATGTCCGGAATCGCATCCCCATCTTACTATGCACCCCTCACACTCACCCTCAACGTTATGCAATGACAACAACTAACAACTCCAAAGGATGCAACTTGGTATTGGCACCCCACTCCCTCATAGTCTCCCTCTAAACATCTATCCTATCCATTCTTTACGCTCATTCCATCACTCTCACTAAAACGGCACTTCTTTCCCTCATTGCAGGAAAAGAGAGCCTACAATGAGAGGGAGAGGGAGAGAACAGGAGGAGGACCACCATCGTTGGCTGAGCTCACCAATGCAGAGGATGCAGCTCTGGACATTGCAGGAGCAGTTGACCAGCCTGAAGTGGGGGATACAGAGAGGGGCTCATTAGAACAACCTGATGACAGAACTATTCTCCATACATCTTATTTGGCATTCATGAGTGCATCAATTGGGATCTGATGTCAATAGAAATTGAATGTTCCTCATGTGCATAATGGGATGTGCGTGCAATCTACATACCACATGTCTAACTCATGTCTTTACTCTCCCACAGGATCATCAAGAACCATCCCCCCACCCCCCCCCCAAACTGTCCAGGAGGAAGTGCAGGAGCACTCCTCAGAGGATCCTCCAGTCTCTGAGGGAGCAGCGTCAGCAGAAATAAGTGCACCCAGCACCAGCGTAGAGATGCACACCTTGGTGGGTCTTATGCGAGATAGAGTAGTGTTGTCACCTGGTTTATCACAAGTCACAAGTGAGCAAGATCAAATGGTGGAGACAGGGACAGCAGTGGTGACTCCTCGTCGGAGGCCGCAGGACTCTCCCAGCTCTGCTCAGCTGCATGTAGATGCTGAGCCTCAGGGGCCAGCCAGGAAGAGGGCGATCCTGGAGCTGCAGGAACAAGTGCAGGAGGATCTGATTGGGTTAGCAACCACGGTGACTGCGAGTGTGCAGAGAATGGAGGAGTCCATCTCAAATATGAGCAACGCCATGGCGCACGCACTGGCAACTGTAGGTACCGCCATGGAAAGGATGACAACCTCCATGGAGGACATAAATCGCCAGACTCAGGAGAACATGGCAACACTTCTAAATAGATGGTCATTAATGGAGAAGAGATGGGCATCTATTGAGAGAAACCAAAGGTTCATGGATATCCTTGTTATGAGGAATCTTAGTACAGACATGGGTCCTCATGGCCCCACTGATGTGCAGCAAGGTGCTCTCCAGCTACTTGCTAGCAGAGAAGTACGGGTGGCCCATGAGAGGGATGATGGTGGGAGTGGACATGGAAGTGGGGGCTCCTCTCCAAGCGCTCAAACATCCCCCCCTTTGCCAACCCCTCGGTCAGAGCCGCAGATGCCTCCCTGAACACTGATGGCCAAGTTTGCCCCTGCACAGCCGCAGGAGGAGCAGACTTTGGCGGGGCCCTCAAAGGCTCCAAATCCCAGAGGATGACTGCCAAAGGCGTCTAAGCAGGCGCAGCAGGGAAGTAAGCAGGCTGCCTCTACATCTGGTGAAGCCACAGGGGTAGAACCACATAGAAGCATGCGTAAAAGAAAGTTCCCACATAAATAGTCACTAGGGTAGTCACTTGGGTGATTTGCTATAAATGAATGTTAAGTTTCAGTTCTTTTATTTTGTTGTAATAAAGTAATGTTTTCTGAATGTTTGAATTTGTTGCCATATGTGTGGTCACAATTTGAAGTGGCACAGTGAGGAGTAAGGGCACCTTTTATGTCCAGCAATGGTGGTGACAGTGCAAGGAATGCACAGTTCATTGTAGAGATGCTCTATGGTGTTGAAGAGTGGTCATACCAACCTTCATGTGTATGTGGCAGCCACATGTCTGTGCTGCATAAAGTTAGGTGAATCTGGCATTGATTAGGCCATCCCTGGCATCACGGGCAGCAATGTGCTCATGTGTTGGTCGCACTGGGTCAGCCGCCTCCTCCAGGTCTTCCTCATGCTGAACCTCATTCTGCTCCTCCTCCTCCTCCTCTTCCTCTAAAGAGGCTATGCACTCTGCGCCTTGCTCCTCATGCAGCGCTAATCCTCGCTGCAGTGCAATGCTGTGCAGGGCACAGCAGACAACAACGATTCTCGAGACCCTGGCTGGTGCGTACAGAAGGGCTCCACCAGATCTGTCCAGGCTCTGTGACTTCTGGTGGAAATGTGGCTTTGATTGTAACACTCCTCAGACTCGTTTGATGGGCTCCAAACGGTGTCATTAGCCACGTCTTCAGGGGATTGCCCTTGTCTACAAGGAGCCAGCCGGAAAGTTCGTTTGGCGGTGCGAAGAGCTGAGGGACAGTGGACTGGCACAGGGTGCAAGAGTCACGGCAGCTGCCAGGGAACTTGGTGCACACATGCATGATGCTCTTCCTATGGTTGCACACTAGCTGCATGTTAAGGGAGTGGAAGCCCTTGCGGTTGACAAATACTGCTGGATTCTGATGGGGTGCCCTAATGGCCACATGTACTCAGTCGGTGATGCCCTGCACCCGTGGGAAGCCAGCCAGATTGACAAAGCCGAACGCCCACTTGGTAACACTGGCTTCATCAGTGGAAAAGTGGATGTAATTGGCAGACTTGTCAAAGAGGGCATCGGTGACCTGCGTGATGCATCTGTGGGCGGCCAACTGAGATAGGCCGCTAAAACTGCTGCTGATCCCTGGAAGGAGCCTGACGCAAAGAAGTTGAGGGCGGTGGTGACTTTGACAGCCACTGGTAAGGCGTGTCCACCCACTCCTCTGGCCTGCAGGTCTTGATCGAGCATTGTACAAATGTCTGCGACTACCTGTCGCGAAAGTCTCAGCCTCCTTTGGCACTGCTGCTCAGTCATGTTGAGGAAGCTCATCCTCTGCCTCTAAACCCTGTGTTGGGGGTATCTCCTGCGGCGCGGTGCAACCCTGCACTGACGCCCTCTGCCCTGTGCAGCATCAGGTGGCTGAGGAGAAGGTTGGCGCTCTTGTTGTTGGTGCTGCTGGTGAGCCTGGTTCTGCTGCTGCTGCGGCTGATCGTCTTCCGATTCTGAGGACCAGGGTGAGAGGGTATAAATCATCCCCATTCTGCTGTTATATATGGCAGTTGAGGATGAGATGTTAGAAGCAATCAGTCAATGGGGAGAGAGGTTATTCCAAGGAGGTGACAGTGCATATAGAGTTTACATCACACACTTACAGCCTCAATACAGATCAAATGTGTATTCCCAATCCTGAAATCAGCATCTTCTGACATTGGAAAGTGAAGAGATGTGAAAGGTTAGATTTTCTACTGCAGTTGCAGCTGTGATCTATTCAGCTCGACCGAACACCCGATATACTTGCCTGACATGATCTCCGAACAATGTGAACCCCGTTAAAAATGTGGGAAAATACAAAAAGGCTGGCAAAATAGTCTTTAACAAACAGTTAATAAGCAGTTAACTAGCCTAAATGCCTCTCCTGCCGCTTGGTGTCGGGTCTGTTCTGAAATCGCAGACCCGACACTTTGGAAACTTACCTGGAGGCGGGTTCGCAGCAGGTTCCAAACCCGCCATCAATCATTTCGATTTTGACAGCAGACCCGCCTCCAAACCTGCCCTCTGAGCATTGACAAAATCACGGCCATGGATTCGGACAGACGTGGTCATTATGGTGCCGCAGCTTGACTATCACCTGGAAACAGGCCCATTAAAGAGCACACCACTTTCTAGAGATGAAAAGAAAAATTGTGTATTTTGGAAATCTGAATTACAGAAAATGCTGGAAAAACACAGCAAGTCAGTCAGCATCTGAAAGACAATTTAATGTTTGAAGTAGAACCCTTCATCAGATTGGCATGGCTAGGAGGAACGTCCTATTGTAGAACTGATGAAAACGGAGGAGGCGGATAGGAAGAAGGAGAAGTGAAGGGAATAGTTTTCCAAGTACACGCTGCCTGAGGGCATCTCGCCTGCCATTGGCATCCATCACAAAGTCCGCTATGAACAGAAGATGGTGGGGAGTGCACTAGTAGTTTCCCAATATACACACCCAACGCGCAAGGCTCCACACCATGAGCGTGCATTCTGATTAATGCAAAACGGTGAGGGAGAGATTAGTAAACAAATGATGCAATGGATTACATACCATACAGAGGTCATCTTCCTCAAGAATATTGAAAAGCATGACAAGGGCAGAGGGGGAAATTTTAACCCACCCCATCCAGCGGGAACGGGGCGGTAGCCTTTAAAATGGAGCGTTCAGCCTTACTGCTCCATTCTTGCTGGCCACCATTTTAACTGCTCGCTCTAGTTATGTGGTTGGACGCACGCAGGAGCCTCACAAATTTTTGTAAGTTGGGATCCCATTACGTCAACTGGTCCCTGATTGTATTTTAACAGCTTTCTCACCAGGTGAAGGCAGGTCGGCAGGACGGAGGTGTCCTCCATGGTGTGCTCCACCAGGCCCTGCAAGAAAAGCTGTAGCTTCCCCTGCCCCAGACTCTCCCCCTTCCCTCTCACGAGACCCTCCCGCAATCCCCTACCCGCTTACTGACAATCCTTCCTTTAGTGCCAGCCATCGGCCTTCAGCCGTCTGAACCTCTGCCCCAGCCAGCTGCTGCTTTCCGCCTGTTTTGGGCTGGCAGCTGACCGGCAGCGTGCAGATGAAGCCCTGGAGTTAAAATACCCCGGGCCTCAAACTTGGGCCTGCGAGTGAGTTTGGCACTCACCATACCCCCTGCCCTCTAAAACCCACAGAGGGTTAAAATTGACCCCAAAAAGTTAGACATGGGGTTGAAGTTGGTCTTCAGTGAAAGCTCAAAACAAGCAATAGTCGATCTGCAGCCCACGTTAGAAGCCACCCGATTTTCTTTTCTAATCAGAAATTTGGGCATGCGCTGTCCATATTCGCACAGATCACTTACACCGGCACAAGCTCACCCCCACCACTATCCTTGCCCAGGAGGCTGCCTGAACGCAGTGAAGGAATGTTAGCCCCTGCTGGAAGATTCTCAGGCCTACAGCAATGGTTCCCAGCATTGGGGCCTTATGGCTGTTGGTCAAAAATATTTCAGCATTAATCCCTGTCCCTGGAGGAATAAAGGGTTTTTACCTTGGATCCTATTGTTTATTGAATGGAGAAGGATTAAGCACAGGGCCTAAGGCCCACTTCTTATGGTTGCCACATAGAATAGAATAGAAGGATATGCTGATGGGGTGAGATGATGTAGAGTGGGAGGAAGCTCGTGTCGAGCATAAACACCGGCATAGACCAGTTGGGCTAAATGTCCTGTTTCTCTGCTGTAAATTCGATGTAATTCTATACCTTCTTCCTGTGCTTTGCACTGGACAAATCAGAGTTCTCTCGGTGTAAAGAGCAGGAAGATGAGCACAAAATATTTTCACTCAATCACGGTTCAGAGAGTTCTGAACCACAGATCCACCATGATGCACATGTTGACATTTTTTGGGTTGAAATCACACTGTGATATTAATAACAACGCATTTATATAAAGCTTCTCAGTCTGCTACTTTAACAAAGGCATTGAGGCCAAAGATCCCTGGGGTCAGGGATTGGTCCCTTAACTTAAATGACCCAGGCTCTGTCTATGGTGCTGGGTCAGTTGGGAGAGGTGCCAAGGCCCCATTGGAAAGAGTCCGGATTTGCTTCCAGTTGCCCCCTTTATAAGAGGGTCGATAAAGTTGGCCAATATTTTTCTCTACTTCAGGGGTCTAAGGTGTTACCCAGGCCTGTCTGGACCCCCAGGTGGGCCCTACTTTCACCAGCTAGGAGGCCCATATGCCTGGTCTCACTCAGTGTACCAGATGCCAATGATCTGACTAGCATATGATAGGCCAGGGACACAGAAATTCTCAACCTGGAGGTCCCCACCCCCCCGTGTCACTGGTTTTGTTTGGTGTGAAAAGAGGCTTCCCCTCCCACCCCCTCAATAAGGCCAATGGAAACTAGGGGGAAGACCAGGACCCAGCAAAGGTGGATCCCAACTTAATTTGTGGCCCTTCCACTGTACCTCGGCAGAGTTCCAGCAGCAATGTGCTGAAAGGGTTGTGGATTTTTGGCCTCATTGATTCATTTAAAATAAGCATGTTCAGTTGTAATTTTGCGCAGTAGAATCTCAACCCTTTTGTCTCATTAACTTCAACTTTATTTCATGTAGAACTGCCCAGTCTTAAGATTCTTATATTTCTAGCTTTTCCAAACCAGTTAGATGAGCAGGAGATCTGCGTCTGTGTCAGGACATACACTGTGGTCGGAGTGTCCAAAACATCATCTATAATGTTCTGGTTAAGACTTTGTGGAATGTTCTTGTCAAGTTGTTCAGACAGCAGGTTGTATTCTTTCCTGGTAGTATAAGTGGTGAATTTCAATCAGAAGCACATATAATTAAATTATTATGCAACATCCTAAATTATTTGATAAAGTACTTTTTGTGACAACTGTCCACCCTTTACTACAACAGGCTGCAAAGTAAAGAGTCTTGGACTGAGTCAAGCTATTTACTGTCTCACTGATGAATAGAAAGTGATACAGACAGCTTCCATCTGACTCCTTCATAAGCCCTTGAAGCTGATTGATTGCACACATGTGGAGACTGTAAGACACGAGGTGCAATAAGGCTGAAAGTAAAAAGCTTGTCCTTATCGGTATTGCTGCAACAGACCTGGACTTTAAACATAGTCTCACCACAGGCATGTGGAGCCCTCAAACACCCTTGAGGGCAAAAGCTGAACTTCTTTTTAATGAAAGAATCCATTCCTCAACATTATGCTCTTGAAGGATAGTTTGTTAATTCCCATTAGAAATGGCAGCTGCCTTCCCCATCAGCTATCTCTCCATTTTAGATGCTTGGAGGCTGGGAGGTCAGTGATAGATCACCAGGGATAATAAAAGAAAATGGTAGAGAAGCTTCAAAGGGCCAGCAGTGAGAATTACAAGCACAGTCTGAGAAAGATTAGAGAAAAACTGCTTGATTTACTTTCTCTACAGACAGTACAGAGAAAAGATAAAAGAACCAAAGGGAATTGATGATTGCTGCCTTAAGTGGACTAACTCTCCAAAGTAAAGTGGTGTTGCTGCATTCCAACAAGTTCAGTCTGGCTGCCCTATAGCTCGCCAAATAGGGGCTGAAATTATGCTCCTGTGCACAGAAGGAAAACCGTGTCAGAGGTTTTGTGCCTGACTTGCATTAGCCCTGGGTTTATTGGGAGTACTAGAGGCTCCCACTGTTCCATGGTACAAGCTTCATTATTACATGCATTTGGCTGTGTGTTGGGGATGGATTTGCCAGCACTCCTTGAACAACAGTATGCTCGTGAAAAGAATAATCAGGAACCACTTCATTTTAAAAGGTCATAATTAGGCAGATTCAACGCGATTTTATGAAAGGAAAATCGTGCTTGACAAATCTATTAGAGTTTTTTGAGGGTGTAACTAGCAGGGTAGATAAGGGGGAACCGGTGGATGTAGCATATTTGAATTTTCAGAAGGCATTCAATAAGGTGCCACACAAGAGGTTGTTACACAAGATTAGGGCTCATGGGATTGGGGCTAATATATTAGCATGGATTGAGGATTGGTTAACGGACAGAAAACCGAGAGTAGGAATAAACGGGTCATTTTCAGGATGGCAGGGTGTAACTAGTGGAGTTTTGCAAGGATCAGTGCTTGTGTCTCCACTATTTACAATCTTTATCAATGACTTAGATGAAGGGACCAATTGTAATATATCCAAGTTTGTTGACGATACAAAGCTAGGTGGAAAAGTAAGCTGTGAGGAGGATGCAAAGAGACTGCAAAGGGATATAGACCGGTTAAGTGATTGGGCAAGACGATGGCAGATGGAGTATAATGTGGGAAAGTGGGAAATTATCCACTTTGGTAGGAAGAATGGAAAAGCAGAATATTTTTAAAAGGTGAGAGATTAATAAATGTTGGTATTCAGAGGAACCAGGGTGTCCTTGTACACGATTCACAGAAAGTTAACATGCAGGTACAGCAAGCAATTAGGAAGGCAAATAGTATGTCAGCCTTTATTGCAAGGGGGTTGGAGTATAAGAGTAAGGAAGTCTTGCTGCAATTATGTGGGGCTTTGGTGAGACCACACCTGGAGTACTGTGTACAGTTTTGGTCTCCTTACCTAAGGAAGGATATACTTGCCTTAGCGGGGGGTGCAACAAAGGTTCACTAGATTGATTCCTGGGATGAGAGGGCTGTCCTATGAGAAGAGATTGGGTAGAATGAGATTATATTCTCTGGAGTTTAGAAGAATGAGAGGTGATCTCATTGGCCCAGATTTTGCGGTGGTAATGATGGCAAAACTGTCAGCGTTCGCCGTCATTACTCCTCTGAGAGTGACAGCAAATTCTGGAATCAGCACATGTGCAGGTAAACGCGGAAATCCAGAAGGTGCTGTCAGTGATTCTATGCTTCTCCACAGATTGCGCTGTTGAACTCCCCTGAGCCAGCAATCAATTCAAATCACAGTTCCTGGTGAAAACTTCCCTTATTACGCTGGAATATCACTGTTAAACCGCCCCCACCCCGCTCCCCGCCAACCACCAAAAAAGTTAAACCTTGTTGAAAGAGGTGTAACTGGGTTTTTAACGGTGTATTAACTGTTGAACAGCCGTTCTGGCCCTGAAAAACTAATTTTATATTTGTGGAATGTCAAAGTTTTCCAGTAATATGATTAGGATTACATGATTTTTAAAATAATTTTTTTTGAAAGTTTGTTTGATATTTCAGCTTCTACCTTAATCCTATGTGTATGTCCCAATCTTTATTTTGCTCTCTGTAAAATTTATAAAAAGTAAATTAGAATCTGTACATTTTACTTCCTGGTTTGCTGTCTGTGAGAATTCTTCAATGTGATTGGCTGCTCAGCCTGCTTGATGACATCATGGTTGCTGGACACAAGAGGTTCGCTTGATTTGGTGGCAGATTCAAACAAAGGTCAGGGGAGCTGAAATTCAAGCCACAGTGATCGCTAGATCTCTATGGGCAGCTTTCTTTGAGGTCAACGGCGAGCGCCGTCGCTTCACTGCTGATCACAAATTGAAATGTATAAAATTCTTAGAGGGCTTGACAGGGTAGATGCTGAGCAGCTGTTTCCCCTGGCTGGAGAGTCTAGAACTAGGGGTCAAAGTCTCAGGATAATGGGTCGGCCATTTAAGTCTGAGTTGAGGAGAAATATCTTCACTCAGATGGCTGTGAATCTTTGGAATTCTCTACCCCAGAGAGCTGTGGATGCTCAGTCGATGAGTATATTCAAAACTGAGATCGCTAGATTTTTGGGCACTAAGGAAATCAAGAGATATGGGGATCGGGCGGAGTTAATGTAGAAGTTCAGCCACGAGCTTATTGAATGACAGAGCAGGCTCGAAGGGCCATATGGCCTACTCCTGCTCCTATTTCATATGTTCCAACATGGAGCTTTAGGTATAAGATATTTCCTGAGACGAGTTCCAAGGGTTTGCACCCATCCAACAGCCAATAAGAAACTTTAGTGGAGATTCACTCCTTATTATTACCATCTAATACAGCATTTACTGATTCACATCAACCAGCACACTGGCAATTGGAAGCACCTGTGCAGTATAAAGAACATGCACGTGCTTTCATTAGAGGCACTTGCCCCGATATTAATGGGGAGACACGCTGGGAGTGGGGGAGTCCGATATTGTGTGGGAAACCCGGAAGTATGTCAGCACGTCTGTCAATGGCTTTTTAACTCGGCCACCTCATTATAATTTTACTTCCAGGTTCCGATCTCAAATCCAATATTTAAAGGGCCAATCCAAAGATGCGATTTGGAGTTGGAATTGGGAAGAAGAGAAGAGGAAGTTCCCGAGTGATTTCAAAACACTGAAAGGCTGTGCCCTGGTTCACTGATACCTCCCTTGATGTGTTGCTGGGGGATGTGAGGAGCCGGAGGGACATATTATTCCCCAGAAATGAGATGAGTAAGCCTATGGCAGAAACAAAGAAGGCGTGATTGGAGGTTGCCCAGGAGGTGAGCAGGAGGAGCATAGTGCCACGTTCCAGGAGGCAGTGCTGGAAGCGGTTTAATGACCTAACTAGGTCAGGAAAGTTACACATTCACCTGCATCCTACTGTCTGCATCACCCCAACCCGCTCACTCTACCTTCTCAAGCCTACTCCAGTACATCACTCCTCACACCCAATTACCTTGCAGGTGCACCCATCCTTCTCTGTCTACACACTTCCTCACATCCCCATCTATCCATCCACCACTCCCACTCACCCTCATCCTTATGCAATTTCATGCCTCTCCCTGATACTCACCCTCACCATATGTACTCGATCCATCGGCTGAACACATGCCATTACACTCACTCATAGGTCTATTCTTTCCCTCATTTCAGGAGGTGGTCCTCCAAACATCTCGCAACTCACAAGCGCGGAGGAGAAGGTGTTGGAAATCAGTGGAGTTTCGGCGTCCCTGGCCGTTGGAGATGGGGTCCTCCCAGCTACCTGGCGACACAATTAAATATCAGCAACCCACATTTCATACAATAATCAGTCATGTTGACCTGATTTCAACAGCGAGTGAAATATGATCGTCTTCATAATGATAACTTGCAACATATTCTTAACTTGCCAGGTCTAATTCACATCTTTTATCTCTGATAGGGTCTTCACGCATGCAACAGAAGTCAGTGGAGGTCGCCGAAGATGATTCCTCAGAGGAGCTGAATCCTTCTGAAGGTGCACCATCACAGGACTCATGCATATCATGCACCAGCTCAGATAGGCAGATTGTTTGGTTTTCACCTGGGGACTCAGACTTCACAAGTGAGCAAGAGCAGATGGTGCTGACAGGGACAGCAGAGGGCACAGCTCTGCTCAACTGAACACAGTTGCTGTACCCTGGGGGCTGTCGATGAAAAGGAGAATCATTGAGCAGCAGCAGACAATGTGTGATGTACTGCCAGGCCTTCCAAGCACACTGACCATGATTGCAGTGAGAATGGAGGAGTCCACATCAAGCATGAATAGGTTGATGTTGCAGGGCATTGCGATGATGTCTCCTTGCATGGATAGTGTGGCCAACTCCATGGAACATCAAATGTGGCTATCAACTGAGTCTATGCACGCCATGACCACGGCTGTGCACACTCTGGTTTCCAATAAGTCTGCCACTTAAATAGGATGACAGATATCTTAGCATTGGCCTTACAATGCCACCCTGAACTGCACCAAAGTGCTCACCACCACAGAGGTAGCAGTGATGTGCGACTGAGCCATGAGAGGGATGATGGCGAAAGGGGACATGGAAGTGGGGACTCCTCTCAAAGTGCTTCCACTTCTCCGCCAGCTCCCCGCCCCCGCCCCCTCAGTCAGTGCCCCACATGCTGCCTCATGTCCCGATGGCCGAGTCTGCCCCTGCACAGGTTCAGGTGGAGCAGTCTTTGGCGGGGCCCTGATGGGCTCCAAAACCCAGAGGACGTCAGCCAAGAGCATCTCAGTAGTCAGAGCAGGGATCTGAGCAGCCTGCCTCTACCTCTGCTGAAGCCACAGGGGTTGCACCACGTAGGAGTAGTAGGAAAAGGAAGAGTAAAGATTTGTAGTTGCACAAGGGTATGCACATGGACATATGAGAAAATGTTGTGTTGGTAAGTTTTTGTTGTTTAGTTAGGTCACATAAATATTATTTTTCACCACTTTCCTGTCTTGTCCATTCTTGGGTGCTGGATGGCAAGTCACTTTTTAACTTGTTTGATGATGAATGGGAAGATAGAAATTGATGGGGACCAATGGGGGAGATGTTCAAGGGGTGGTTGGTTGTTTGCAGGACTGCTTTGTGTCAGTGGCATTGTGGAGGTGGGGGGGGGAGGGGGGGGCATGGGGCAGGGGTGGAAAATGTGGCCGTTGCATGTGCTTGTGACATGGGTCCACTGGTGCAACCTAAGTGAACCTTGCATTAATAAGGGCATCCCTGGCATCCTGGGCAGCAATATGAGCAGCTGGGGGTGCATTGCCCTCATCACCTTCTTCCTCCTCATCTTCCTCCTCCTCCTCCCCCTCCGAATTGTCCGAGGAGGATCTGAGCTCTTCACCTTGTTCCTTCTGCTGCTCCCCCTCTCTACTCCTCCCCTCTCTGCAGCTCCCTTCTCTGCTGTCCATCTACAGGTCTCTTAACAGCAGGCTGGTGCTGGTGGTGGTCATATTGGTCCTTGTCCGAAGTCCAATCTAAGGCAGCCAAGGCACCACCCATCCTTATGTGATTGAGAAAATCTCCAAAGTGTAGAAAGTATCCTCTCAGCAAAAGTACTCTGAACAAACCCTTTCCCATAAGCAGGTAAGAAAGCAGCTGTGAGTACTGAGTACCTATTGCAGTATTTCCATGAGTTTGATTCAGCCCCCTCATTTTCTGCTGTGTTCTCGCCTTGCTTTCTCTGGCGAGTTTCAGGAAGCCCGGGAAACCCATGGGCCCAACGTTAAGCTTGAAAGTGTGTGGAAATATCGCTCTAATTGAGCGATTAACATATGTTAATTGGCAACCCACCTCTACCAAGGGGGTTGCGCACATGCAGCCTAACATGCTGGAAGTAATTTTCCCCAGATTTAACCCCCCATCCATACCCTAACCCACGCGCTCCACCATGCTAAAATTCCCCTCACTGTGTGCCCCCTCACAAATTAGCATCACTCTATATTTCAGTTGCAAAGGATTATTCCTCTGCAGCATAAATGTTTTGCACCAGTTCCACAGCATTCCACATCATGTCATGATTCTCTTGATGTTGCTGTTGGTCTGCTGGCTTCTACATGGTTTCAATGATTCCACACCGAAATGACCTTGAAAATGCCTGTGAACTGTCTGGAAATATCTCTGTTACATCAGGTAGTCTCTGGTAGGGTGTAATGAAAAGCTATCATTGATGTACTGGTTTCATGGCAGAATAAGAGCTTTCACCCCAGATTGACAGTGGAAGATAGGAACTATTTTCTGGAGACAAATTAAGGTCAGTTGTGTACGATTTAGCTAATGATTCATTACTCTCTTCCTGTGATCGTTTCAGAAGTAAATTAAAGCACGTACATGATGACATTCATCACTGCGGGTGGAATGTCTGTATAGTGCTGATAGTGGTGTGTGTTTTATTAATTTATACAATATTTACTGTACTTGTCTTTTGTGTCACATGGTTGAAAAAGCAATTGGTAAGATATTGCAACTGTTGACTCACATGATTTGGTTAATCTTCAACAACAAAAAATAACTTGGCCAGTTGCTCAGCTTTGCAATGTTATCAGAAACTGGACCAGGAGAGCTTGTATTCGTTTGCACTCATGAGCTGTCAGATTATTTTACTGCACCAGTATCCCCATTTAATTGGACACATTCCCTGGATGATGGCTGATATCAGCAGTGGGTAGGACATGTAGGCAATCTGGCTGTAAACAGCATCATGTGTGATTGATTTAATGGAACTTGGAGTCAAAGTTATGTGTAGGTGGCATTGAAGGTAAAGGTATTAATATGAAATCTAACTTAATTATAAATGTTATAAAGAAAGATTCATGTCTACTGGTTCCTCCTATCTTATTGTACTGTGCTTTCAAAGGTTGACTGAGTTTAATTTTGTGTAGAAACTCCCTTTCACACTGCGTGATTGTTATCATGGTGGAACTTCACAATGGCTCTGTGGAGGAAAGAAGGGATAAAGTTCAAAAAAAATTTCCCCAGCTTCTGAATAACAGCTTCAAAACCTGGGATGAATGGTGGACTGTGAGATGCTGATGAATGTTTAGGATGTCCTTTTTGACCACTGAAGAGTGTGTGGCAATTCAGAACCACACTCCTACTCTTCAGCTCCCAGGTATTCATGAGTTCTGTCCTGTAAACTACCACCCCATCTCCAATCTCCCTTTCTTCTCCAAAGTCCTTGAACGTTTTGTCACCTCCTTAATCCAGTCCATTGTTTCCACAACTCTACGTTTGCGACTCTCCAATCAGATTTCCGACCTGCCACAGCTAAGAATTGGTCCAAATCGAACCCACAAATCATCTGTGACTGTGAGACTGAAGTGCATTTTCCCTTCTTGTTGTCCTCAACCTCTCTGCAGCCTTTGACATAGTCGACCACATCATCCTCCTCCAATGCCTTGCCTCCGTTATCCAGCTCAGTGGGACTACACTTGCTTAGCTTCATTCTTACCTACCCAGTCAAAGCTAAAACATTTCCAGCAATGGCTTCTCTTCCTACCCCCACAACGTTGCCTCCGGAGTCTGTCAAGGATCTATCCTAAGCCTCTTCTTCCTTGACGAGATCATCCGAAGACATGGGGTCAGCTCCCACATGTATGCTGA
Organism: Squalus acanthias; assembly: GCA_030390025.1. NCBI lineage: Eukaryota > Metazoa > Chordata > Chondrichthyes > Squaliformes > Squalidae > Squalus > Squalus acanthias. The sequence continues at coordinate 86,970,820 of CM059435.1, forward strand.
TGACACACAGCTCTACCTCTCCACCACCTTTATCAACCACTCCACTGACTTTGTGTTTTCCCACTGCTTGTCTGACATCCAGTCTTGGAAGAGTCACAATTTCCTTCAGTTAAGCATTGGGAAGATCAAAACCATCATCTTGGACACCCATCACAAACTCCGTACTCTCGCCACCCATTCCATCCCTCTCCCCGGCCACTGCCTCACGTCAAACCAGACTGTTCACAATCTCAGTATCATATTTCATCCAGAGCTGAACATCTAACCCTATATCCTCCTAATCACAAAGATTGCATACTTCCATCTTCGTAACATCACCCACCTCCATCCCTACCTCAGCCCATCTTCTGCTGAAATCCACAACCATGTCTGTCAACTCCAAATTCTATTATTTCAATGCTCTCCTGGCTGACTTCCCATCTTCCACCCTCCATAATCTACAGCTCATCGAAAACTCTGCTGCCTGTGTCATATCCCTCATCAAGTCATGAATTTTTTGATGAAGTAAGGGAGAGGATTGATGAAGGGAATGCAATGGATGCTGTCTAATGGATTTTCGGAAGGTGTTTGACAAAGTATCACATAGAAGGCTCGTTAACAAAATTGAGGCTCATGGAATAGGTGGGTCAGTGGCAGCTTGGATAAGGAATTGCCTTAAGGACAGATGGTAGAGAGTGGTGTTCCCCAAGGGTCAGAACTGGGGCCACTGCTTTTTTTGATATATATAAATGACCTGGATATTGGAATACAGAGTAGAATTTCTAAATTTGCCGATTACACCAAACTTGGGGGTGTGGCAAACAGTGAGGATGATACCAATCAACCGCAACAGGACATAGAAAGGCTAGCAGAATGGGCAGACAAGTGGCAGATGGAATTTAATACAGAGAAGTGTGAGGTGATGCATTTTGGCAGAAGGAACAGGGAGAGGCAATATACACTTAATGGCTGAGTTTTAAAGAGTATGCAGGGACAGAGGGACCTGGGAGTTAATGTGCATAGGTCCCTGAAGGTGGCAGGACATATTGAGAGAGTGGTTAGCAAAGCATATGGGATCTTGGGCTTCATAAATAGGGGTATTGAGTACAAAAGTAGAGAAGTTATGCTGAACCTTTATAAAGCGCTGGTTAGACCACAACTGGAGTATTGCGTCCAGTTCTGGTCACCACACTTTAAGAAGGATGTGAAGGCCCTTGAGAGGGTGCAGAGGACATTTACCAGAATGGTTCCGGGGATGGGGGATCTTAGCTACAAGGACAGGTTGGAGAAGCTGGATTTGTTTCATTAGAGCAAAGGAGGTTGAGGGGTGATTTGATAGAGGTGTACAAGATTATGACGGGTTTGAATAGGCTAGATGGGGAAAGGCTGTCCCCACTAGTTGATGGTACAAGGACTAGGGGACACAGATTTAAGGTTTTGGGCAAGAGATACAGGGGGGATGTGAGGGAAAACTTTTTTACGCAGCGAGTGGTGAGGACCTGGAACTCGCTGCCGACGGAAGTGGTGGAAGCGGAGACACTCAATGTTTTCAAGGGGAGACTGGATAGGCACTTGAGAGAAATAAACTTGCAGGGCTACGGGGATAGAGCGGGGGAATGGGACTGACTGGATTGCTCTACAGAGAGCCAGCACGGACTCGATGGGCCGAATGGCCTCCTTCTGTGCCGTTATGACTCACCCTGCCCATCGCTCCTGCCATCACTCCTGCCCATCGCTCCTGCCCATCGCTCCTGCCCATCGCTCCTGCCATCACTATATTTGCTCCCAGGTCCCCCAGTGCCTCAAATTTAAAATTCTCATCCTTATGTTTAATCCCTTTGTGGTCTCTTCCCTCTCTGTCTCTGTAACCTCCTCTAGCTCTACCACCCCCCACCGCGCCCCCCACCCAAATTCTAAGTTCCCCTCTGACTCTGGCAGCTTTGGCGGCCCTGCCTTTCAGCTCCCTAGGCTCCAAGCTCTGGCAACCAGAGGCTCTGCGAAGCTATTCACAGATTGAGCACAAAGCCACCAAGTGGTCAGATTGCGTAATTATGGTGTTCCAAGTTTACATATGGACGTAGGAAATTATAATCAGAAAAAAGTTGACACAGAAATGTGACAACAAGAAGTAAAGTGATGCATCTCTTTAAATTTACCCATCACCCTTTGAAAGCAAATTTTTAAGGCATGCACGTGATTTTCCGATATGTGCTCCCAACTCGGGAGGCTCCCACCAGAAATGCACAGCCTGTGAATTTACCCTCATATTTTTTCATGACTTTAGATAGAAAAGATAACAGTGCCTTAAAAATAACTTGAATTAATATGGAAGCTGCCTTTCCTCACTAAATTACAAGATAAAGGCATGAGCCAAGCTATCTGCAAGATACAAAAAGGTTCGTTGATTAGCAGATTAGTCAGAATGCAGAAGTTTTGCAATAGGGCTAATCAGATTATAAATGGACAAAGTATCAGTAGATATGTAAGGCTTGGATGAGGTGTAAACAGCAAGCGATTCTGTTTCTAGGGTACACCACTGTGTCTTTGAACTTGACTGATTGACATGTCTTTATTCAGACGCCCGTTGATTAGGGAATATGTACTGAGCCTTTCCTCAGTATCCGCAGTAGAGCAGTGTCAGGAGAGTCTAAATTGACAGCTGAACTTCACACGGTGGGCAGAAGTAATTACCTCACCATGTACAAAGTTCACATGGGGATGTCTACAAGAGACTATTTACTTCAAAAGTATTGTAGATTATCAGATTGTGTAAGAAATATTTTGTAAAGAAGCTATTTTAAACCTTGTGGACTGTCTGTACGGTTATTGCATTTTGTTTTATTTTCCAATTGCCTTTAAACACTGTGCTAATGGTTTTAGTGACCTGTTCACCCAAACTCCCCATGATGTTTTACTTACTGTGACACCAGAAGCACATTTTCATTCAGTACATAACCCACATCACTCTTTCATTTACCAAATATCCTAACTTTATGCTTCTCTGTTATGAGTACTTTGCATCTGTCTTCACTAAAGAAAAGGATCCTGCCAATGTCACAGTAAAGGAGGAGGTAGTGGAGAAATTGGATAGGATAAAAATTGATAAAGTGGAGGTGCTTAAAAGTTTGGCAGCACTAAAAGTAGAAAAGTCACCCGGTCCAAATGGGATGTATCCTTGTTTGCTGAGGGAAGTAAGGGTGGAAATTGCGGAGGCTCTGACCACAACCTTCCAATCCTCCTTAGATATGGGAGTGGCGCTAGAGGACTGGAGGATTGCAAATGTTTCACCCCTGTTCAAAAAAGGAGAGTGGGATAAACCCGGCAACTACAGGCCAATCAGCCTAATGTCAGTGGTGGGGAAACTTTTAGGGACATTAATCTGGGACAAAATTAATTGGCACTTGGAAAAATATGAGTTACTAAATGAAAGCCAGCACAGATTTGTTAAAGGCAAATCGTGTCTGATTAACTTGATTGAGTTCTTTGATGAAGTAACGGAAAGGGTGAATGAGGGTAGTGCAGTTGATGTGTATATGGACGTTCAAAAGGCATTTGATAAAATACCACATAATAGACTTGTTAGCAAAACTGAAGCCCATGGATTTAAAGGGCCAGTGGCTTCGTGGATACAAAATTGGTTAAGTGACAGAAAGCAGAGAGTAGTGATGAACGGTTATTTTTCAGACTGGAGGGAAATATACAGTGGTGTTCCCCAGGGGTCGGTGTTGGAGCCACTGCTCTTTTTGATATATATTAATGGCCTGGACTTGGATACACAGGGCATAATTTCAAAGATTGCAGTTGACACAAAACTTGGAAATGTAGTAAACAGTGAGGAGGATAGTAACAGACTTCAGGATGACATCGACAGACTGGTGAAATGGGCAGACACGTGGGATGAAATTTAATGCAGAGAAGTGTGAAGTGATTCATTTTGGTAGGAAGAATGAGGAGAGGCAATATAAACTAACTGATACAACTTTAAGGGGGAGGGGGTTGCAGGATCAGAGAGACCTGGGGGTATACATAGGCAAGTCTTCGAAGGTGGCAGGACAAGTTGAGAAGGCTGTTAAAAAGGCATACAGGATCCTTGGCTTTATAAATAGAGGCATACAGAATAAAAGGAAGGAAATTATGTTAAACCTTTATAAAACACTGGTTAGGCCCCAGCTGGAGTATTGTGTCCAATTATGAGCACCACACTTTAGGAAAGATGTCAAGGCCTTAGAGAGGATGCAGAGGAGATTTACTAGAATGGTACCAGGGATGAAGGACTTCAGTTATGTGGAGAGACTAGAGAAACTGGGGTTGTTCTCCTTAGAGTAGAGAAGGTTAAGGGGAGGTTTGATAATTGTTTAAAATCTTGAAGGGTTTTAATAGAGTAAATAAGGAGAAACTGTTTCCTGTGGCAGAAGGGTTGGTAACCAGAGGACACAGATTTAAGGTAATTGGCAAAAGAACTAGAAGCGACATGAGGGAAAGAAAATAGTGATTTGTTCTGATCTGGAATTCACTGAAAGGGTGGTGGAAGCAGATTCAATAATAATTTTCAAAAGGGAAATTGGATAAATAAATGAAAAGGAAAAAAATTCTGGTCTATGGGGAAAGAGCAGGGGAGTGGGACTAATTGGATAGCTCTTTCAAAGAGCCAGCACAGGCACGATGGACCGAATGGCCTCCTTCTGTGCTGTAAGATTCTATGATTCTATGAATTATATTGTCATTTTTCTACCCCAAACCGAGCTTCTCTGTGACATTCATGATTTATGCACATTGATAATCATCATTTGTGAGAATTACATCAAGGCCGTCGGGTGGGAGTGGGACGCGGCTGTCTCCGGGGACCCAAGGGAATGAATGAACCCCGACATAAGGTAAGTGCTTGGGAGGGGGCATGGTGGGTCCAAAAAGATGAGAGGGTTGTGGCAGGGGAGGCCCAAGGATTCCTTCCGGAGCCATGAGGAGCACTCCTGCTCCTCCTAGCCTGCAAGGAATCCACCCAAAGTATCCACCCAAAGAATAAAACAATGTTACTCACCATGGCCTCTTCTGACCCCTCTGGCGGGTTTGACACTGTGCGGAACATCCCTTCCCCTTAGCCTTTATTAAAATCAACCCTAAAATCTCCTGAAGTAAATCCAATGAATTGGTTAAGCATAACTTGTTAAAACCATAATGGCTATCTCTTACTAACCCCTGTCTTTAAAGATAAATCCTGGTCCTGTCCCTCATTATGATTTCAAATCATTTCCACCCAATGAGATAAGATTTATAGGTTTATAATTTAACAGTGTGCCCTTTGCTCTTTTAGGAAGCACATTGAATAATTTCAATCTTCTGGGATGTGACCCAGACCAGAGAGCTCTGGAAAAGATCAACAAAGGATCATCATTTCCTGAGCCAAGTTCTTGTAATTATCTTACTTGTTAAACTGATGATTAAAATTAACCTGAATGTCTGACAATGTGCTATTTAACAACTTTCCAAACAGACAGGACAACATGATGCACGTCCCATATCGTCCCTGGGTCATTGTGCCCTGCACAGACCTGAGGAATATTAATCACCATCTCCTCACCCTTTGGTAGCCATCTCTTGTGTGCTATCTTTATTCTGTGCTGGATCAGCACTTACAATAGTTTTACAATTTGCTGTGGTGATTATTGCCATCAATAAAAATGAGATTAACATACAGAAATGTATAATTACTTACCCACCCCAGTAATCTACAATGGTCTGCAGTTCTTAGAAATTCCACCTGAAGAAGACTTCGCATCATAAAAGTAGAATATAACAATGGTAACATTTTCACTTGGTCTTTCCAACTTGCAAAAGCCTGCACTCCTACACAAACAGAACAGCCTAAACCTAGACACATATTACTCAAAACTGAACTGGGTCACCTTTTTTTAACCATCCATGTCACTTAAAAAAAAGAACATTAGATAAATGTTAACAGTAGGCACCACTGTTGTTAACCAAAATTGATTCTTCTCTCAAACAATGGAGAAAGCTACACTTGCAAAGGGACTCAGATCTGCTGCAACCTCATCAAGGTGATGGATGACTGCTGAGTGGAATATGAGTTCATTCTGTACATGGAGTTAACATTCAAGTGTTAGTCAACCTCCTTTCCTCTATGGTTCACAACGACACGCTTCGAGTAGGCACGAGACACTTGATGGTGGAGTATAGGGAACAGACTTTATTGTAATCTAGTATCGGTGATCAGCCCAACTAGACACAGAGAGTAGCTTTGTAGTTTCTCTTTCAAGCCCTCCGAAGAACTGTTGAAAACCATGCTCCTTTATACATCATATTTTGCCTACATCAAAGGTATGTCACAGACAAGACCTCATGACGTATCTGTTCCTGAATCCTTTGAAAACAGTCCATTCGCTTAAACAGTCGTAGTTGTTTACTTCAAAGATACTTTTCTAAAACAAGTCTTCCTGACTTAACTGTTCTCGAATCCTTTGAAGAGTATTTTTATTAATCATTATCTTTCTATGCTATAGTTAATGGACTCCTCTGCCTGTATTTATTACACTAGCCACTAAGGCTATACTTTAATCACTCATGCTTGATGTCTTCCCAGTCATTTATTTCCTTGCACAAGCACTTTTCGTAGCTAATACTCAGACATCAAAAGCAGAAGACAAGCTATGCTTTCTCCTGTGGCACCCTGAAGCTATCTTGTTTATATCGGAAAGCCTGTCTTTCCAAGATACAAGGAAGTTTGATTATTAACGCTCCAGGATGTCCAAAAATGGGTACCAATGAGTTGTGACAAATCAATGAAAATTGACTGGAGAGATTGTTTTATTACTGTGACATTCGCCGCATTGTACCCGAGCACCATCAACCACTCACAACTTAGGCACAGCACTGGTCTTATCGCTGTAGCAATGGTTAGATTTTACTGACAACAACAAAAACAACATGTATTTATATAGCACCTTTAACGTAGTAAAATGTCCCAAGGCACTTCACAGGAGCGTTATAAAACAAAATCTGACACTGAGCCACATAAGCAGAAATTAGGACAGGTGATCAAAAGCTTGGTCAAAGTGGTAGGTTTTAAGGAGTGTCTTAAAGGAGGAAAGAGAGGTAGAGAGGCGGAGAGGTTTAGGCAGGGAATTCCAGAGCTCAGGGCCTCAGCATGGCCACCAATGGTTGAGTGATTAAAATCAGGGATGCTCAAGAGAGCAGAATTAGAGGAGAGCAGATATCTCAGGTGGTTGTGGGGCTGAAGGAGATTACAGAGATAGGGAGGGGTGGTGCCATGGAAGGATTTGAAAACAAGGATGAGAATTTTAAAATTGAGGCATTGCTAACTGGGAGCAAATGTAGGTCATGACCATGTATAATAGGGTTTGTTTATATCAGGGCGCTGATCACCCATTCATGCTCTCCATAACTGCTTCTCTCTCATTTGTAGATTCACAAGGAGCACCAAGTACAGTTGTGATATAAATAATAGAAGTTTATTAAAGCAAAAGAAGATCTGTATTTCACAGAGATACAGTCAGGATACATGCTGTGCTGTGGAACATTCAGGCACAACTGCTGTTCATAATTTAAGATTGCTTCCATTCTGACTTATCTCAGTCAACAGCCATGTATTTAACTTATGTAATTTTGTTTAGTTCCATATATGGATATCTTGGGCAGGGACAGAACACTGCGGAGGAAAGCTTGGAACATTACAGTCCAGTCTCAGGTCATAATGTTTAACTATGGTGATGGTTAGACCGTGCAACATATCCCTGGACGCCTTATAAAGACATTGGAGTGGGGGGGAATCAATATCTGCCCAAAACGGGCATAAAGTGGGCAGGGCAACTACTGTGCCCCCCACCACCACCAACCCGATGATGTGTGTGAGAGGCACAAACCAAATTTGAGTTTGTTCAGCACAGGAGGCCATTCGGCCCATCAGGCCTGTGCCAGCTCTTTGAAAGAGCTGTACAATTAGACTAAAATTTGCCCAACTCAATATGGTGACAGGTACATTTTCAGTGCACATTGGGCACGAAAGATCACCACGCAAAAATTGGAGGTCTAACACCTATTTTAAGGGCACATAACAGGCAGTCACGAGTTGAATATTTCCCACATTAAGCCCTCCACAGAGATATTGACTAGAAGTTTCCTCGGAGATCTGCTCCTGCTCCGTCACCGTAACTTCACCGGAAGTGAGCCGGATACCTAGTAAATAATGCACAGACATCAGAGATTAATTAATTCCATCATTAACTTCACTTCCAAAATCCCACATCCCCATTAGGATATGACTTTAATACCATAGAAAAAGAAAGACTTGCATTTATATAGCGCCTTTCATGACCTCAGGACATCCCAAAGCACTTTACAACCAGTTAAGTACTTTTGAAGTGTTGTCACTGTTGTAAGGTAGGAAACACAGCAGACAATTTGCACACAGCAAGCTTCCACAGACAACAATGTGATAATGACCCGATAATCTGGTTTTAGTGATGTTGATTAAGGGATAAATATTGGCTAGGATACATGGGATAATTCCTCTTCTCTTCTTCAAAATAGTGCCACGGGATCTTTTACATCCACCTGAGAGAGCAGACAGGTCCTCAGTTTAACATCTCATCTGAAAGTCAGCACCTCTAGACAGTGCAGCACTCCCTCAGTACTGCACAGGAGTGTCAGCCTAGATTTTTGTGCTCAAGTCTCTGGAGTGGGACTTGAACCCACAACCTTCTGACTCAGAGGCGAGAGTGCTACCAACTGAGCCATGACTAACACCTCTTAGTTGGGTATCATGAAGGTCACAATTAGAAACATGTTGTGAAGTGGGGGAGAGGGGATTCATCCACGTAATAGCACACCAGTCTATGGCAGTTAGGAGCAAAATCCAACCACAGAATCACCAATAGCTGTAGTGGAGGAAGTAAGAGGAATCTGGCTAAACAATGTCAATTTGGCCTGTGGTATATAAACATATGTTTACAGAGAGGAAAAATCCTCAACACCATCAGTGCCAGTGACTGCTCGGAGCTTTGTTTGATTATTTAGAAGCTTAAATTGAGCTCTGTTGAAATGTTGTTGTGTATTTTTAAACAGCGTGCTGATTCATTTGTAACTAGTTATAACATATGTATTTGTTGCCATGGTAATGAAGTGTGTACAAGGCGCCAGCTGAACTGGGCCAAAAATACAATCTACTTTTGTCATACAGTTCTGATGAAAGTTCCTATCCAAAACGTTAACCCATCTTTTCTCTTTCAGTTGTTGATTGACCTGTTTCCCATTTCCAGTATTTTCTATTTTTATTTCAGCAGTACTGGATCTGTCTAAACCAAGATAATCTAAACAGAAAATGTAAAAGTGTATAAGCAAAATTCACACTTCAAAAATGTACATTAACCGAGTTGTACAAGAATAATAATCTGGTTAAAAAGGATTGTGCTTTGTCAGACAGAGGTTTTCCATTAAACAACTAATGCAGAACGAATAAAGAATGATGGCAGCAGACCATAAAAATAAACCAGCCTAGTTCTAGGGAATAGAACTTAATTATCAAGCAATGAAATCATCAGCAGTGTATTCATCAACTCTTATGTCTTCAAGAATTTTCCCCTCTCTTAGCAAAACAGCAGAACAGTGCAGGGGAATCTCTGTACTATATCAGACATCACCTAGGATTTCAAACAGTGGCCCTGCAATAACATCCTTCACTTCGATAAGCACAAATATCCAAAATAACCCTGCATGAAGAAACATAGTCAAAATTCCAATCATGCTTAACGCATGCCAATGTTGTCCTCTCCCTGCAAAAATCTGCTTTTCTCTCCTGTACCTGCTCTTTGCTGGAGGGGATCTGTTCTCCCCTACACCTGCTCTGCTTAATGGAGACCACTTGTCATGCTCCATAACATTTTAATTCCTTTAAAATTAAGCCTCTGATGTAGATTCTTTCATGCACAAAATATCTTTGCTAATTGTCTTGTTGCTGGAACTATGTGACTGCCGTACTGTCATTATTACGTAGTACAAAATGCCCAAATTCTGAATACTCAGCACTGTATAAAATACTTGCCTCAATGTATGGACCAAGGGCTGCACAGCAGCAGAAATCTCAGGTGACATATTCTGCTCTCTGTATCCAAAAATACTGGAAACCTTTGGCTGTTGGATCATCTTCAGTCAGGTCTGCCCTTTCTGTCATTAGTTCCTAGTTGTAAAATGGTTATTTCATTCTTTGATTAAATCAATTTGCTTTTCCGTTTGACTGCCCTATTTCTGAAAGCTCATTCTGGTAAATCCTTCGAGACGCTCAGTGCCCATCTCTATCAATGTGCTCCCAATCTGCCAGTAGTGTATGACTGCATCCTCTCCTGGGCCAAACAGTCGGGGATGTGGACTGAGGACAGACTGAGACCAGATAAGCAATTACGAAAGTGGTGAAATCTAAGAAAGATTACTGCATGAATGTCATCATATATGTGGATTTGCAGAAGAGTTTTGAGAAGGTTAAAATAAGAGGGCTTTTATGAAGATTCAAGCACATGGAAAGAAAAGGAAGGTAATCACATGGATACAAGAATGACAGGGGAATAGAAAGCAAGAAGTATCTTCGTCTTTGCAAGATGTGGTTAGTGGTCTGCCCCAGGGATTGGTGCATGGACATCTTTTGTTTTCCATTTATGGCCCAGATTTTGCAGAAAGAATAACGCCGTGTGGATGGCGCATGTTGTTATTAATGTGCAAATCGTTCAGCAACTAATGGACGATATTTACACAAGATGTTCCTTCATAAAGTTGATCTTAAATTCCACCAGTTTTTGTGCTTCTTCCACTGACACAGCATTATAGAGGGAGAGATATCCCATGAATAGCGAATTGCCACAAGTTGCAGGACAATTTCCTCCGCTCCGCTGTTAGCTTTGCGGAGACGACATTTTGCCCTTCACCTCCCCACGATTTTCATGAAGTTGCTGAATTTGCATTAATTGCCCATTAAACTTGCCACAGAAAGTTAAGTCTAGTAATTAACAGCATAAGTACCCTTTTAACGACGTGATAATTGTTAATGACTGCCAATCAACCTCTCTTGCCCGAAAGTGAACAATTAAAAGTGTGGAGTCTCATTCCTTCAGGTTGTGAATTGTTGTTGAGACTTTAAAAATGTCAAATTTTTAATTTTTAATTTATTTTTCTTACTTTACCTTTTTGTCTCTTTTTTCTCTCTCTCTCAATCCAATCTTTCTTTCCCTCTCTTTATTTTTCTTTCTGTACCTGATTTGACATTGAATTCACCCACTCTAATTCACCCTCCTTCTCAGTCCTTCCTCTGTTTATTTCTCAATCTTTAATCTCATTTGTTAAGAAGATACACTGTTGGTTCCATCATTTGACAAAGTCCCAGATGCCCTGTTGCCCTCGCTGCGCCGTTATCCAGCAACTTTGGGGAAACCTAAACATGCATGAACAATTCTAACAGGGCACGCCCTCCAGCAACGCTATAAATGATTCAGATGTGACCTCGCGTGCATTTCTCCAAGTTTCCAATAGGTGGAACTGATGAACATGCTAGTGTGACAAGGTCAATGTAAAATCAAGAAGCTGGTTTATTTTGCAGAATACATATGGCTGAACATCGTAATTCCAGACTTCTTAAATTTCTTCCATAACACTTCCTGTAACAACAAAACAGGTCACTCTATCCCAAATAGTGACTACATGCTCAGTATTATGTTCAACACCCAGTTCTAATTTGATCAGGTGTACTTGATTTCCAGCCTATTCTCTGGCCGTTGTTGGAACTGACCTTGAATATATGCTTCACTTATTTTTGCTTCTGAGTACAATAACTTGGCAGTCATGCCTTTTCTTTCTTCCCCATCCAGGTGTTGGCCAGTAGACGTTTCAATCAAACCACTGCCCCACTCGGTAGAGAACCAGCTAGACTACCTCATGCTGGGGATGCATTCACTTCATCCCAAATCCTTGCGTGTGAATGCCCACTGGAAGAGTCTGAAATGAGATAATGTACTGACTACTTATCTGATTGAGGTACCTAAGGACAAGACCTGAAGAGCAATCTTATTGGAGCAGACCATTGACTTTCTTTAACAAACGTTCAGATGCCTGGAACAATCCAGGAGGGTGCTGTATTATAGCTTGGCCTGAGTGTCTAATGTTATTGTTGTCAGACTTTGGCGAGAGCCTCATTAATAAATGTAACTTGGGGTCCCATGATGTATATCATATTTGATTTTGCTGATTACAGATCCACATTAACTGGATGCTTTCACTAATTCATCAATGATTACACTTAATTCTTTTCCTTTGCTCATGTACATCTGATTTGTTTCCAGATCCAATGTTTCATATCCTCTTATTTGATGCAAATCTCTTTGAATGCTACCAATGGTTCACCAGGCCAAAACACTTGGGGGTAGAAATTAGGTCGCGCCCCATTTGGGGCGCAAATATCGTCCGGACGCAAATATTAGCGCCTGGCGCTAATTATCGGCACTGACAGGAAACTTCACTTTTACCGCCCCGGGAGGTGAGTAGAGCGCTAAAGCAGGCGCTGCACACCTGTCTTAAGGCGCAAAGGCCAAGGAGTGAGGCGCTAACTCAGCGCACGAGCGCAGCGCAGCTGCTGCCAGTTAGCGAGGGAACACAGACACACTGGCGCCGGCCACTTCTTAAAGCGGGGGGGGCCACTTGCTCCCCAGCCACACCCTGCTCATTGCAGCCTTGAATCTCAGCCTGGAGAGACCTGTAATCCATTTTGCTGCCAAGCATGGAGAGGGTGAGAGAACGCGCTCATCGCTTCACCGAGCGGGCCTTGGATGCTCTGGTTGACGCAGTAGAGCGCAGACGATGTATGCTGTTCCCTGAGAGTGGCAGGAGGCCTTTGCCACGCGAGTTCAGAAGAGTGTGGAGGGAGGTGGCTCAGAGCGTCTCCTCCAGGAGCATGGTGCCCAGGACCCATGTTCAATGCCGCAAAAAGTTCAACGACCTCACTCAGGTCGTCAGGGTGAGTGGCTTTTTCTCAATACCTCTCCATCCCTCCATCTCAACCTCACTCTATGGCCAGAGGGTCTTAAAACCCCAATGCACAACACTCATCCAACACCTATGGCCCTTTCATGAAACACACACACACATTCTACACTTTGCATACAGTAAGGGCTATTCACCTATGGGAGGCACATCAGGCAAGACCATGGCTGTATATTGTAAGGGCTATTCATCTATGGGAGGCACATCAGGCAAGACCATGGCTGTATATTGTAAGGGCTATTCACCTATGGGAGGCACATCAGGCAAGACCATGGCTGTATATTGTAAGGGCTATTCACCTATGGGAGGCACATCAGGCAAGACCATGGCTGTATATTGTAAGGGCTATTCACCTATGGGAGGCACATCAGGCAAGACCATGGCTGTATATTGTAAGGGCTATTCACCTATGGGAGGCACATCAGGCAAGACCATGGCTGTATATTTACTCAGATGCTGTCCTTTTTCTTGCAGGCTAAGCTGGCTCATAATCGGAGAGAGCAGCAACGGACGGGTGGAGGGCGGCTTCAGCTGCAACCCCTCAGCGATCTGGAGGAGCGCGTCCACAGGATTGTGGCAAGCCGGGTGATCGGTCCCGTCGCCACTGGAGACGCCGACCCCGTTGTGGACAGCAATGGTAAGGTCATCACCTTTTTGTCCTCTGTCCTTCCACTTGTCCCTCACAACACCAGCCTTTGACACTTTCAATCCAACTTGCTAACTCGCTGCACTTATTCCTCCCTTACTGCCACCCTGTCCTCACGCTAAAGCCACTCTTGTACCTCCCTACTTTCAGATGGTGATTCACCAGCTGAGGAGACGGGCCCTGAAGCTGCCACTGGGAGTGATGCTGCAGCCGAGGAGGAAGAGGAAGCCGGAGCATCAGTGCCACCCTCTCCCGAGGAAGCCCATGCCCACACTGGGAACACGCCTTCCCCGGAGGGGAGCAGGGGGGAAGGGGCTGATGATGGTGAAGCTCCAGGACCCAGCGGGCTGCAGCAACGCCATGGGGGGGGTAGGGAAGAACGGGGGCCTTCTCCCCAGAGGGAGAGTATGCCAGACACTCCTACTGCAATGGACGCAGAGGAGGAGCGGCTGATTGCAGAAATGAACACGCAGGCGGTGGGCATGCACACTGAGCTCATGGGTGCAGTGGGAAGGGTGCCCGAATGCATTGAGTCACTGGCAAGGAGTGTGGAGCACTTCGCTGTAGCACAGGCGGATGCCACACTAACGCTTAGTGCTGCAATTCAGTCACTGGCTGCCGTGATCCCACCTCTGACTGCTCTCATACAGACTCAGATGGAGGCCACGCGAGCACAGACTGCTGCCAACCTCGATGGTTCGTGCACATGTCCCCGGGGCTGTCACCGCGCCGCAGCAGGCCAGCAATCTGTTCTCCGGCAGATTGCTCCGGCTGCTGAAGTGCTGCCCCGTGGAAGTGCCAGTGTGTCGGGCGAGCAGGGAGTTGCTGGCCTCTCTCACGATGACAGCATTCCTGCTGCCAACACTGTCACTTCTCCACTGCACTTGCCACCGCCTGTAGGACAGACTGCTGCCGCCCATGCAGAGTTGGTGCAGTCTGCAGCCGGGCCCTCCAGGCCCAGAAGTGGTCGAGGCCGTCCTTCAGGGGCATCTGCAGTGTCAGGGTCTGACGAGCAGCAGCCTTCCACCAGCCTTGCTGCAGCCACTGAGGTCCCATTACGGAGGAGCAGTAGGGTTAGAAGGGGGGAAGTGCGCAAGGGAAGGAGATCACCCTCGAAGGGCAAAAAGTAGGAGGTGTGCCAAAATGCTGGTCATTTTTTTATTAAAGGCCGAGGTTCATGGTCCAACTTTTGTTTAGTGTTTTGGACATTATCTCCAGGTTGTGAGAACCAGTTATGTTATTGACTGTTTTTTTGTGTTTATTTCTATGAGTTTGTCATGAGGAATTGACACACACAGAGTTTGTAAAATAAATAAGTTTCTGTTTTCAAAATATACATGGCTGGTGCTTGGAATTATTGATGCCTTGGCCGGCTTAGGGGTTGCGTGCTGGGTTGATTAGTGTTTGTAGCAATGGCAGGGGCCCTAGAAGCGGCTTGCTATTAGTCGTTGACGGACGGCCCTTGCAGTTTGACCATTGTGGGCCGCCCTCCTGCCTTGGTGCTGCTGATGATCATCGTCCTCGTCCTCTTCCTCCTCTTCCTCCTCCTCCTCTGGTGGTGCTACAAGGCCTGGTGGCATTGGCTGGGTCCTGAGGATTGCCATGTTGTGCAACATGCAGCACACGACTACGAAGTTCGAAACTTGCTCAGGCGAGTACTGCAGGGCTCCTCCGGAATGGTCCAGACAGCGGAACCGTTGTTTCAGCACGCCGATTGTGCGCTCAATAATGTTCCTGGTTGCTTGATGGCTTTCATTGTACCGCAGCTCAGCAGGGGTGTTTGGCGTACGGAGCGGTGTCATCAGCCAGGTGCTCAATGCGTACCCCTTGTCCCCCAGTAGCCAACCAACTGGCTGATGCGGTGCCTCGAAAACTTCTGCCACGGTAGTCTGGCGCAGGATGAAAGCATCGTGGCAGCTGCCCGGATAGTGGGCATTGACAGCGAGTATCACCTGTCTGTGGTCACAGACCAACTGCACATTCAAGGAATGGAACCCCTTTCTGTTCCTGAATTCCTCTGCATTCTCTCGCGGAGCACGCAAAGCCACATGCGTGCAGTCAATGGCGCCCTGCACCATGGGGAAGCCCGCTACCCTCGCAAAGCCCAGAGCACGGTCACGCTGCTTGTCTGGGGTCATAGGGAAAGAGATGAAGTCTCGTCTCCTTCTGAAGAGGGCATTGGTGACCTGCCGGATGCAGCGATGCACCGCAAACTGGGAGATATTGGCGAGGTCCCCAACAGCAGCTTGGAATGAGCCAGTGGCGTAGAAGTTCAAAGCCACTGTGACCTTCACTGCCACCGACAGAGACGTCCTGGACCTCAGCTGAGGCTGCAGATCTGGCTGCAGCAGGTGGCAGAGCTCAGTGACCACCTCCTTGCTGAATCGCAGCCTCCGCAAACACAGCTCCTCGGACATATGGATGTAGGAGAGCTGTTCACGATATACCCTGGGAGGGTAAGCTCTCCTGTACATGCGCCTGATGGCCCTCCTCCGTCTGGCCATCATTGCCACTCTCTGTCTGCGTCTCTGTATCCTCCGATTCAGCTGGAGCAGGACGACGCCCGCAATCATTGCAGCCCCCATATTCTCTTTGCCAGAAAAGTAATGAGGTACAGCAACTAAAGTAGCAACAAAGTTAGGATGAATAGGCAAAACTACCTCACAAAGCGTTGAGTCAATGTAGAAGTCTCTCTCTCTCTCTCCCCGAATCTCTCTCTCTCTCTCAGAACGAGTGGTGCATAAATGTCGACCACAGAAAAAGACAGGAAGAGGCCCCCTTTAAATAGCGCCCCCCCCAGCCCCACACCGATTGATAACGTTCCAGTCTTCCGGTCGTTGGAAGCGCCAGGCGGTAAGGCAGGGGGCGCCACTCAATTTCCGCTACGGGGCGCCCCAAGGGCGTTGCACCATGGAATGACGTCACAATCTGCGCGCGCAGGTGGTCGCAGCGGTAAGTTTTAGCGCCGCCGCACAATCTCAAGTTAAGTTCCCGAGCGGCGCAATCAGCGCTGCGCCCGGGCGTTAGCGGCTTAACGCCCCATTAGCGCCCTCTTAAGGCGCTAACGGGAGGCGCAACCAAGTGAATTTTTACCCCTTGGTGTCGTCAGCATGTTTTAATATATATATAATCTTCTTCCTGTTATTTCCTCAAATTTTCTCTTCTCCCCTTCTCCTCTTCTGAGGCTGTTGACTCCTTTCTGGAGAGTGGTTTCACAGATGTCACATGCTATCCAGTGCCTTGTCTAATTGGACATTGTTCATGTTTAAGCCTTCATGTGAGTCTCAACATCTACTTAACCACATAGGAGCATCACAGCCAATCCTGTCCTTGCCCAGCATCCACACACAGGGACTTCCAGCAGTAGTCGTTGGATAGTGATCAAGAGTCGAAACCCGGCCAGTTTACTTTTCTCTAGCGCAGGGGAGCTTAAACCATGGGAAAGCCCCTACACTGCCCTGGCTAAGATCAGCAATTAGGTACAGCCTCAAACCTGGGACATTCTTGGTCTGTATGGTTCTGCTTCTCACCCACTTATGGAGCTGAGCCTCTGAGGAGCTATTGCAAATTTTATAATAGTGTAAAAAGTATTCTCCTTCGTATCATCTATGAATAAAGTGAACAACAAGAGACCCAGAACAGATCCCTACAGATCTCCCAGACAAGGTCTTTTGATCTTAAAACACCTTTTGCTTTTAATTAAAAAGAGAAAATGCTGGAAGCATTCAGCAGGTCAGGCAGCATCGGTGGCGAGAGAAACAGAGTTACTGTTTCAGGTCGATGATCTTTCATCAGAACTGGATGATGTTAGAGATGAATAGACTCATAGAATCATAGAAACTTACAGCACAGAAGGAGGCCATTTGGCCCATCACGCCTGTGCTGGCTCATTGAAAGAGCAGTCGTGCTTAGTCCCACATCCCTACTTTTGTCCTTAACCCTTTTGATTGTTTAGTCAGTTTTCAATCTAATTAACAAATATCCATTTAATTCCACGAGCATTCTTCTTCTTTGTAAGACTCATTTGCGGAGCTATATTAAATGGCTCCTGAAAATCCAAGAAGATAATATCCACTGGATCGCCCTCATCAACCAATTTAATTATCGCCTCAAAGTATTTGATCTGATTTGTCTTTTAGCCTGTGTTGTGCATCGTGCTTCATTTTCATTTCAGACACAAGTTAAGGATTTGCTTGATGACCATGGCATATGTTCTGAGCATTGTCACAAGCTGTGGATTTATGAAAGTTCATATTAGATATTTTATCTGAAATACTTTAAAAATACCTTAAGTGACAACCTTATCTTTCTCCGGCAAAAAGCAATGCATTTTGTAGGAATGTGCCAGCTCTGTTGAAATGATTCCTGTGACTGTCATTATTATTCCAAAAATGTGTCGGCTCAATGGACTGGAAAAATTCATGCTACTCTTTCACTGTCAGAAAGGCAGCAAAACTGCTCTGAAAAAAAACCTTTCGTTTGGACCAATAGATATTAGATTGAGAATGATTCTTTCTAAAGTACGTTGATTTAGGGATTTAAAACAACAATTTCTAATTGAACACGATCGGCCTAGAAATTTGATCGCGCCCGAAAGCATGCACGCAGGGGGCAGGACACAGATCTGTTAACGTGGTCCCTGGGATCACATGAAATTGGTGCTAGCACCTCATTAAAAGGACTCAGTCGTGTAGCTAACGCTACCTGCGCTCTTCATTAGCTACACATCAGAAAATCGGGCTTCACTGACGCTATTTAAAGGCAGCATCTCTTAAAGGGGAGGTGCACTCTGGCTGCAGACAACATGGAAAACTTGAAAATTGGATGGTAGAAGCCCAGAGAGGGCACCCAGGTTCTCTGATGCCGCGTTGGAGGCTCTGGTGCAGACGGTGGAGAGAAGGAGGTAGATCCCGTTCCACCCGGGGGCAGAAAGCTCTCCAGGCAACCCCTCTGCTGCCAGTGGGAAGAGACCCCTGAGGAGATCAATGTCAGCAGCTTAGCTCCCATCACATGGCTGCAATGCCAAAAGATGTTTACTTACCTCACCAGATTTGTCAAGGTAAGAACACTGTGCTCTTACTCTCTGCTCACACCTCCACCTCCTCATGACTCATAATTCTCCCCTCTCCTGCTTCTCTTCACTCTCCTACAATCACTGGACCACACTTCACTACACCTTCTTCTCCTCATACTCACACACTCACCACTAATGCAACATTAGTTCCCCACACCTCACATCTTACACACTGCATATCACCTATTCGACCACGACAGGCACATTCTCTAAACACCTCACAAGGATGTCACTAACGCACTACCTTCTTTCTTGCAGGAGAAGGTCATGCACAACTTGCACCAGGAGGCTGCCACTGGAGTAGGCCGAGCCCGCCTGCACATCCTCTCCCCTGTGGAAGAACATGTGCTGGTCATCATGGGCAGGGGGAGAGTCCTGGCCATGGCGAATGGCAACGCTGGTGAAGTCACCTTGCGTGGTTTCTTCACACCTTATCCTCTTTTTCTCTTCTTACTTCTGTCTCATCCCACACACTCTGCATGACAAACTGCAGCTGCTCAGGCAGACCAAAGTTAACAATACTGTTGTTTACTCCAGAAGCTGCAAGCCAGGATACAGCTGAGAAGATTGCTGAAGAGCTAGACCTTGCAGCCCCCTCTGCTACTGGCAACACAGGCACCCACCTGTCATTCACCATCTTCCTTGCACCCAACAGCGAGAGACACCCATTCTAGAGGGAACAGATAGTGTTGATGAGGAACTGACATGTGATGTGGTACAGAGCACAAAGAAGCCAGAGGATGCAGATGCGGAAGAGAAGTGTGGTGTAGTTGAGTGGAGGTATAAGATATGACAATCCCTGGCTTCAGAGCAAACAGATGATGATCTCAGGGGTTCTGCCATGAAGAGAAGGATGCTAGCAAAACATCAGACACATATGCACATTCTGTGTGGCTTCTCCCAAGATGTGTGGCAAATAGCATGGATATGATGGAGTCCAGTGCTGTGCTGCTGTGAGTCAACATCTGAGAGCATTTCAACTCATTACACGGCAGCCTGGAGAAAGTGGCAACTGCAGAAGCATCTGCAAATCTTCTCCCAGTTCATGAAAGATCCAGGCAAGTCAGTCAACGCAATTTGAAGGCAGGCTCCCTATGCTGCCAAGGAGCCTATTGCAGGCCGTCCTGTATCCATCCCAAGGCTTACAGTCCCTGAGCAAAGGGCTACCTCTATCCCAAGATGCTCATAATATTTTGTAGCAGCTATCTACATCTCAGACTCCAGGCTCTCAGATGGCACATAGAAGAAGTGTTAGAATAGGACAGAAGAAAGCTCATATGGTCACAAGGGGTGTGCATGGTGACACAACCAAATGTGTTTGTAAATAGTTGTAATAAATCATTAGCATACTTGATGTAAGGACTTCTTGTTATTTGGTTCCTTTGTAAGACAGTGGGGAACAAGTAATGTGCTGATGTTAAGGCTCAGGATTTGGAAGGATGACTCGATGTGAAGAGCAAAGATTTTACTTAGACCATAGAGAGTTTGGTGGGGGGAAAGACTTCCAAATAATAGCGTTCTATTCATCTGTAAAGATATGCTGAATGAGACAAGCAATCACCACTGCCCCTGCTTCCTGTTCTTTATGGGCTGCAACACAATTCAGGAAGGACTGCACTTTTATATTGTAACAGAGTGAGAGAGGAACGATATATGAGCCATAGGCTTTTGAGAGCTCTGTATCCGCTAGAGGGGTACAGCTTTAAGAAATTGTATAAAATGACAGAATAACCAAGGCAAGGTGGTCTAGCTTTAAGAAATCTTTAAAGGCAATTAAGGTCAATCAGTAATGAGTCCCAGCCTGGAAGGATAAAAGACAGGAAAATAGTTCAGCTAAGGAGAGGGTGGAGAGAAAGGATCTGTATGCTGGAAAGTAGTCCCTGTTATGTTCATCTCTGCACTTAAAGACACAACTGCCGTGAGTGAATAAGCCTCACTTGTTTTGAACATTAAGCTCTAGTCGGCATGTCTAATTGACCACTGGGTCCTGGGCCTGCTTCAGCTTGTTACAATATAGTTGAGGAGGGGCTCCTGGCTCTGGTGCATCTTGAACTACATGGAGCCGACCAGCAGGATGACGTGCATTCAAAGGAGACTTCGCTGCTGCAGGCGGCATCAGAGGACAGATCACCTCGGAAATCTTCTCCTCTGTGTAACTCAGTCTACCTTTGACACTATAGCCTGACCTCCTTCTCTGCCACTTCCAAATAACGAGACATTCCCTCAAACCATGACCCATCCTACAACATGACAACACATCAGCCCTCTTTTCCCCACATGACAGTGCCAGTAATCATCAGCTGAGAGAATAAGTCAGCATCAAATGAGTACAACCTTTCCTGTATACCTGTAACATCCTTGAGTAACAAAGCACCATGTCAGTGCACAGTCTATTTTAATACAATAATTGCAAAGCGCAAACAATCGCCCTACTCTTTCTTAACACTGTGCTTCCCCTGTGTGCTTGCACATCCTTTTTTTTTATCCTATTGTTGTGTTTTTTCTAAGTGGAACCCTGAGGGCCAGGATTGCGGGAGATGGTTGGCTCCTCATGCTGTACAAAAGTGTCATGGGACTGAGGTGGACCAAGCATGGGGCTGCTGTATCCCCAAAGGTGCTCACAGGCATTCTGGTCTCAGCTCCCACATTTGACTGGCATGGTGCTCTGAGGGGGAGGGCTGGTGGCCCGGCATAAGCCACTGTCCTTAGAGATGGCAGTATCAGGCAGGAGGACTCCAGCCAACGGCCTTCACTGAGCCCTGGATCTGTGGTCCCAAAGATCAGCCAGGTGGATGGTCTAATGGCAGCTACCAGATCCCGAAAGCCCTAAGACACAGCAGATGCCAGGGTCTGGAAGCCGCAATTCATGCTGCACTCCAATCTGTCTCCTGCTGCCTCCAGAACTGCAGTCTGTGCTCCCATTGGAGGTGTAGGCACTGACTGGTCCCTGGCAGTTTCTGAGCTGGAGATCTGTTGCAGATTCCAATGAAGCTGCCACTCACTCCATTGGTGCCTGCAAGGAAGACAAAACTTCTGTGATGTCGCTGCCCAGGACATCTATAGACACGAGTGTCACACCTGTCAATTGGCACAAACCCTCACAGATTAATCTCAGAGGCTGCACATAGGTATAATGTTCTATAAACATGCTTTTTTTCAGATGAATACCCATGAATTCCGGGTCCCACAACTCTGAAACCCTTAGCAGCCTTCTTCTCAGTCTCCACTGGGACGATGACACTTCCTCACCCATTCCTCTGGGCCCACATGCTCTGTGAATCACCTGATGTCACATCCTCACTACCACTATCTAGGTGCAAGTATCTGACCCAGTGCCTCGGAGAGATGAAACCAGTGCCACAGGTGATACAATGGTCCTGAGAAAGACGGGGCAGGATCACGCAGCTGGACGGTGTCCCAGTTCTCATACTTCTCTTCCTCATCATTATCATTATATATGACAAGGGAGAAATAACTGCCTAGCTCCTCCTCCTCACCACCATCATCATGTTCCTCCTCCTGTGCCCCACCCCCTGTTGTTTTGATGGATCTGCAGGAAAGGAGGGTAGAAGCTAAGAATGGGTGAGTATTACCCTCTTGTGATTAAGCAGGCAGAGAAAGAGGTGTGTGGCACTTCACAGGGATGCCAAGGCAACAGTGTAGGTGCTCATCCACTAACCTGGTGCTGACAAGATGCCACTGACTTCGACATCTCCCACAGCAAGAGCCAAGTGACCTTCTGTGCTGTGGCCTTCTCCTCAAAGTGGGTGAGAGGTTTAGAGGTGGGTATGCTCCCTCTGGTGGCTTGCCCTTGGTGGTGCCAATTTGCCCAAGTGGCATGGGAGAGGAGAAGTAAGAGAGGTGGGGTATGAGGCTGTTCAAGTGGAGGAAGGGGCTTTACGGTTCTACATGTAAGTAACTGGCGTTAGAGAAGCATAGTGCAGGATATCGAGTTAGAGCTGCCACTGTTAAGGTTAGTGACTTTAAGAGGGTGAAGAGAGTGCTGGTGCCCAGGGTGGGCAAGGAAGAAGAGTGCCCAGTGTGTTACCTTGCCAGCCCTGGTGAGGTCGCTGAACTTTTTGCAGCACTGGTCTGCAGTCCTGGGGGTGAGGGAGTTGGCACTCAGTGCCAGTGCCACCTCCCTCCAGGCAGCATGAGTCACATTCCTGGCATTTTTGATGACACCCACACCCAGGAGTCTGTGCCTTCTTCCTTCAGTCTCCTCGAGGAGGGTTTGGAGATCTGCATCAGGAAGGTTTAGTGTTGTGCTCGAGTGGTCAACATTCTGTAAAAGTATAATAAAAATATTGATAGGATATGCAGTGAATTTATTAGAGAGTGAAGTGAAAGAGCCCAGCACTGTTCCTCGCTTACCAGTTTGACCCCAGTCTGCTGCTGAAAGGTCCAGGCTGAACTGTGTATCTAATGGCTGCACAGAAGTTTCTAGGTAGTTCAGTGGTGGAGCGGGCTCGAGGGCCTGAATGGCTGACTCCTGTTCCTACATTCCTAAGTTCTTCTGCTGAAGTTACAGTGAATAAAAGGGAGAACCCCAGTGAATATTCACGCCCAATATGTTGTTTGCTTAGAGCAGAGATGGTGTCACAGGGATGGAGTTTCTTTCTGTACATTGGCTTACTGCCAGCTGGATTACATTTGTGGGAATGTTTACTGAATTATTTTAATATAATTGATGCATTTTCCTTATTAAGTAAAAAATGTTATCCTAATTGAAATGTAATCATAATTTTAATGTAATCCTAATTGAAATTATACAGACCAAAGAGACTAGTGTTGCTGAAGTAATTCTGATGTGATATAATTTCAGTAAAAGCATTTACCAACCTAGAGTTAATCAGGGGGCAACTCCAAAGCAGTCAGTTTTAGAGACACAGAGGAATGTGTCCATTCTTGGTTGAAATTAGACTTTATTTTGTAAAGATTAAATATAAGCTAAAAAAACAGAAAAACAGGGAACATTTTCTGGTCGAAGAATCCTACTTCTTCCAACAATGCTTGTGCAGCTTCCGATGTTACAGATTCGAGCCAGTTTATTTAATCTTCCATGAGAGTAAATAACATTGGGTAACATGCAAAAAGAGAAAATCCTGCGAATTTCTTCCAAAGAATATTAAGCTGCTATTACAATCACCACCATTGAACCCTAACCAGTTATATCCCACTGGAGGAGGGATGGGCAGGTCTTCCGCTCCAAAAATTCTGTGGGCTAGAAATTCATTATAGCCCAGGAATGGGCAGTATCTTTAGAAAAGTTTGAGAATTAGCGCCAGGCGCTAATGCTTCAGACTGCACACAAAATTAAGTCTCACTACACAAAGAAATGATTGGGGCGCTAATTCAAGCCTTAAAGCCCAAGCTCATTAGCGTTACACTCAAAGGGTGGACCAATATCAGGTGCAGTCTAATCGCAAGTCATCATTGCCACAGGCTTTCTGCAGTTCTTAAAGGGGAGGTTCATTGATGCTGCAGAACCTCATTCTCAGCACTGCTGGCTGTGCAGCTGCCTCAGCAAGTAGCAGCAGGTCAAGTAGAAGGCAGCGGATAACTCAAGCAGCTGTCCTGATGGCAGATCCACGCCCCAGGGAGAGAGCCAGCAGATTCTGCGATCACGCGTTGGAGGCGTTGATGTTCACTGGAGAGATGGAGGGCAGTGCTGTACCCAGCAAGTGGCAGGAGGCCCTCACCGCAAGTCTTCCACACCATGTGAGGGAGGTAGCCCAGCACGTCTTGGGCAGCTCTGTAGTCCCCAGGACCCACCCACAGTGCAGGAAGAAATTTAACAACCTCACTCGGGTGGTCAGGTTGAGTCAATACTTCAACAAATGCTACATACCACCATCTGAACCTCAGTCTGCACACACTGCCCAAAGCACCACACCCCCAGCATTCACCAACCAAAAATCTCCAGCTACCAACACTCACACCCACATCTCACACCTTGCACAATGACAGCTATTCAACGATGGCAGGCACATCACCCAAACACATTGTTCCACACTCACTCACACACTTTCCTTTCTCTTGCAGGCCAAGGTGGCTCGCAACAGGAGGGAGCAGAAGCGCACAGGCGGGGGACAAGCCGACACCCAACCACTGTCTGCGCTGGAGGAAAGAGTGCTGTAGATTATTGGGCGCCAGGTGGTGGGTGCTGTGGCCACCGGCGACATTGACCCCCTTGGGGAAACAAAGGTATGGTCATCCCTACTCCTTCTCACATCCCACTTCCCCCTCACCCCACAAGCATTTCCCACTTTCCAGCTAATCATGCTGTATGCATGCATTTCTCCTTTCCTGTCCCCCTCCCCTCACCTTAACCCGACTCTTGTGCCTTTAATCTTTCAGATAATGAGGGCACCTGAGCAGCCTGTCCCTGAGGGCATCGTAGAGAGCGAGGAGGAGGAAAAACACACCACGTCACTGCATGTCTCACTCGCAGGCACCAGCTCAGACACTGGCACTATGCGTTCTTTAGAGACTAGTATAGTAGGGGGATCTGCACAGGGTGAAGCACCGGGGATGAGTGGGCTGCAGCAAGGCCAGGGGTAAAGGGTAGCTCGGGGACCAGATCCCCGGAGGGCGAGTTCACATAACATAAGAACATAAGAAATAGGAGCAGGAGTAGGCCAATTGGCCCCTCGAGCCTGCTCCGCCATTCAATAAGATTATGGCTGATCTGATCCTAACCGCCAATCTACTATCACAGAACCATCTCCTGAACCTAACAGAATTGGACACATGAAATAGGAGCAGGATCAGGCTACACGGCCCCTGGGCCCGCTCCGCTACCCACAGGGCCATGACCGATCCGAACCTAGACTCATGTCCAAATTCCTGCCCGCTCCCCGTAACCCTTAATTCCCATTACTTCTAGGAAACTGTCTATTTCTGTTTTAAATTTATGTAATGATGTAGCTTCTACAGCTTTTTGGGGCAGCATATTCCATGGACCTACCACCCTCTGAGTGAAGTAGTTCCTTCTCATCTCAGTTTTGAAAGAGTAGCCCCTTATTCTAAGACTATGCCCCCTAGTTCTAGTTTCACCCATCATCGGGAACATCCTCCCCGCATCCACCCGATCCAACCCCTTCACAATCTTATATGTTTCAATAAGATCGCCTCTCATTCTTCTGAACTCCAATGAGTAGAGTCCCAATCTACCCAACCTCTCCTCATATGTCCATCCCCTCATCCCCGGGATTAACCGAGTGAACCTTCTTTGTACTGACTCGAGAGCAAGTATGTCTTTTCTTAAGTATGACCAAACTGTATGCAGTATTCAGGTGCGGTCTCACCAATACCTTGTACAACTGAAGCAATACCTCCCTATTTTTATATTCTATCCCCCTAGCAATGAAAGCCAACATTCCATTGGCCTTCTTAATCACTTGCTGCACCTGCATACTAACCTTTTGAGTTTCGTGCACCAAGACCCCCAGATCCCTTTGTACTTCAGTACTTTCCAGTTTCTTGCCATTAAGATA
Organism: Squalus acanthias; assembly: GCA_030390025.1. Taxonomy (NCBI): domain Eukaryota; kingdom Metazoa; phylum Chordata; class Chondrichthyes; order Squaliformes; family Squalidae; genus Squalus; species Squalus acanthias. The sequence continues at coordinate 86,997,071 of CM059435.1, forward strand.
ATAACTTGCTCTACTATTTTTCCTGCCAAAGTGCATAACCTCACACTTTCCAGTATTGTATTCCATCTGCCAAATCTCTGCCCACTTACTTAGCCTGTCTATGTCCCCTTGCAGATTTTTTATGTCCTCCTCACTCACTACTTTCCCTCCCATCTTAGTATCATCTGCAAACTTTGATATGTTACACTCGGTCCCCTCCTCCAAATCGTTAATATAGATTGTAAAGAGTTGGGGACCCAGCACTGACCCCTGCGGAACACCACTAGTTACTGATTGCCAGTCTGAGAATGAACCATTTATCCCAACTCTCTGTCTTCTGTTAGATAGCCAATCCTCTATCCATGCCAGAATATTACCCCCAATCCCGTGATTTTTTATCTTAAGCAATAATCTTTTGTGTGGCACCTTGTCAAATGCCTTTTGGAAGTCTAAATACACCACATCCACTGGTTCCCCTTTATCCACCCTGTATGTTACTTCCTCAAAGAACTCCAGCAAATTTGTCAAACATGACTTCCCCTTCATAAAACCATGCTGACTTTGTCCTATTAAATTATGATTATCCAAATGTCCCGTTAAGTTATGTTCACGCGCGAGTTCTTCTGCACAAGACTCAGATGAGGACCTCGATGGAGAGGCATTTCAAAGAAGGGTGATGGGCATGCACACGGAGTTGATAGGTGCAATGGCAAGGGTGCCCGAGAGCCTCTCGGCAATGATAAGGAGCGTGGAGGAGTCCGCCTGCAACATTGCACGAGGTTCTGTGCACATCATGGAGCCCATCATTTCCAGTCTGCAAAGGATGATGGATTCCCAGAGAGACCGTGGCGACCCAGACCTGATGCCACGTGTGATGGGCAATCTGGCAGCTTCCTTTGCAGCACAGGCAGAAGCGACGCAACATCTTAGTGCTGTAATGCAGTCTATTCTTGGTGGCATGCAATCTCAGACTGCTCTCATGCAGTCTCTGCTTGATGCCACGCAATCTCTGACTGCTGCCATCGTGGCTGGGTCAACCACCATCGACCAGGGCTTTCACGGTGTCACAGCAGGCCAGCAATCTGTGCTCCAACAGATTGCTAGGGATTCTGAGGCGCTGCTGAGTGGCAGTGGGTCAGTGGAGCAGGAACCTGCTGTCCTCTCTCAGGATGACAGCAGCTTTCAGGCCTCAACTTAAAAAAGACAATAGTCTGAGGCCCAATGGGAAAGGGAGATGCCTACTGTGGGGCTCTATTCCCTCCAAAAGGGCCAATGGGGGCCTTCTGCCACTACCTTAAGGATTGCCACCACTCGTCTCTTGGTGGGAGTGGCAGTATCAGCAAAGTAAGGTCGGGAAATGGGCGGCATACCAGGACCTACTTAGCCACAGTAATTTAAATGTGGCAGGTGGAGAAGGGGTGCTCAGTGGCCATCCCAGCAGGGGCAGAAGGAGAAGAATCACGGTCAGGGTGGAGAGATGGGGGTCGTCCTCACCACTGCATTTTCCTGTTGATTTGGGCAGGATCGCAGAGGAAAATCCAGATTAACACTTCCAGAATCCCAGTAGTGTATTTGATCACTTACATCAATACTCATCTTGTGGGAGACTTGTTAATTTTGTGATTTTTGTTCTACAATCATAATTTAAATGAATAATTTACATCTTTTACCTCTTTCATCACTTTAAAAGCTTTGGTACCTCATCTTAATTTTTCCCTCCAATTGAACTAGATCCTATTCTGTATTCCTGTCCTCACAACCTAATATTTTGAATCCCGAAATCCTTGGCCTTCTTTGAACCATCTCCACTTAATGAAGACCCATTTGTAATAATGATGGTCATCAAGCAACTAAATTGCCATGTAACTGATCAAATTGGCAAACTCTTCAGCCGTCCATTTCTACTGGGATTCTGGAAATGTCATCCAGCTCTACAGTGTTTGAAGCATAACTTAAAAGGCATCATAAAATTCCACAAAACCCAGAGTACAGACTGGGCACCGAGAATACAGCTATATTCTTCTTATTAACCTGAATACCATTATCAAACTTTAACAAACCAAATCCATACTCTCAGCTGGGATCTGATCGCATATAAATTGTAAATCATAGTTTTGTGACAATAGGAATTAAAATAAAAACACACATACTGAAAAGCATGAACTGGGTTAGCAAATAGGTGAAGTGTTCCATTATTCAGCATTAATATTTTCACCTAAATGACAACTTACACAACTGCATTATTAGCATCTGTATTTCATGTACTTTGCAGCATAGAAAAAAAAGAAAGACTTTCATGATCTTAGGACGTCTCAAAGCGCTTTACAGCCAATTAAGTACTTTTGAAGTGTAGACACTGTTGCAATGTAAGAAATGCAGCAGCCAATTCGCGCTCAGCAAGCTCCCACAGACAGCAGTGAGATATTGGGCCAGAAATTGATCTGGCTCCGTTCCCGCGGGTGTAAGGAGCAGGCGCGGTAATACATACCGCGTCTGCCGTTTCGTCTTTTCCACGGAGAAAATTCATCTTCTGGCTGATTGAGTGCAGGGCAGCATATGACGTCACACTGCCCTGCAGCGCAGCGTGCGCGTTGCATCGCGTGCGATGTGGAGTGAAGACACGCCCATTAAGGTCTCTTTTCCATAGGCCACGCCCCCGATTTTTTTCTCCACTGAAACCATTGTACAGCTGCTGAAGACTTAGTTTTCTCACTGTTTTAGGTGGAATTTGCAGTAAGTAGGATTTAAATGCATGGTTTTGTAAACTTTTAAAGATTTTTTGTATAATTTGAGTAATGTTAAACATTTGCAAAGAGATTTAAAGTAATTTAAATCGTTTTAAAAGCACAGAAATCATTTTTTTCAGAGATTTAACTGTTTATAATCAGCAAACGAAATTGGCTGCTATCAGCACTATCCAATTTATCAAAATAACACAGAATTTCAGTGATGATGATCTCCGTACACTTCTTGACGAGGTAGAATCGAAACGTTCACGGATAATTGGAACTCAGAAGTCCAAGCCGCCGCGAAAAGGCCAAATGGCAGCGTGGAAAGAGGTTGCTCAAAGTGTGAGCGCAACCTCGACCATTCCACGTACAGCTGAGCAATGTCGCAAAAAATTCAGCGATTTATATCGAACGCTGAAGGTTTGTATAGTTATAACAAAAGTCAATGTTAAAATGTCTTAACATTTAAAATGAAAAGCCTTGAAAAAGTGTTTGTTTGCTAAGCTGAGTTAACTGAAGTCACAAGATGCTCCCATAAATTTTTATGGCTTTTGTAGCCAGGCAAGTCTCATAAAATGCTAATGTCATCTTGATTGAAATGCTTTGAGTTGCTTACTGAGTCCTCTTGAAGGACTGTTGCAGAAACCCAATGTGGAAGTGCAGCTTAGTAAAATAAATGAGTCTCTTGAAGGACTCATGCGAATAATTTCTGCTGCAATTACTGTGACTCCATCAGAACCAACCTTACCTGCTCCCAGCGCAGAATCAGTGCAGGTCCAAGAGCCACCAACGATGATGCAATCAAGAAAGCGCAAGAGACATTAGGGTGTTGCATGTTCCACAATGCACATCCATTGACCCTCAGGAATAGTTTATTTGTGGTTAAATTTTTCAAGTGTTTAATTTTTAGTTTTATTTAAAACTTACATGTTTACATTTTTCTTTATTTATATATATATTTGACACTGAAACTGAAAGTTAGCTTTTCATTGAAAAAGTACAGCCTTTAGTCACTTTATAAAAATTCAAATTGTTTATTTTCACAAAAAAATTGAACATTTAAACTTGTTTACATTTAGGAAAGAGTTATTTCCCATCTTGAATGTCTTTACTGCATTAATGAAGCAAAAAAGTTACTGAGAACTGTTAACAAATTTTTAAAAAACCTATTTCTGTTTACGATTGTTTACAAAGTTGAAAAGTAGCTAGTTAACATTGAAAAGTTATAAACTATGTAAAGCAACAATGAACCTCAGAAGTCTGTAATGCTGCAATAAAGAGCACTGTTTCACTTAAATTGTGTCTGTACCTTTATTTGCCTTGCTGGTGGAGAGGGAGGGGGAGGGGGAGGGGGAGAGGGAGAGGGAGGGGGAGAGGGAGGGGGAGAGGGAGGGAGGGGGAGGGGGAGGGGGAGGGGGAGAGAGAGGGGGAGAGGGAGGGGGAGGGGGAGGGGGAGGGGGAGAGGGAGGGGGAGAGGGAGGGGGAGAGGGAGGTACAAGGCGACACTACCTCGTGAAGGTGTTGGCTACCAGCTGCTCCCGAGCAGCCTTACTTTGAGCAGCAGTTGGCTCTTCCCCATCATGCCTTCCCACAGGCACATTGGCATTGTCCACGTCCTCCATTTCTGCAGGTAGTTCATCTGCAGCGTTAAGGGTCAGTCCTTCCTGCAGGGCAAAGTTATGCAAATCACAACAGGCCACCACAATCTTTGCCACTTTCTGAGGAGAATACTGCAAGGGCCCCCCTGACCTGTCCAGGCACCGGAAGCGTGATTTCAGAACTCCAATTGTCCTCTCCACCACTTGCCGTGTGGACACGTGTGCCTGGTTGTATCTCTCCTGAGCCTCATTATTGGTCTTGCGGTAGGGAGTCATCAGCCATGGTCTTAGCGGGTAGCCCTTGTCGCCCAATATCCATGCGGATCCTGGAGGCAATGCGTTGAGGACGCCATATAAGTCAGAGTTACGGAGGACGATTGCAAAAGGGCATCTTTCTCTCACACAGGCTTCCTCCTCAAACTGAAAGTTGTAATGAAGAAATGGAAATAGTTGTTAAAGTAACTTTAGTTAAGTGAGTGGCTATAAAATCAGGTCGGGCTATGGTGGGACACGTGCGCTATCAGCTTGGGAACACATCTACCCGCCACACGGCCCTAGCTGATTTTCCAAAACTGTAACATTTTCATAAATTCATACATACATACATACATACTTACTTACTCATTTTCATCTTTAAAACTTTTTGAAACGTAAACAGTTCATTTTTAAACTTTCATTTTCACAGATAGATACCTAAATATGCCTTGTACACACCCACAGTTGCTATACTACTCCAAATGGTCAAAACCCGTTTAAAAAAAATTTTTTTTAAAACTCTTAACTTATATAAGACTTCATTTAAAACTTTTGTGTCTTTCAGATTTAAAAAACTCACCTCAGTAGCCACACTCCAAAAGGATTTCTTCCTCCTACTATCTCGGTAAATGTATAAATGGCTGCTGCTCCTGGTTTTAAAATGTGTAACTGCTAGGAGCTTACACACACTACTCTCATTCACAAAATACATGAATTTTCCGACGCACGCGCAGAATCACCAGCCCACGCGATTACTCGCATATCCATGAAACTGACCAGACATGAAGTGCCGGTTTTCAGCGCATGCGCAGTGCATGCAGAAAACCGGCAATTGCAGAGGGAATACGCGAGTGTACGCAGTGCGTACTCTCGCGCACCAGGATGAATTTTTGGGCCAATGATCAGATAATCTGTTTTAGTGCTGTTGGTTGAGGGATAAATATTGGCAAGGATACCCAGGAGAAACCCGCTGCTTTTCTTAAAATAGTGCTGTTGGATCTTTCATGTCCACCTAAGAGGGCAGATGGGGTCTCAGTTTAACGTCTCATCTGAAAGATGGCACCTTTGACAGCGTAGCCCTCCCTCAGTACTGTACCAGGTGTGCCACCCGAGATTATGTGCTCAAGTCTCTGGAGCAGGCCTGTGAACTCACAAGCCTTCTGATTCCGAGACAAGAGTGCAACCAACTGAGCCACAAATCTTACAGCAGAGCAGGAGGTCATTCGGCCCATCATGCACCAATGGTCATCAGCACCTATAACTCATGCAACTTATTGCCGGAGGAAGCGCCTTTAGCCCTCGAAAATATTGAGCACAATTAAAAGTTTATGATAGTACCGTACTCTGCAAGAAGACGAATTGTGCAGTTTATCAATGTCAAACTAATGGTGAGATTGCGCACTATCTGCAAGAACTAAAAGGTTCTGAATCACATCCATCATACTTTAAGCATCACACTATAGATGCCGCACTTGATATTAAACAGCAAAAAATAAACATTTGAATACTCAGTCTGCACTCATATATACAGGGTGCACTTACATACTCAGTGTACATTCATTCTCTCAGGGTGCACTCATTCTCTCAGGGTGCAGTCATTCTCTCAGGGTGTACTCATTCTCTCAGGGTGCAGTCATTCACTCAGGGTGCAGTCATTCTCTCAGGGTGCAGTCATTCTCTCAGGGTGCACTCATTCTCTCAGGGTGCACTCATTCTCTCAGGGTGCAGACATTCTCTCAGGGTGCACTCATTCTCTCAGGGTGCACTCATTCACTCAGAGCAGTCATTCTCTCAGACTGCACACATTCTCTCAGAGTGCAGTCAATCACTCAGGGTGCACTCATTCACTCAGACTCCACTCATTCTCTCAGGGTGCACTCATTCTCTCAGGGTGCACTCATTCACTCAGGGTGCACTCATTCACTCAGGGTGCAGTCATTCTCTCAGGGTGCACTCATTCTCTCAGGGTGCACTCATTCACTCAGGGTGCACGCATTCACTCAGGGTACACTCATTCTCTCAGGGTTCAGTCATTCACTCAGGGTGCAATCATTCACTCAGGGTGCACTCATTCACTCAGGGTGCAATCAGTCTCTCAGGGTGCAGTCATTCACTCAGGGTGCAGACATTCACTCAGGGTGCACTCATTCTCTCAGGGTGCACTCAATCTCTCAGGGTGCATTCATTCTCTCAGGGTGCACTCATTCACTCAGAGCAGTCATTCTCTCAGACTGCACACATTCTCTCAGAGTGCAGAAAATCACTCAGGGTGCACTCATTCACTCAGACTCCACTCATTCTCTCAGGGTGCACTCATTCTCTCAGGGTGCAGTCATTCACTCAGGGTGTACTCATTCTCTCAGGGTGCACTCATTCTCTCAGGGTGCACTCATTCTCTCAGGGTGCACTCATTCTCTCAGGGTGCACTCATTCTCTCAGGGTGCAGTCATTCACTCAGGGTGCACTCGTTCTCCCAGGGTGCACTCATTCACTCAGGGTGCACTCATTCACTCAAGGTGCAGTCATTCACTCAGGGTGCACTCATTCACTCAGGGCGCACTCATTCAATCAGGGTGCACTCATTCTCTCAGGGTTCACTCATTCACTCAGGCTGCACTCATTCACTTAGGGTGCAGTCATTCACTCAGGGTGCATTCATTCACTCAGGGTGCACTCATTCAATCAGGGTGCACTCATTCTCTCAGGGTGCACTCATTCACTCAGGGTGCAGTCATTCACTCAGGGTGCAGTCATTCACTCAGGGTGCATTCATTCACTCAGGATGCACACATTCACTCGGTGCAGTCATTCACTCAGGGTGCACTCATTCACTCAGGGTGCAGTCATTCTCTCAGGGTGCACTCAGTCTCTCAGGGTGCACTCATTCACTGAGGGTGCACTCATTCTCTCAAGGTGCACTCATTCACTCAGGGTGCAGTCATTCACTCAGGGTGCACTCATTCTCTCAGGGTGCAGTCATTCTCCCAGGGTGCCCTCATTCTCTCAGGGTGCAGTCATTCTCTCAGGGTGCACTCATTCACTCAGGGTGCACTCATTCACTCAGGGTGCACTCATTCACTCAGGGTGCAGTCAATCTCTCAGGGTGCACTCATTTTCTCAGGGTGCACTCATTCTCTAAGGATGCAGTCATTCACTCAAGGGGCACTCATTCACTGAGGGTGCACAAATTCACTCAGGTTGCACTCATTCACTCAGGGTGCACTCATTCTCTCAGGGTGCACTCATTCACTCAGGGTGAGGTCATTCACAAAGTGTGCACACATTCACTAAGGGTGCACTCATTCACTCAAGGGGCACTCATTCACTGAGGGTGCACAAATTCACTCAGGGTGCACTCATTCACTCAGGGTGCACTCATTCTCTCAGGGTGCACTCATTTACACAGGGTGAGGTCATTCACAAAGGGGGCACACATTCACTAAGGGTGCACTCATTCACTCAGTATGCACTCATTCACTCAGTATGCACTCATTCACTCAGGGTGCACTCATTCACTCAGGGTGCACTCATTCACTCAGGGTGCAGTCAATCTCTCAGGGTGCACTCATTCTCTCAGGGTGCACTCATTCCCTCAGGGTGCTCACATTCTCTCAGGGTGCAGACATTCACTCAGGGTGCAGTCAATCTCTCAGGGTGCACTCATTCTCACAGGGTGCACTCATTCTCTCAGTGTGCACTCATTCACTCAGGATGCACACATTCACTCAGGGTGCACTCATTCACTCAGGGTGCAGTCATTCTCTCAGGGTGCTCTCATTCTCTCAGGGTGCAGTCATTCTCTCAGGGTGCTCTCATTCTCTCAGGGTGCAGTCATTCTCTCAGGGTGCACTCATTCACTCAAGGTGCAGTCAAACTCTCAGGGTGCACTCATTCTCTCAGGATTCACTCATTCACTCAAGGTGCAGTCAATCTCTCAGGGTGCACTCATTCACTCAGGTTGCACTCATTCACTCAGTGTGCACTTATTCACTCAGGGTGCACTCATTCACTTAGGGAGCAGTCATTCACTCAGTGTGCACTCATTCACTCAGGGTGCACTCATTCTCTCAGGGTGCACTCATTCACTCAGGGTGCATGCATTCAGTCAGGGTGCAGTCATTCACTCAGGGTGCAGTCATTCTCTCAGGGTGCAGTCATTCACTCAGGGTGCACTCATTCTCTCAGGGTGCACTAATTCACTCAAGGTGCACTCATTCTCTCAGGGTGCAGTCATTCACTCAGGGTGCACTCATTCTCTCAGTGTGCAGTCATTCACTCAGGGTGCACTCATTCTCTCAGGGTGCACTCATTCACTCAGGGTGCAGTCATTCACTCAGGGTGCACTCATTCACAGGGTGCACTCATTCTCTCAGGGTGCACTCATTCACTCAGGGTGCAGTCATTCACTCAGGGTGCACTCATTCACTCAGGGTGCACTCATTCTCTCAGTGTGCAGTCATTCACTCAGGGTGCACTCATTCTCTCAGTGTGCAGTCATTCACTCAGGGTGCACTCATTCTCTCAGGTTGCACTCATTCACACAGGGTGCACTCATTCACTCAGACTCCACTCATTCACTCAGGGTGCACTCATTCACTCAGGGTGCACTCATTCACTTAGGGTGCAGTCATTCACTCAGGGTGCATTCATTCTCTCAGGGTGCACTCATTCACTCAGGGTGCACTCATTCACTCAGGATGCACACATTCACTCGGTGCAGTCACTCACTCAGGGTGCACTCATTCACTCAGGGTGCAGTCATTCTCTCAGGGTGCACTCAGTCTCTCAGGGTGCACTCATTCACTCAGGGTGCACTCATTCTCTCAAGGTGCACTCATTCACTCAGGGTGCAGTCATTCACTCAGGGTGCACTCATTCTCTCAGGGTGCAGTCATTCTCCCAGGGTGCCCTCATTCTCTCAGGGTGCAGTCATTCTCTCAGGGTGCACTCATTCACTCAGGGTGCACTCATTCTCTCAGGCTGCACTCATTTTCTCAGGGTGCACTCATTCTCTAAGGATGCAGTCATTCACTCAAGGGGCACTCATTCACTGAGGGTGCAAAAATTCACTCAGGGTGCACTCATTCACTCAGGGTGCACTCATTCTCTCAGGGTGCACTCATTCACTCAGGGTGCACTCATTCACTCAAGGTGCAGTCATTCACTCAGGGTGCACTCATTCACTCAGGGCGCACTCATTCAATCAGGGTGCACTCATTCTCTCAGGGTTCACTCATTCACTCAGGCTGCACTCATTCACTCAGGGTGCAGTCATTCACTCAGGGTGCATTCATTCACTCAGGGTGCACTCATTCAATCAGGGTGCACTCATTCTCTCAGGGTGCACTCCTTCACTCAGGGTGCAGTCATTCACTCAGGGTGCAGTCATTCACTCAGGGTGCATTCATTCTCTCAGGGTGCACTCATTCACTCAGGGTGCACTCATTCACTCAGGATGCACACATTCACTCGGTGCAGTCATTCACTCAGGGTGCACTCATTCACTCAGGGTGCAGTCATTCTCTCAGGGTGCACTCAGTCTCTCAGGGTGCACTCATTCACTCAGGGTGCACTCATTCTCTCAAGGTGCACTCATTCACTCAGGGTGCAGTCATTCACTCAGGGTGCACTCATTCTCTCAGGGTGCAGTCATTCTCCCAGGGTGCCCTCATTCTCTCAGGGTGCAGTCATTCTCTCAGGGTGCACTCATTCACTCAGGGTGCACTCATTCACTCAGGGTGCACTCATTCACTCAGGGTGCAGTCAATCTCTCAGGGTGCACTCATTTTCTCAGGGTGCACTCATTCTCTAAGGATGCAGTCATTCACTCAAGGGGCACTCATTCACTGAGGGTGCACAAATTCACTCAGGGTGCACTCATTCACTCAGGGTGCACTCATTCTCTCAGGGTGCACTCATTTACACAGGGTGAGGTCATTCACAAAGGGTGCACACATTCACTAAGGGTGCACTCATTCACTCAAGGGGCACTCATTCACTGAGGGTGCACAAATTCACTCAGGGTGCACTCATTCACTCAGGGTGCACTCATTCTCTCAGGGTGCACTCATTTACACAGGGTGAGGTCATTCACAAAGGGGGCACACATTCACTAAGGGTGCACTCATTCACCCAGTATGCACTCATTCGCTCAGTATGCACTCATTCACTCAGGGTGCACTCATTCACTCAGGGTGCACTCATTCACTCAGGGTGCACTCATTCTCTCAGGGTGCACTCATTCTCTCAGTGTGCACTCATTCTCTCAGGGTGCACTCATTCACTCAGGATGCACACATTCACTCAGGGTGCACTCATTCACTCAGGGTGCAGTCATTCTCTCAGGGTGCTCTCATTCTCTCAGGGTGCAGTCATTCTCTCAGGGTGCTCTCATTCTCTCAGGGTAAACATAGAACATAGAATAGAAACATAGAATCTAGGAGCAGGAGTAGGCCATTCGGCCCGTCGAGCCTGCTCCGCCATTCAATACGATCATGGCTGATCATCCAAATCCAGTACCCTGTCCCTGCTTTAATCCCCACAGTACACATATCCCACCCTACCCCCGTAACCCCACGTATTTAATTCCCCCTAACATATCCCATCCTATCCCCATAACCCCACATATTTAATCCCCCCTAACACTAAGGGTCAATTTATCATAGCCAAATCAATCTAACCCACACATTTTTGGACTGTGGGAGGAAACCGGAGCACCCGGAGGAAACCCACGCAGACACGGGGAGAATGTGCAAACTCCACACAGACAGTCACCCGAGGTCAGATTCGAACCCGGGTCTCTGGCGCTGTGAGGCACCAGTGCTAACCACTATGCCACCGTGTTGCACCGTGGTGCAGTCATTCTCTCAGGGTGCACTCATTCACTCAAGGTGCAGTCAAACTCTCAGGGTGCACTCATTCTCCCAGGATTCACTCATTCACTCAAGGTGCAGTCAATCTCTCAGGGTGCACTCATTCACTCAGGTTGCACTCATTCACTCAGTGTGCACTTATTCACTCAGGGTGCACTCATTCACTTAGGGAGCAGTCATTCACTCAGTGTGCACTCATTCACTCAGGGTGCACTCATTCTCTCAGGGTGCACTCATTCACTCAGGGTGCATGCATTCAGTCAGGGTGCAGTCATTCACTCAGGGTGCAGTCATTCTCTCAGGGTGCAGTCATTCACTCAGGGTGCACTCATTCTCTCAGGGTGCACTAATTCACTCAAGGTGCACTCATTCTCTCAGGGTGCAGTCATTCACTCAGGGTGCACTCATTCTCTCAGTGTGCAGTCATTCACTCAGGGTGCACTCATTCTCTCAGGGTGCACTCATTCACTCAGGGTGCAGTCATTCACTCAGGGTGCACTCATTCACTCAGGGTGCACTCATTCTCTCAGTGTGCAGTCATTCACTCAGGGTGCACTCATTCTCTCAGTGTGCAGTCATTCACTCAGGTTGCACTCATTCTCTCAGGTTGCACTCATTCACACAGGGTGCACTCATTCACTCAGACTCCACTCATTCACTCAGGGTGCACTCATTCACTCAGGGTGCAGTCATTCACTCAGGGTGCAGTCATTCACTCAGGGTGCATTCATTCTCTCAGGGTGCACTCATTCACTCAGGGTGCACTCATTCACTCAGGATGCACACATTCACTCGGTGCAGTCATTCACTCAGGGTGCACTCATTCACTCAGGGTGCAGTCATTCTCTCAGGGTGCACTCAGTCTCTCAGGGTGCACTCATTCACTCAGGGTGCACTCATTCACTCAGGATGCACACATTCACTCGGTGCAGTCATTCACTCAGGGTGCACTCATTCACTCAGGGTGCAGTCATTCTCTCAGGGTGCACTCAGTCTCTCAGGGTGCACTCATTCACTCAGGGTGCACTCATTCTCTCAAGGTGCACTCATTCACTCAGGGTGCAGTCATTCACTCAGGGTGCACTCATTCTCTCAGGGTGCAGTCATTCTCCCAGGGTGCCCTCATTCTCTCAGGGTGCAATCATTCTCTCAGGGTGCACTCATTCACTCAGGGTGCACTCATTCTCTCAGGCTGCACTCATTTTCTCAGGGTGCACTCATTCTCTAAGGATGCAGTCATTCACTCAAGGGGCACTCATTCACTGAGGGTGCAAAAATTCACTCAGGGTGCACTCATTCACTCAGGGTGCACTCATTCTCTCAGGGTGCACTCATTCACTCAGGGTGAGGTCATTCACAAAGGGTGCACACATTCACGAAGGGTGCACTCATTCACTCAAGGGGCACTCATTCACTGAGGGTGCACAAATTCACTCAGATGCACTCATTCACTCAGGGTGCACTCATTCTCTCAGGGTGCACTCATTTATTCAGGGTGAGGTCATTCACAAAGGGGGCACACATTCACTAAGGGTGCACTCATTCACTCAGTATGCACTCATTCACTCAGTATGCACTCATTCACTCAGGGTGCACTCATTCTCTCAGTGTGCACTCATTCACTCAGGATGCACACATTCACTCAGGGTGCACTTATTCACTCAGGGTGCAATCATTCTCTCAGGGTGCACTCATTCACACAGGGTGCACTCATTCACTCAGGGTGCAGTCATTCTCTCAGGGTGCTCTCATTCTCTCAGGGTGCAGTCATTCTCTCAGGGTGCTCTCATTCTCTCAGGGTGCAGTCATTCACTCAGGGTGCACTCATTCACTCAAGGTGCAGTCAAACACTCAGGGTGCACTCATTCTCTCAGTGTTCACTCATTCACTCAGGGTGCAGTCAATCTCTCAGGGTGCACTCATTCACACAGGGTGCACTCATTCACTCAGACTCCACTCATTCACTCAGGGTGCACTCATTCACTCAGACTCCACTCATTCACTCAGACTCCACTCATTCACTCAGGGTGCACTCATTCACTCAGGGTGCAGTCATTCACTCAGGGTGCAGTCATTCACTCAGGGTGCATTCATTCTCTCAGGGTGCACTCATTCACTCAGGGTGCACTCATTCACTCAGGATGCACACATTCACTCGGTGCAGTCAGTCACTCAGGGAGCACTCATTCACTCAGGGTGCAGTCATTCTCTCAGGGTGCACTCAGTCTCTCAGGGTGCACTCATTCACTCAGGGTGCACTCATTCTCTCAAGGTGCACTCATTCACTCAGGATGCAGTCATTCACTCAGGGTGCACTCATTCTCTCAGGGTGCAGTCATTCTCCCAGGGTGCCCTCATTCTCTCAGGGTGCAGTCATTCTCTCAGGGTGCACTCATTCACTCAGGGTGCACTCATTCTCTCAGGCTGCACTCATTTTCTCAGGGTGCACTCATTCTCTAAGGATGCAGTCATTCACTCAAGGGGCACTCATTCACTGAGGGTGCAAAAATTCACTCAGGGTGCACTCATTCACTCAGGGTGCACTCATTCTCTCAGGGTGCACTCATTCACTCAGGGTGAGGTCATTCACAAAGGGTGCACACATTCACTAAGGGTGCACTCATTCACTCAGGGTGCACTCATTTTCTCAGGGTGCACTCATTCTCTAAGGATGCAGTCATTCACTCAAGGGGCACTCATTCACTGAGGGTGCAAAAATTCACTCAGGGTGCAGTCAATCTCTCAGGGTGCACTCATTCTCTCAGGGTGCACTCATTCTCTCAGGGTGCTCACATTCTCTCAGGGTGCACTCATTCACTCAGGATGCACACATTCACTCAGGGTGCACTTATTCACTCAGGGTGCAGTCATTCTCTCAGGGTGCTCTCATTCTCTCAGGGTGCAGTCATTCTCTCAGGGTGCTCTCATTCTCTCAGGGTGCACTCATTCACTCAAGGTGCAGTCAAACTCTCAGGGTGCACTCATTCTCTCAGGATTCACTCATTCACTCAGGGTGCAGTCAATCTCTCAGGGTGCACTCATTCACTCAGGGTGCACTCATTCACTCAGGGTGCACTCATTCACTTAGGGAGCACTCATTCACTCAGTGTGCATTCATTCACTCAGGGTGCACTCATTCTCTCAGGGTGCACTCATTCACTCAGGGTGCATGCATTCAGTCAGGGTGCAGTCATTCACTCAGGGTGCAGTCATTCTCTCAGGGTGCAGTCATTCACTCAGGGTGCACTCATTCTCTCAGTGTGCAGTCATTCACTCAGGGTGCACTCATTCTCTCAGGGTGCACTCATTCACTCAGGGTTCAGTCATTCACTCAGGGTGCACTCATTCACTCAGGGTGCACTCATTCTCTCAGGGTGCACTCATTCACTCAGGGTGCAGTCATTCACTCAGGGTGCACTCATTCACTCAGGGTGCACTCATTCTCTCAGTGTGCAGTCATTCACTCAGGGTGCACTCATTCTCTCAGGTTGCACTCATTCACACAGGGTGCACTCATTCACTCAGACTCCACTCATTCACTCAGGATGCAATCATTCTTTCAGGGTGCAGTCATTCTCTCAGGGTGCAGTCATTCACTCAGGGTGCACTCATTCTCTCATGGTGCAGTCATTCACTCAGGGTGCAGTCATTCTCTCAGGGTGCAGTCATTCACTCAGGGCGCACTCATTCACTCAGGGTGCAGTCATTCACTCAGGGTGCAGACATTCTCTCAGGGTGCTCTCATTCTCTCAGGGTGCACTCATTCACTCAAGGTGCAGTCAAACTCTCAGGGTGCACTCATTCTCTCAGGATTCACTCATTCACTCAGGGTGCAGTCAATCTCTCAGGGTGCACTCATTCACTCAGGGTGCACTCATTCACTCAGGGTGCACTCATTCACTTAGGGAGCACTCATTCACTCAGTGTGCATTCATTCACTCAGGGTGCACTCATTCTCTCAGGGTGCACTCATTCACTCAGGGTGCATGCATTCAGTCAGGGTGCAGTCATTCACTCAGGGTGCAGTCATTCTCTCAGGGTGCAGTCATTCACTCAGGGTGCACTCATTCTCTCAGTGTGCAGTCATTCACTCAGGGTGCACTCATTCTCTCAGGGTGCACTCATTCACTCAGGGTTCAGTCATTCACTCAGGGTGCACTCATTCACTCAGGGTGCACTCATTCTCTCAGGGTGCACTCATTCACTCAGGGTGCAGTCATTCACTCAGGGTGCACTCATTCACTCAGGGTGCACTCATTCTCTCAGTGTGCAGTCATTCACTCAGGGTGCACTCATTCTCTCAGGTTGCACTCATTCACACAGGGTGCACTCATTCACTCAGACTCCACTCATTCACTCAGGATGCAATCATTCTTTCAGGGTGCAGTCATTCTCTCAGGGTGCAGTCATTCACTCAGGGTGCACTCATTCTCTCATGGTGCAGTCATTCACTCAGGGTGCAGTCATTCTCTCAGGGTGCAGTCATTCACTCAGGGCGCACTCATTCACTCAGGGTGCAGTCATTCACTCAGGGTGCAGACATTCTCTCAGGGTGCAGTCATTCACTCAGGGTGCAGTCGTTCACTCAGGGTGCACTCATTCTCTCAGGGTGCAGTCATTCACTCCGGGTGCAATCATTCTCTCAGAGTGCGCTCATTCACTCAGGGTGCAGTTATTCTCTCAGGGTCCAGTCATTCTCTCAGTGTGCACTCATTCACTCAGGGTGCAGACATTCACTCAGGGTGCACTCATTCACTCAGGGTGCACTCATTCTCTCAGGGTGCACTCATTCACTCAGGGTGCACTCATTCTCTCAAGATGCACTCATTCACTCAGATTGCACTCATTCTCTCAGGCTGCACTCATTTTCTCAGGGTGCACACATTCTCTAAGGATGCAGTCATTCACTCAAGGGGCACTCATTCACTGAGGGTGCACAAATTCACTCAAGGTGCACTCATTCACTCAGGGTGCAGTCATTCACTCAGGGTGCACTCATTCTCTCAGGGTGCAGTCATTCTCCCAGGGTGCCCTCATTCTCTCAGGGTGCAGTCATTCTCTCAGGGTGCACTCATTCACTCAGGGTGCACTCATTCTCTCAGGCTGCACTCATTTTCTCAGGGTGCACTCATTCTCTAAGGATGCAGTCATTCACTCAAGGGGCACTCATTCACTGAGGGTGCAAAAATTCACTCAGGGTGCACTCATTCACTCAGGGTGCACTCATTCTCTCAGGGTGCACTCATTCACTCAGGGTGAGGTCATTCACAAAGGGTGCACACATTCACTAAGGGTGCACTCATTCACTCAAGGGGCACTCATTCACTGAGGGTGCACAAATTCACGCAGATGCACTCATTCACTCAGGGTGCACTCATTCTCTCAGGGTGCACTCATTTATTCAGGGTGAGGTCATTCACAAAGGGGGCACACATTCACTAAGGGTGCACTCATTCACTCAGTATGCACTCATTCACTCAGTATGCACTCATTCACTCAGGGTGCACTCATTCACTCAGGGTGCACTCATTCACTCAGGGTGCAGTCAATCTCTCAGGGTGCACTCATTCTCTCAGGGTGCACTCATTCTCTCAGGGTGCTCACATTCTCTCAGGGTGCAGACATTCACGCAGTGTGCAGGCAATCTCGCAGGGTGCACTCATTCTCTCAGTGTGCACTCATTCTCTCAGGGTGCACTCATTCACTCAGGATGCACACATTCACTCAGGGTGCACTTATTCACTCAGGGTGCAATCATTCTCTCAGGGTGCACTCATTCACACAGGGTGCACTCATTCACTCAGGGTGCAGTCATTCTCTCAGGGTGCACTCATTCACTCAAGGTGCAGTCAAACTCTCAGGGTGCACTCATTCTCTCGGGGTTCACTCATTCACTCAGGATGCAGTCATTCACTCAGGGTGCACTCATTCTCTCAGGGTGCAGTCATTCTCCCAGGGTGCCCTCATTCTCTCAGGGTGCAGTCATTCTCTCAGGGTGCACTCATTCACTCAGGGTGCACTCATTCTCTCAGGCTGCACTCATTTTCTCAGGGTGCACTCATTCTCTAAGGATGCAGTCATTCACTCAAGGGGCACTCATTCACTGAGGGTGCAAAAATTCACTCAGGGTGCACTCATTCACTCAGGGTGCACTCATTCTCTCAGGGTGCACTCATTCACTCAGGGTGAGGTCATTCACAAAGGGTGCACACATTCACTAAGGGTGCACTCATTCACTCAGGGTGCACTCCTTCACTCAGGGTGCAGTCAATCTCTCAGGGTGCACTCATTCTCTCAGGGTGCACTCATTCTCTCAGGGTGCTCACATTCTCTCAGGGTGCACTCATTCACTCAGGATGCACACATTCACTCAGGGTGCACTTATTCACTCAGGGTGCAGTCATTCTCTCAGGGTGCTCTCATTCTCCCAGGGTGCAGTCATTCTCTCAGGGTGCTCTCATTCTCTCAGGGTGCACTCATTCACTCAAGGTGCAGTCAAACTCTCAGGGTGCACTCATTCTCTCAGGATTCACTCATTCACTCAGGGTGCAGTCAATCTCTCAGGGTGCACTCATTCACTCAGGGTGCACTCATTCACTCAGGGTGCACTCATTCACTTAGGGAGCACTCATTCACTCAGTGTGCATTCATTCACTCAGGGTGCACTCATTCTCTCAGGGTGCACTCATTCACTCAGGGTGCATGCATTCAGTCAGGGTGCAGTCATTCACTCAGGGTGCAGTCATTCTCTCAGGGTGCAGTCATTCACTCAGGGTGCACTCATTCTCTCAGTGTGCAGTCATTCACTCAGGGTGCACTCATTCTCTCAGGGTGCACTCATTCACTCAGGGTTCAGTCATTCACTCAGGGTGCACTCATTCACTCAGGGTGCACTCATTCTCTCAGGGTGCACTCATTCACTCAGGGTGCAGTCATTCACTCAGGGTGCACTCATTCACTCAGGGTGCACTCATTCTCTCAGTGTGCAGTCATTCACTCAGGGTGCACTCATTCTCTCAGGTTGCACTCATTCACACAGGGTGCACTCATTCACTCAGACTCCACTCATTCACTCAGGATGCAATCATTCTTTCAGGGTGCAGTCATTCTCTCAGGGTGCAGTCATTCACTCAGGGTGCACTCATTCTCTCATGGTGCAGTCATTCACTCAGGGTGCAGTCATTCTCTCAGGGTGCAGTCATTCACTCAGGGCGCACTCATTCACTCAGGGTGCAGTCATTCACTCAGGGTGCAGACATTCTCTCAGGGTGCAGTCATTCACTCAGGGTGCAGTCGTTCACTCAGGGTGCACTCATTCTCTCAGGGTGCAGTCATTCACTCCGGGTGCAATCATTCTCTCAGAGTGCGCTCATTCACTCAGGGTGCAGTTATTCTCTCAGGGTCCAGTCATTCTCTCAGTGTGCACTCATTCACTCAGGGTGCAGACATTCACTCAGGGTGCACTCATTCACTCAGGGTGCACTCATTCTCTCAGGGTGCACTCATTCACTCAGGGTGCACTCATTCTCTCAAGATGCACTCATTCACTCAGATTGCACTCATTCTCTCAGGCTGCACTCATTTTCTCAGGGTGCACACATTCTCTAAGGATGCAGTCATTCACTCAAGGGGCACTCATTCACTGAGGGTGCACAAATTCACTCAAGGTGCACTCATTCACTCAGGGTGCAGTCATTCACTCAGGGTGCACTCATTCTCTCAGGGTGCAGTCATTCTCCCAGGGTGCCCTCATTCTCTCAGGGTGCAGTCATTCTCTCAGGGTGCACTCATTCACTCAGGGTGCACTCATTCTCTCAGGCTGCACTCATTTTCTCAGGGTGCACTCATTCTCTAAGGATGCAGTCATTCACTCAAGGGGCACTCATTCACTGAGGGTGCAAAAATTCACTCAGGGTGCACTCATTCACTCAGGGTGCACTCATTCTCTCAGGGTGCACTCATTCACTCAGGGTGAGGTCATTCACAAAGGGTGCACACATTCACTAAGGGTGCACTCATTCACTCAAGGGGCACTCATTCACTGAGGGTGCACAAATTCACGCAGATGCACTCATTCACTCAGGGTGCACTCATTCTCTCAGGGTGCACTCATTTATTCAGGGTGAGGTCATTCACAAAGGGGGCACACATTCACTAAGGGTGCACTCATTCACTCAGTATGCACTCATTCACTCAGTATGCACTCATTCACTCAGGGTGCACTCATTCACTCAGGGTGCACTCATTCACTCAGGGTGCAGTCAATCTCTCAGGGTGCACTCATTCTCTCAGGGTGCACTCATTCTCTCAGGGTGCTCACATTCTCTCAGGGTGCAGACATTCACGCAGTGTGCAGGCAATCTCGCAGGGTGCACTCATTCTCTCAGTGTGCACTCATTCTCTCAGGGTGCACTCATTCACTCAGGATGCACACATTCACTCAGGGTGCACTTATTCACTCAGGGTGCAATCATTCTCTCAGGGTGCACTCATTCACACAGGGTGCACTCATTCACTCAGGGTGCAGTCATTCTCTCAGGGTGCACTCATTCACTCAAGGTGCAGTCAAACTCTCAGGGTGCACTCATTCTCTCTGGGTTCACTCATTCACTCAGGATGCAGTCATTCACTCAGGGTGCACTCATTCTCTCAGGGTGCAGTCATTCTCCCAGGGTGCCCTCATTCTCTCAGGGTGCAGTCATTCTCTCAGGGTGCACTCATTCACTCAGGGTGCACTCATTCTCTCAGGCTGCACTCATTTTCTCAGGGTGCACTCATTCTCTAAGGATGCAGTCATTCACTCAAGGGGCACTCATTCACTGAGGGTGCAAAAATTCACTCAGGGTGCACTCATTCACTCAGGGTGCACTCATTCTCTCAGGGTGCACTCATTCACTCAGGGTGAGGTCATTCACAAAGGGTGCACACATTCACTAAGGGTGCACTCATTCACTCAGGGTGCACTCCTTCACTCAGGGTGCAGTCAATCTCTCAGGGTGCACTCATTCTCTCAGGGTGCACTCATTCTCTCAGGGTGCTCACATTCTCTCAGGGTGCACTCATTCACTCAGGATGCACACATTCACTCAGGGTGCACTTATTCACTCAGGGTGCAGTCATTCTCTCAGGGTGCTCTCATTCTCTCAGGGTGCAGTCATTCTCTCAGGGTGCTCTCATTCTCTCAGGGTGCACTCATTCTCTCAGGATTCACTCATTCACTCAGGGTGCAGTCAATCTCTCAGGGTGCACTCATTCACTCAGGGTGCACTCATTCACTCAGGGTGCACTCATTCACTTAGGGAGCACTCATTCACTCAGTGTGCATTCATTCACTCAGGGTGCACTCATTCTCTCAGGGTGCACTCATTCACTCAGGGTGCATGCATTCAGTCAGGGTGCAGTCATTCACTCAGGGTGCAGTCATTCTCTCAGGGTGCAGTCATTCACTCAGGGTGCACTCATTCTCTCAGTGTGCAGTCATTCACTCAGGGTGCACTCATTCTCTCAGGGTGCACTCATTCACTCAGGGTTCAGTCATTCACTCAGGGTGCACTCATTCACTCAGGGTGCACTCATTCTCTCAGGGTGCACTCATTCACTCAGGGTGCAGTCATTCACTCAGGGTGCACTCATTCACTCAGGGTGCACTCATTCTCTCAGTGTGCAGTCATTCACTCAGGGTGCACTCATTCTCTCAGGTTGCACTCATTCACACAGGGTGCACTCATTCACTCAGACTCCACTCATTCACTCAGGATGCAATCATTCTTTCAGGGTGCAGTCATTCTCTCAGGGTGCAGTCATTCACTCAGGGTGCACTCATTCTCTCATGGTGCAGTCATTCACTCAGGGTGCAGTCATTCTCTCAGGGTGCAGTCATTCACTCAGGGCGCACTCATTCACTCAGGGTGCAGTCATTCACTCAGGGTGCAGACATTCTCTCAGGGTGCAGTCATTCACTCAGGGTGCAGTCGTTCACTCAGGGTGCACTCATTCTCTCAGGGTGCAGTCATTCACTCCGGGTGCAATCATTCTCTCAGAGTGCGCTCATTCACTCAGGGTGCAGTTATTCTCTCAGGGTCCAGTCATTCTCTCAGTGTGCACTCATTCACTCAGGGTGCAGACATTCACTCAGGGTGCACTCATTCACTCAGGGTGCACTCATTCTCTCAGGGTGCACTCATTCACTCAGGGTGCACTCATTCTCTCAAGATGCACTCATTCACTCAGATTGCACTCATTCTCTCAGGCTGCACTCATTTTCTCAGGGTGCACACATTCTCTAAGGATGCAGTCATTCACTCAAGGGGCACTCATTCACTGAGGGTGCACAAATTCACTCAAGGTGCACTCATTCACTCAGGGTGCAGTCATTCACTCAGGGTGCACTCATTCTCTCAGGGTGCAGTCATTCTCCCAGGGTGCCCTCATTCTCTCAGGGTGCAGTCATTCTCTCAGGGTGCACTCATTCACTCAGGGTGCACTCATTCTCTCAGGCTGCACTCATTTTCTCAGGGTGCACTCATTCTCTAAGGATGCAGTCATTCACTCAAGGGGCACTCATTCACTGAGGGTGCAAAAATTCACTCAGGGTGCACTCATTCACTCAGGGTGCACTCATTCTCTCAGGGTGCACTCATTCACTCAGGGTGAGGTCATTCACAAAGGGTGCACACATTCACTAAGGGTGCACTCATTCACTCAAGGGGCACTCATTCACTGAGGGTGCACAAATTCACGCAGATGCACTCATTCACTCAGGGTGCACTCATTCTCTCAGGGTGCACTCATTTATTCAGGGTGAGGTCATTCACAAAGGGGGCACACATTCACTAAGGGTGCACTCATTCACTCAGTATGCACTCATTCACTCAGTATGCACTCATTCACTCAGGGTGCACTCATTCACTCAGGGTGCACTCATTCACTCAGGGTGCAGTCAATCTCTCAGGGTGCACTCATTCTCTCAGGGTGCACTCATTCTCTCAGGGTGCTCACATTCTCTCAGGGTGCAGACATTCACGCAGTGTGCAGGCAATCTCGCAGGGTGCACTCATTCTCTCAGTGTGCACTCATTCTCTCAGGGTGCACTCATTCACTCAGGATGCACACATTCACTCAGGGTGCACTTATTCACTCAGGGTGCAATCATTCTCTCAGGGTGCACTCATTCACACAGGGTGCACTCATTCACTCAGGGTGCAGTCATTCTCTCAGGGTGCACTCATTCACTCAAGGTGCAGTCAAACTCTCAGGGTGCACTCATTCTCTCTGGGTTCACTCATTCACTCAGGGTGCAGTCAATCTCTCAGGGTGCACTCATTCACTCAGGGTGCACTCATTCACTCAGTGTGCACTTATTCACTCAGGGTGCACTCATTCACTTAGGGAGCACTCATTTACTCATTGTGCACTCATTCACTCAGGGTGCACTCATTCTCTCAGGGTGCACACATTCAGTCAGGGTGCAGTCATTCACTCAGGGTGCAGTCAGTCTCTCAGGGTGCAGTCATTCACTCAGGGTGCACTCATTCTCTCAGGGTGCACTAATTCACTCAGGGTGCACTCATTCTCTCAGGGTGCAGTCATTCACTCAGGGTGCACTCATTCTCTCAGTGTGCAGTCATTCACTCAGGGTGCACTCATTCTCTCAGGGTGCACTCATTCACTCAGGGTGCAGTCATTCACTCAGGGTGCACTCATTCACTCAGGGTGCACTCATTCTCTCAGGGTGCACTCATTCACTCAGGGTGCAGTCATTCACTCAGGGTGCACTCATTCACTCAGGGTGCACTCATTCTCTCAGTGTGCAGTCATTCACTCAGGGTGCACTCATTCTCTCAGTGTGCAGTCATTCACTCAGGGTGCACTCATTCTCTCAGGTTGCACTCATTCACACAGGGTGCACTCATTCACTCAGACTCCACTCATTCACTCAGGATGCAATCATTCTTTCAGGGTGCAGTCATTCTCTCAGGGTGCAGTCATTCACTCAGGGTGCACTCATTCTCTCAGGGTGCAGTCATTCACTCAGGGTGCACTCATTCTCTCAGGGTGCACTCATTCACTCAGGGTGAGGTCATTCACAAAGGGTGCACACATTCACTAAGGGTGCACTCATTCACTCAAGGGGCACTCATTCACTGAGGGTGCACAAATTCACTCAGATGCACTCATTCACTCAGGGTGCACTCATTCTCTCAGGGTGCACTCATTTATTCAGGGTGAGGTCATTCACAAAGGAGGCACACATTCACTAAGGGTGCACTCATTCACTCAGTATGCACTCATTCACTCAGTATGCACTCATTCACTCAGGGTGCACTCATTCACTCAGGGTGCACTCATTCACTCAGGGTGCAGTCAATCTCTCAGGGTGCACTCATTCTCTCAGGGTGCACTCATTCTCTCAGGGTGCTCACATTCTCTCAGGGTGCACTCATTCACTCAGGATGCACACATTCACTCAGGGTGCACTTATTCACTCAGGGTGCAATTATTTCTCTCAGGGTGCACTCATTCACACAGGGTGCACTCATTCACTCAGGGTGCAGTCATTCTCTCAGGGTGCTCTCATTCTCTCAGGGTGCAGTCATTCTCTCAGGGTGCTCTCATTCTCTCAGGGTGCACTCATTCACTCAAGGTGCAGTCAAACTCTCAGGGTGCACTCATTCTCTCAGGATTCACTCATTCACTCAGGGTGCAGTCAATCTCTCAGGGTGCACTCATTCACTCAGGGTGCACTCATTCACTCAGGGTGCACTCATTCACTTAGGGAGCACTCATTCACTCAGTGTGCATTCATTCACTCAGGGTGCACTCATTCTCTCAGGGTGCACTCATTCACTCAGGGTGCATGCATTCAGTCAGGGTGCAGTCATTCACTCAGGGTGCAGTCATTCTCTCAGGGTGCAGTCATTCACTCAGGGTGCACTCATTCTCTCAGTGTGCAGTCATTCACTCAGGGTGCACTCATTCTCTCAGGGTGCACTCATTCACTCAGGGTTCAGTCATTCACTCAGGGTGCACTCATTCACTCAGGGTGCACTCATTCTCTCAGGGTGCACTCATTCACTCAGGGTGCAGTCATTCACTCAGGGTGCACTCATTCACTCAGGGTGCACTCATTCTCTCAGTGTGCAGTCATTCACTCAGGGTGCACTCATTCTCTCAGGTTGCACTCATTCACACAGGGTGCACTCATTCACTCAGACTCCACTCATTCACTCAGGATGCAATCATTCTTTCAGGGTGCAGTCATTCTCTCAGGGTGCAGTCATTCACTCAGGGTGCACTCATTCTCTCATGGTGCAGTCATTCACTCAGGGTGCAGTCATTCTCTCAGGGTGCAGTCATTCACTCAGGGCGCACTCATTCACTCAGGGTGCAGTCATTCACTCAGGGTGCAGACATTCTCTCAGGGTGCAGTCATTCACTCAGGGTGCAGTCGTTCACTCAGGGTGCACTCATTCTCTCAGGGTGCAGTCATTCACTCCGGGTGCAATCATTCTCTCAGAGTGCGCTCATTCACTCAGGGTGCAGTTATTCTCTCAGGGTCCAGTCATTCTCTCAGTGTGCACTCATTCACTCAGGGTGCAGACATTCACTCAGGGTGCACTCATTCACTCAGGGTGCACTCATTCTCTCAGGGTGCACTCATTCACTCAGGGTGCACTCATTCTCTCAAGATGCACTCATTCACTCAGATTGCACTCATTCTCTCAGGCTGCACTCATTTTCTCAGGGTGCACACATTCTCTAAGGATGCAGTCATTCACTCAAGGGGCACTCATTCACTGAGGGTGCACAAATTCACTCAAGGTGCACTCATTCACTCAGGGTGCAGTCATTCACTCAGGGTGCACTCATTCTCTCAGGGTGCAGTCATTCTCCCAGGGTGCCCTCATTCTCTCAGGGTGCAGTCATTCTCTCAGGGTGCACTCATTCACTCAGGGTGCACTCATTCTCTCAGGCTGCACTCATTTTCTCAGGGTGCACTCATTCTCTAAGGATGCAGTCATTCACTCAAGGGGCACTCATTCACTGAGGGTGCAAAAATTCACTCAGGGTGCACTCATTCACTCAGGGTGCACTCATTCTCTCAGGGTGCACTCATTCACTCAAGGTGAGGTCATTCACAAAGGGTGCACACATTCACTAAGGGTGCACTCATTCACTCAAGGGGCACTCATTCACTGAGGGTGCAAAAATTCACTCAGGGTGCACTCATTCACTCAGGGTGCACTCATTCTCTCAGGGTGCACTCATTCACTCAAGGTGAGGTCATTCACAAAGGGTGCACACATTCACTAAGGGTGCACTCATTCACTCAAGGGGCACTCATTCACTGAGGGTGCACAAATTCACGCAGATGCACTCATTCACTCAGGGTGCACTCATTCTCTCAGGGTGCACTCATTTATTCAGGGTGAGGTCATTCACAAAGGGGGCACACATTCACTAAGGGTGCACTCATTCACTCAGTATGCACTCATTCACTCAGTATGCACTCATTCACTCAGGGTGCACTCATTCACTCAGGGTGCACTCATTCACTCAGGGTGCAGTCAATCTCTCAGGGTGCACTCATTCTCTCAGGGTGCACTCATTCTCTCAGGGTGCTCACATTCTCTCAGGGTGCAGACATTCACGCAGTGTGCAGGCAATCTCGCAGGGTGCACTCATTCTCTCAGTGTGCACTCATTCTCTCAGGGTGCACTCATTCACTCAGGATGCACACATTCACTCAGGGTGCACTTATTCACTCAGGGTGCAATCATTCTCTCAGGGTGCACTCATTCACACAGGGTGCACTCATTCACTCAGGGTGCAGTCATTCTCTCAGGGTGCACTCATTCACTCAAGGTGCAGTCAAACTCTCAGGGTGCACTCATTCTCTCTGGGTTCACTCATTCACTCAGGGTGCAGTCAATCTCTCAGGGTGCACTCATTCACTCAGGGTGCACTCATTCACTCAGTGTGCACTTATTCACTCAGGGTGCACTCATTCACTTAGGGAGCACTCATTTACTCATTGTGCACTCATTCACTCAGGGTGCACTCATTCTCTCAGGGTGCACACATTCAGTCAGGGTGCAGTCATTCACTCAGGGTGCAGTCAGTCTCTCAGGGTGCAGTCATTCACTCAGGGTGCACTCATTCTCTCAGGGTGCACTAATTCACTCAGGGTGCACTCATTCTCTCAGGGTGCAGTCATTCACTCAGGGTGCACTCATTCTCTCAGTGTGCAGTCATTCACTCAGGGTGCACTCATTCTCTCAGGGTGCACTCATTCACTCAGGGTGCAGTCATTCACTCAGGGTGCACTCATTCACTCAGGGTGCACTCATTCTCTCAGGGTGCACTCATTCACTCAGGATGCAGTCATTCACTCAGGGTGCACTCATTCACTCAGGGTGCACTCATTCTCTCAGTGTGCAGTCATTCACTCAGGGTGCACTCATTCTCTCAGTGTGCAGTCATTCACTCAGGGTGCACTCATTCTCTCAGGTTGCACTCATTCACACAGGGTGCACTCATTCACTCAGACTCCACTCATTCACTCAGGATGCAATCATTCTTTCAGGGTGCAGTCATTCTCTCAGGGTGCAGTCATTCACTCAGGGTGCACTCATTCTCTCAGGGTGCAGTCATTCACTCAGGGTGCACTCATTCTCTCAGGGTGCACTCATTCACTCAGGGTGAGGTCATTCACAAAGGGTGCACACATTCAGAAGGGTGCACTCATTCACTCAAGGGGCACTCATTCACTGAGGGTGCACAAATTCACTCAGATGCACTCATTCACTCAGGGTGCACTCATTCTCTCAGGGTGCACTCATTTATTCAGGGTGAGGTCATTCACAAAGGGGGCACACATTCACTAAGGGTGCACTCATTCACTCAGTATGCACTCATTCACTCAGTATGCACTCATTCACTCAGGGTGCACTCATTCACTCAGGGTGCACTCATTCACTCAGGGTGCAGTCAATCTCTCAGGGTGCACTCATTCTCTCAGGGTGCACTCATTCTCTCAGGGTGCTCACATTCTCTCAGGGTGCACTCATTCACTCAGGATGCACACATTCACTCAGGGTGCACTTATTCACTCAGGGTGCAATTATTTCTCTCAGGGTGCACTCATTCACACAGGGTGCACTCATTCACTCAGGGTGCAGTCATTCTCTCAGGGTGCTCTCATTCTCTCAGGGTGCAGTCATTCTCTCAGGCTGCTCTCATTCTCTCAGGGTGCACTCATTCACTCAAGGTGCAGTCAAACTCTCAGGGTGCACTCAATCTCTCAGGATTCACTCATTCACTCAGGGTGCAGTCAATCTCTCAGGGTGCACTCATTCACTCAGGGTGCACTCATTCACTCAGGGTGCACTCATTCACTTAGGGAGCACTCATTCACTCAGTGTGCATTCATTCACTCAGGGTGCACTCATTCTCTCAGGGTGCACTCATTCACTCAGGGTGCATGCATTCAGTCAGGGTGCAGTCATTCACTCAGGGTGCAGTCATTCTCTCAGGGTGCAGTCATTCACTCAGGGTGCACTCATTCTCTCAGGGTGCACTAATTCACTCAAGGTGCACTCATTCTCTCAGGGTGCAGTCATTCACTCAGGGTGCACTCATTCACTCAGTGTGCAGTCATTCACTCAGGGTGCACTCATTCTCTCAGGGTGCACTCATTCACTCAGGGTTCAGTCATTCACTCAGGGTGCACTCATTCACTCAGGGTGCACTCATTCTCAGAGGGTGCACTCATTCACTCAGGGTGCAGTCATTCACTCAGGGTGCACTCATTCACTCAGGGTGCACTCATTCTCTCAGTGTGCAGTCATTCACTCAGGGTGCACTCATTCTCTCAGGGTGCACTCATTCACTCAGGGTGCAGTCATTCACTCAGGGTGCACTCATTCACTCAGGGTGCACTCATTCTCTCAGGGTGCACTCATTCACTCAGGATGCAGTCATTCACTCAGGGTGCACTCATTCACTCAGGGTGCACTCATTCTCTCAGTGTGCAGTCATTCACTCAGGGTGCACTCATTCTCTCAGTGTGCAGTCATTCACTCAGGGTGCACTCATTCTCTCAGGTTGCACTCATTCACACAGGGTGCACTCATTCACTCAGACTCCACTCATTCACTCAGGATGCAATCATTCTTTCAGGGTGCAGTCATTCTCTCAGGGTGCAGTCATTCACTCAGGGTGCACTCATTCTCTCAGGGTGCAGTCATTCACTCAGGGTGCACTCATTCTCTCAGGGTGCACTCATTCACTCAGGGTGAGGTCATTCACAAAGGGTGCACACATTCACTAAGGGTGCACTCATTCACTCAAGGGGCACTCATTCACTGAGGGTGCACAAATTCACTCAGATGCACTCATTCACTCAGGGTGCACTCATTCTCTCAGGGTGCACTCATTTATTCAGGGTGAGGTCATTCACAAAGGGGGCACACATTCACTAAGGGTGCACTCATTCACTCAGTATGCACTCATTCACTCAGTATGCACTCATTCACTCAGGGTGCACTCATTCACTCAGGGTGCACTCATTCACTCAGGGTGCAGTCAATCTCTCAGGGTGCACTCATTCTCTCAGGGTGCACTCATTCTCTCAGGGTGCTCACATTCTCTCAGGGTGCACTCATTCACTCAGGATGCACACATTCACTCAGGGTGCACTTATTCACTCAGGGTGCAATTATTTCTCTCAGGGTGCACTCATTCACACAGGGTGCACTCATTCACTCAGGGTGCAGTCATTCTCTCAGGGTGCTCTCATTCTCTCAGGGTGCAGTCATTCTCTCAGGCTGCTCTCATTCTCTCAGGGTGCACTCATTCACTCAAGGTGCAGTCAAACTCTCAGGGTGCACTCAATCTCTCAGGATTCACTCATTCACTCAGGGTGCAGTCAATCTCTCAGGGTGCACTCATTCACTCAGGGTGCACTCATTCACTCAGGGTGCACTCATTCACTTAGGGAGCACTCATTCACTCAGTGTGCATTCATTCAATCAGGGTGCACTCATTCTCTCAGGGTGCACTCATTCACTCAGGGTGCATGCATTCAGTCAGGGTGCAGTCATTCACTCAGGGTGCAGTCATTCTCTCAGGGTGCAGTCATTCACTCAGGGTGCACTCATTCTCTCAGGGTGCACTAATTCACTCAAGGTGCACTCATTCTCTCAGGGTGCAGTCATTCACTCAGGGTGCACTCATTCTCTCAGTGTGCAGTCATTCACTCAGGGTGCACTCATTCTCTCAGGGTGCACTCATTCACTCAGGGTTCAGTCATTCACTCAGGGTGCACTCATTCACTCAGGGTGCACTCATTCTCAGAGGGTGCACTCATTCACTCAGGGTGCAGTCATTCACTCAGGGTGCACTCATTCACTCAGGGTGCACTCATTCTCTCAGTGTGCAGTCATTCACTCAGGGTGCACTCATTCTCTCAGGTTGCACTCATTCACACAGGGTGCACTCATTCACTCAGACTCCACTCATTCACTCAGGATGCAATCATTCTTTCAGGGTGCAGTCATTCTCTCAGGGTGCAGTCATTCACTCAGGGTGCACTCATTCTCTCATGGTGCAGTCATTCACTCAGGGTGCAGTCATTCTCTCAGGGTGCAGTCATTCACTCAGGGTGCACTCATTCACTCAGGGTGCAGTCATTCACTCAGGGTGCAGACATTCTCTCAGGGTGCAGTCATTCACTCAGGGTGCAGTCGTTCACTCAGGGTGCACTCATTCTCTCAGGGTGCAGTCATTCACTCCGGGTGCAATCATTCTCTCAGAGTGCGCTCATTCACTCAGGGTGCAGTTATTCTCTCAGGGTCCAGTCATTCTCTCAGTGTGCACTCATTCACTCAGGGTGCAGACATTCACTCAGGGTGCACTCATTCACTCAGGGTGCACTCATTCTCTCAGGGTGCACTCATTCACTCAGGGTGCACTCATTCTCTCAAGATGCACTCATTCACTCAGATTGCACTCATTCTCTCAAGCTGCACTCATTTTCTCAGGGTGCACATATTCTCTAAGGATGCAGTCATTCACTCAAGGGGCACTCATTCACTGAGGGTGCACAAATTCACTCAAGGTGCACTCATTCACTCAGGGTGCAGTCATTCACTCAGGGTGCACTCATTCTCTCAGGGTGCAGTCATTCTCCCAGGGTGCCCTCATTCTCTCAGGGTGCAGTCATTCTCTCAGGGTGCACTCATTCACTCAGGGTGCACTCATTCTCTCAGGCTGCACTCATTTTCTCAGGGTGCACTCATTCTCTAAGGATGCAGTCATTCACTCAAGGAGCACTCATTCACTGAGGGTGCAAAAATTCACTCAGGGTGCACTCATTCTCTCAGTGTGCACTCATTCACTCAGGGTGCACTCATTCTCTCAGTGTGCAGTCATTCACTCAGGGTGCACTCATTCTCTCAGGGTGCAGTCATTCACTCAGGGTGCACTCATTCTCTCAGGTTGCACTCATTCACACAGGGTGCACTCATTCACTCAGACTCCACTCATTCACTCAGGATGCAATCATTCTTTCAGGGTGCAGTCATTCTCTCAGGGTCCAGTCATTCTCTCAGTGTGCACTCATTCACTCAGGGTGCAGACATTCACTCAGGGTGCACTCATTCACTCAGGGTACACTCATTCTCTCAGGGTGCACTCATTCACTCAGGGTGCACTCATTCTCTCAAGATGCACTCATTCACTCTGGGTGCAGTCATTCACTCAGGGTGCACTCATTCTCTCAGGGAGCACTCATTCACTCAGGGTGCACTCATTCTCTCAGGGTGCACTCATTCACTCAGGGTGCACTCATTCTCTCAAGGTGCACTCATTCACTCAGGGTGCACTCATTCACTCAGGGTGCAGTCATTCTCCCAGGGTGCACTCATTCACTCAGGGTGCAGTTATTCACTCAGGGTGCACTCATTCTCTCAAGGTGCACTAATTCACTGAGGGTGCAGTCATTCTCGCAGGGTGCAGTCATTCACTCAGGGTGCAGTTATTCACTCAGGGTGCACTCATTCTCTCAAGGTGCACTCATTCACTGAGGGTGCAGTCATTCTCGCAGGGTGCAGTCATTCACTCAGGGTGCTCTCATTCACTCAGGGTGCACTCATTCTCTCAAGGTGCAGTCATTCAATCAGGGTGCAGTCATTCATTCAGGGTGCAGTCATTCACTCAGGGTACACTCATTCTCTCAAGGTGCAGTCATTCACTCAGGGTGCAGTCATTCATTCAGGGTGCAGTCATTCACTCTGGGTGCACTCATTCTCTCAGGGTGCACTCATTCACTCAGGGTTCAGTCATTCTCACAGGGTGCACTCATTCTCTCAGGGTGCAGTCATTCACTCAGGGTGCACTCATTCTCTCAGGGT
This sequence comes from Squalus acanthias, assembly GCA_030390025.1. Lineage (NCBI taxonomy): Eukaryota > Metazoa > Chordata > Chondrichthyes > Squaliformes > Squalidae > Squalus > Squalus acanthias. The sequence continues at coordinate 87,028,918 of CM059435.1, forward strand.
GCAGTCATTCTCTCAGGGTGCATTCATTCATTCAGTGTGCACTCATTCTCTCAAAGTGCACTCATTCAGTCAGGGTGCAGTCATTCTCTCAGGGTGCACTCATTCACTCAGGGTTCAGTCATTCTCACAGGGTGCACTCATTCTCTCAGGGTGCACACATTCACTAAGGGTGCACTCATTCACTCAAGGGGCACTCATTCACTGAGGGTGCACAAATTCACGCAGATGCACTCATTCACTCAGGGTGCACTCATTCTCTCAGGGTGCACTCATTTATTCAGGGTGAGGTCATTCACAAAGGGGGCACACATTCACTAAGGGTGCACTCATTCACTCAGTATGCACTCATTCACTCAGTATGCACTCATTCACTCAGGGTGCACTCATTCACTCAGGGTGCACTCATTCACTCAGGGTGCACTCATTCACTCAGGGTGCAGT